>CM026279.1:9712369-10312369 GCA_014851415.1 Cnaphalocrocis medinalis
AAGAAGAGATTTCAAAGGCCAGTCAGTTTTTCGATGAATTACGTAGGTAAGTATGTTGCAATAAATAAGGAATATACTGGTACTTTAAACATAACTATTTGAAGAGCTTTCAAATTAAGCTTTAACTGTTACCGGAAAGATAGTAATTACTCATTTTTATAACTTACTATACTACTTAGATATTTAAAGTTATAGTTATTTTGAATATAAACCGTTGATAAAAGGCTTTCCCAAATTCGACACGTATATTTTTTATTAACAATATTACTTTTCAGCGGTCCAATTTGGATACATGTTTTTATTGAAAAGGGTCTCTGACGTTGTTCCCATAAAAATTTGGACGTTTGTTTTTTTATTAATTAAGGATGTGTTTACCTTTTATGACAGGTACCAAATGAGAAGACAAATCACCTGATGGTAAACGATTACCAGTGGAGTCACAAGGCCTTTTAAAATCTCTTCTAGTAAACTCACTCACTTGGTGGCGGATAACACTGTGGATCCGCTGCTTCTAAACGATTTACTGAGTGGACTTACTTAGGAGATACTATAGATAGGACCATAAGCCTTCTGAGGATATCTCAAATTGAACTTTATGTGAGTACTCCATATAATTTATGTTGTTCTTATTGGCTATAATTGGTATAAATGGGTATATTATACCAAGCTATTATTACCAACTGTCAAAATTGTTCTGCTATCTTAAGTGCTTTAATAAATACGTAAATTAAGTTAGAAAACAATATCACTCACTGATTGAGTTTCAAGCATAGCTATCATCACTAAAAGAATTCTGTACAATTGCTTTCAATCTATCTCCGAAACTGTCAAAATTTTCTGTCTGAACTTTTAAATGAATTGTATACCTAAAACTTTGTGAAGCTTATTCATAAATGTAATTAATACCTACAAACAAATCCAGTCTCGTATTCAAATTTGAATATCGAATAAAATTGATAAGAGTAGATAGTTACTATGTTTTAAAAAGCATCGGTCTTAAAATCCAGGGTTAGGTTAGTCCTAAATAAGCATGACGTCATTTAATATGCTTTTTATATCTTTCATAAACACTTTCAGACAGAAAATACTTCCGAATATATTTTTAGGAGCAGAAAATTTATGAGGATCTTTATCACTGACATAAAATCGTAAATTACACTAAGATTCCTCTATCACACTATATACATACGAGTTGAAGTAGTATGATAGTACTGTGTTAATTTGATATAGGCATTAACAGGGTGGAAAAAACATTAGGATCTGGCGAGAAACTAATACTTTCCATAAATTCTTAAGTTAACACGGTTCACTTAAGTGAAACACTCCATCATTTTTAGGGTTCTAGAGTCCACGAGGAACCCTTATACTCGTAGTTTCGCCATCCGTCCGTCCGTCCCTTTGCAGCCCAGTTCAGTGAGTCTTAGTGTTAGAAAGCTTTAATTTTGCATAAACTTACATAATTTACTGTGCAGTGAGAGCCATGCTTCGGCATGAATGAGCCGGCTCGACCAAAGTGATACCACGGCCTGTGTGTTTCGTCGAGTGAGTGAAGGCACCGGAGGCCTAATTGGGGGAAAGGAGTTCTAAGGAATTACATTTCGCCTGGCCCGAACGAAACGCAATTGGACAGTTTTTTAAAGATAACCCGTTTTAGATTGTAAATATTAACCATCTATTTTCTTCCATAATATCACAGTATAATAAAACTACCAACAAAAAGCAAAACTAAAATTGAAATCGAGAGTACAGACAACAAAACATTATATTTCATTTCATTTTAACAAAACAGTTTACCTACAACATTTAATAAAAGGTATTCTTTGATGTGGTTTGAATAAAGGCAAATGTTTTTACAATCGGAAAATCGTTCGATGAGATTCCCGTTGATTTGGAAATTGCTTAAGGCTTTCAAGGGAAGAAACAAAGGCTCTTTGCTCGTTACTTGGAATGTCCTCCAGGTGTTTTTTGGCAAAGTATATTTAGAGTTTTCAAAAACATTGCTAACTATGAACAACGTCAACAACTTCTATTAGCTTACCATATTTTATAAAATAAATAATAAACATTGTTCTGCATATTCTAATTAGGAAAAGATATACATAGATATGTGCTTTCTATGAGCCCGCCCCGTAGCCCTAAATAAGCTGGGAACAGCCCCAGGTGCTTTAGTTGATAGACCCATTGATCGGCTTCAGATTATTTGAGGCCTCCGTCATGGGAAAGCCCTACATTATCCGTCGGTCTCCCATGAGTGTGTAAGCTTACTCATATTTGTGTTTCAGAGATTTCAAGCCCAAGGACATCTTGCTGGACGACGCGGGTCACGTCATCTCATGACCTGACGGGCAATTCTCGTGCCTCGACATTGAAGTCGAATGTAGAGATTTGATACATTTGTCCGTACAATTTTTTAATTCGTCTTCAATGTTGAGTTCACGAGAATTGCTCCCCTGGGGCTGGCCGTAGACGTGCTGGCAGGGGTGCGCGTGTGTGCATAAGGCGCACGTCGGCTCATTGCACTTCGGGTCGGCGGCATTCCACCTGGAGCACCAAAAATAAAAGGAAATAAAGAGATATTTTAACACCCAGACGTGCCCAGACGTTGAGCAAACACTTAAGTGTCACTTATTGGGAAGGTACCAGATCCTTTTTTCCTTCGTTCCCAAAAAGGGATGGAATGGATGGCATTGTTTAGGAAAAGTTAAGTTCAGCAGTAAACGATAGTTGGATGAAAAATTGATTTGACTGCCAAGCGTTATTGAGTTGTTGTTGTAATGTCCAGCCTATGGAAACACAAACACTGCAATGTGTAGATAGGACCATAAATGGTTTCATGGCACTGTGTTTGCTAAAGTTTGATTTTGAAAACAAACATATCGTTATGTTTGTTTTACTTTGTTTAATTTAAACATCGCTGTTTATTTGATACCTTACATTGGGGAATGTTTAGATTGTATACTCGTGGGTTGAAAAGGGTCATCAGTTTTAAATTAATTTAATTTAATTTACGTGTTATTTGAACTCAAATAAATAAACCAAATGTATACAAAACCGTAACGTGCAGGAAAGAAGTCCAACCATAAAGTAAGTATTTCTTCGCCAAATAGGTGGCCTCTCAGCAAAAGTTGGTACTGGCTCAAGAAGCCAACCCCGAACTGGTTTTTAGCGTCTACTCTTTAAACACTACCTATCTATAAAACCTTTTGAAATACCTACAAAATAAATAGCTGCTAAAAATAATAATTTTAAGTTATTAATTTTTTTTTGTTGCAACTCACATTCCATTACTAGAATATCTTGATTTGTTATTTTATGCCCTGACTGTACTAGATAATTGGCCACACGGTGGAATGCCCTTAGCAAATCAGGAGAGGTTAAACCATGCTTGTGCTGCGTTTGCCAAGTGACGACAAGGTAAAGTATCCAAACTGTTAAATTTGTTCAATGATCTCTCATCTCTCTGTCATTAGGTTGAATATCAATTGAGGAAATTTGATAACCTGATGTGTGGCTGACTGTACATACGTATAACGAAAGAGATGTTCACATAAATGTATAAAATTTTCGAGGCAACATTAATTAATGTTGTCTGTTGCAACATTAATTATTAATGCAACTTCAAATGAAAACGCAACTTACGTTTTAATTAATTTGCAAATTAACTTTGATGTGGCAGAAATAAACACATTTTTACCTTACCATTAATTAATTGAATTTCAGTGGAAAAGTGTGTAAGAGATTCCTCTTTTTGGCGTAGGTTTTTTAGGGATAGGTAGCAGACGAGCAGACGTATCACCCGATGGTGATAGCGAAGCGATTGGCGCCGCCTATAGACACTAGTACAGTTACAAGTGCGCTGCCACCTTTAAAAGGAATACGCTCGCTTTTTGAAGGTTTGCAGGTCCGGAAATACCGCAGGTGACAGTTCATTCCATAGTTTTGTGGTACGAGGAAAGAGGATATTGTTATAAGTACCTTGTTTGTTTATTATAAAGCGGCAGAAGTGACTCTCGTAACAGTCGTAACGTCGTTTTTGTAACTATAACTATGTATACTTATAGCTATGTTTTACTATCCCACAACGTTAACCAAACCCATATAAAAATCGAATGTCTATACTCTGGTTTTTAATCATGTGGAGTAAACTGACAGATGTCAATGTGTCACCCCCATACATTATTACTCAATTTGACACATGCAAAACGTCAAAATGCATAGAAACTGGTCATTTTCATCTGTCAGTTTACTTCACATGATTAAAACCAGAGTATAGGATAGGTTGTAAAAGTGTTGACAGAAAATCCATTTGACATTTTGAGTATATAGAAGACTATGAGATATTTTAGGATCTTTAACAAAAATAAAACTCGCATACGGATTATGATAACACTCACATGGTTACCTCAATTTTCACACAAAGTTTCTTTTGAAAAGTCATATCTGTTCACAATTCAGTGGTTTTCAGTCAACTGAGTCTAGTGAGATTGAAATTCATTCGTTTGTTTTTTCTAGAATCTTCAATCAGTTCACAATATGAGTAGGTACCGAAGATTCTTTCTAGATAGAACTAAGTAAATTATAATCAATATTTGTCTTACATATATTTGAGCACATATTCCTTACCTAAGTCCTACTCTCCCCAAATTGTCTTTGCAGTGACCGAAAAGGTCCGTATCAGTAGTCCGGAACTAAAATAGTTTAAAAACCTTTTTACCACATAAATGAGAAAGCAATACGAAACGCCCCGTTGGTCTAGTGGTTTAATTACCTCTCTCACGGCTAGGTGATTAAAGTCAGAGTCCTTCGATTAGAGAGAGGGCTTTCTTGTGCACTCGAGATAGAAGTCGCATTTAGAGATTTCATAAATTCGTCCATACAAATCTCTGATTCGACTTTAATGTCGAGTGCACGAGAATTGCCCCCTTGGGTTCGAATTCCGGTTCGAGCAAAAGGCATATTTCAAATTCCACCATAGTATCTAGAGATGAATTGATTTCTATGATGATAGGCTGATACTTTACTTTATTTGATACTAAATTTTTAAAAAAGTAGACATTTTTTAATTTTCTCTAGGTGTCGAACACCTGAAAAATGTTTACGCGTATTGCTAGATTGAGTGGGTGGTAAGAATAGATTTCGGTTGGACCTCTATAACAAGGGTGTGGGCCTGATTGATCGCCAGCATTTGTTACTCGCCTTTTTGGAACTCCACAAAAGGAAGTAGGCCACAAACAGAACTGGTAAATACTTCATGTAATGTAATTTGAAAAGACATTGGTAAATGTAACTTCATTGAATAAAACATGAATCCTAGTGGTTTTTTATGATCGGGACGGGGCGGGTTTTCCAACATCCAACATGAAAGGGTCGGCATTGACAATCTAACGGTACCTACCTATGTAAATTTCTACATAAAAGAGGTCAGTTACTCTTTCCATCCTTTTTAAGATTTAAATTTAAATAGAAATTAAATAAGACTTAAGTGATAGTATGATAGACAATACCTTACCCGTTTTTACCAGTTTTCAATTACGTAGGTAAATTGTAGGAATTTAAAGGCAAACTAAACTAAACAAAGAAAACTGAACAAACAAAAAGGAACCATTCAGACTTTTTGTGGTAGGTGGCAGACGAGCTGACGGTGAGCATACCTAAACTCTGATTTATAATCATGTAAAGTAAACGGACAGATGAAAATGACAAGTTTCTATGCATTTTGACATCTTGCATGTGTCAAATTGAGTGATAATGTATGGGGATGACACATTGACATCTGTCAGTTTACTTTACATGATTATGAATCAGAGCATACATGCAACATTGTCATAGTCATCGTTCGCAATGGAGTCAGAAATGCGCTGCCAACCAACGTGAGGGGCTCAGAAGGTTGGCAGCACACTGGCTGTTCTATATCTATGGCACGTGGTAGTCGTTGATGATGATCGGCTCGTCTCCCATCTACCAAAAAACTTCTGGGTAAGTAAGTAATTCACGTAAAAGATTTCCTTTTCAAGAAGTTAAGTATTGTTTAATTAAATTAAAGGGGCCCCAATAGACAATTAATAAAGGCTTAATTCGATGTCTATTGGAAATAATTTTGACAAACAATTTGAATAATTAAATTAGGCTTACGATATTTCGTGAATACCCCTCTTTATAGCTGTAAGTAATAAAATCGGTTTCTAATTTGATGTTGTTTTGACAGTTAGATAGAAGTTAGAAAGACCGGGATGTCGAAATTTTTGGAATTGATTTTGTTTCATAAGTAGACCATATTTTCTTTTTTCTCTATCTAGTATTATTAGTCGTCTGTTACTGTTTTTTTACATACCTACTCCTTAACTAAGTATTTGTGGAAACTTTTAATTGGCCGTCGGTGACATATAGGACTGTATTTTTTTATAAGATAACCCGCAACACGCAGGGGAGTCGCAAGTGCGCTGCCGACTATTTAAGAAGGAGTAAGTACGCTCGCTTTTTGAAGGATTGCAGGTCGTATCGGTAAGGAAATACCCACAGGAAATACCGCAGGCAGTTCATTCCATAGTTTTGAAGTTCAAGGCAAAAATTTCGTTAAGCACTGAAGTTTAACTAATAGGTAATTTTACCTAATTACCTAGTAGTACTAAAATTGTAAAAATATTATGAAAAAAGTCTGTTTTACACTACTACTGTATTGTTCTCACTTTTACCAAATTTTGTGGTTTTAGGTTAACAGCAAGTACCTAACTTAGTCTTTTACTACTTTACGAACATCAAAACATGCGACATAAAAGGGGTATAAACGGGCATATCTTCTGAATACGTTGACACAGAAGTTTGATTTTGTTTTACTTCGCGGGAGAGGGAGAACCGACCTGAGTTTTTATTATATACTAGTGGCTCCCGGCGAACTTCGTTCCACCTACTTTTTGTTTAATTTCTCACCTTTTAGACCTTCCCTGGACTACGACAAACATTTTAAAACTAAAATCAGCTCAATCGGCCCAGCCGTTCTCGAGTTTTAGCCAGACTAACGAACGGCGATTCATTTTTATTTATATAGATTTTTTTTAGATTTCTATTTATTCCTTTTTTGTTTCGCCCTTCCACAAAATCATGAAACAGGTATTGATTTGGTAATTTGTAGGTTTTTATCATTACTTACCATTACCTAAACGACTTAATGGTGTGTAGATACACGTATTTGTAGGTACATATATGCAAACTGTAGGTCCCAACACGCCGTTGAAACTAAGGTATCTAAGTTTTGTAGTCCAATTTTCATTTCAATAATAATTTCACTTCGGCAAATTGTGGAAATCATCTATATTTAGAAAAGGCCTTGTATTCGTTCCCTTAGTTTCGTGTCGAGGTTTATACCCAATAATTACTTCAGGAAGGACGTCCTGTTGTGTATGACGTGGGTATCGAATATGTTATCGATAATTTACCCAAGTAAATTCTTCATTTTCTTTGTGAAAAGGTCTAGAAGAAATGTGGTTAAAATGTAGGTTTTATGGGTGCGTTGGATATGGATTGGTGCAGAAACGGCGGAGAACGAGCCAGGACAGACGGACAGACAGACATGACGAAACTATTAGGGTTCCTAGTAAACTATAGAACCCTAAAAAATTTTGTAATTTTTCGGCACATTAACACCTAGATTTATCATCATTAAATACCAATTTATTAATCCCTTTGAGTAACATAAGCCGTGGCTTTATTTTGCCCTAATTAAATAAAACCTTCTAGTTGGGTACATCATTATTTTACCCTAGCTTAACGGGATCTCTGATAATAAGTATAATTGTGAAGTTTAATTTACTTGGAAGACGGTCCTTTAATAATGTCAACTTGGTGCTAAATGGATCACATAATGAATTTGACTACGCATCAATACAAAAGCTTGTATTTGAGTATAATGTTATTCATGGAATAGACATGCTTTTCATCAATCAATTTTTTTTTAAGAGAGGCAAAGAGCACTTGGGCTATTTTTAACTATCCATAGGTATTTTTCTTTTTTGCGCTGAGGAATTCTTCCATACATATACCATACCGCCCCGCAGGATTGAGGAATGCCTTCTTACGCCTCAAGTAACGGCCTTCTACACTGCGCCAGCGACGCTCTGTGGCTCAACACTACTTACTGCTAAAACTAGTTTTAAAGGCGTTTTGCTAGTACTTCGCAAGTTTTGCTAGTAGTTAGTTATAGAGAGCGCTGAGTGTCGAATACATCGCGCAAGTGTTTCTTCTTACTGGGTTACATAATGATTGTCTATATAAATACCTACTTGTCTTTTCAGTAAAGTATAGAAGATAAAAGAATAAGAATTGACAAAGCAAGAATTCTTTATCAATAACTTATATGTTGCTTTGATAAAGTAGATAGGTTAAATGAAGGAAGGAAGGACGATAACTTTCCTTTTAAAAAACTTTAACATCTATTGCATGAATGCTTATACGAAGTTTATGTTGCAAACTCAAAGGATGTTAAGATATTATAACAAGAAGTTTCTTAGCGCAGGAAAATATGCTAGTAAAGCAATTTCTTTAAAGTTTTGAACAATTTGCGGGGGCTGGTTGTGTAGAGATTCCGCACATTCAAAGCAAGTCTTAGAGGTATACTGTCAGGACTATGCGGGTCGGTACAGGTAAGTACTGGTTTTAAAATATATTGAAGTCTCATCAGCTCTTCAAATCTAGGCTTATATACAGGATGTATCTGTGAACATTTACATCCCTTTAAACACGTGTTCTACCAACAATTTCGAACAACATTGTTCTATGACTTTTGGAAATTGGCATAAAAAAAGTTTCAACTTTTCATACAAACTCGGTAATTTTGTATGGGGAGTCGAAAACATTTTCGACAAATTTCTAAAAGTCGTTGCAACAATGTTGGTCAAAATAGTTGGTAGAACACCTGTTCTTAACCACGTGGTTAAAGTGATGTAAATTTTCACAGATACACCCTGTATAGCAAGCCTAAGGGTTGTTCGGCGGATTTGATGCCAGTCGGGTCCAATGTCATATGTTACTGGGTCATGCGTTTCCCAGTACCTAAACTTTCACAGCATGATAGTTCGAAGGTGTTATTGTAGGTTCCTTAAGATGTGACCCCGATTAAAGCAGCAAACAATGTTTGGAACTACTAGGTTTAGTTTATCATCAAAATAAAAATGATGAATGTATTTAATTACATGACGTAATCATTAAACAGGAAAATGAACGTGAGTGAGATTTATTGGTTCCGTTCTGTATGGCTAATGAAAAATATCAATCATTAGAAATGAGCAATGCGGCTTGTCATGTTGGGGAATACGTTTGTTAAATAGAAGCTAATGTAAAAGTATTAAAGATTAAATAATGGGCTATTAAATTCATGTGGCCATGAGCATCAAAATAGAATTACTACAAGTTGTACAAAAGTATTCTTTTATACAACTCGTCTAGTACTGACAACAGTATGACTATGGGTTGGTAGTAAATTGATGGTGATTTTTGATTGATTGATTCACGATGGAAAATTAATACATAACTCTTAGAGCGAGGTAGGGTCACTGCCAAACGCACTGCATCGGGCCAGTCAAGAAATTTTCCTCATTTTCTTCCTTGTGGTCATATTTTTCTGATCGTTTAGCTCACATAATAAAACACATGCCAATAACAGTACCGGCAGGCAGTTAAGTTTTATTACAGCGACAATAAAAATAAGTCTGCGGAGAAAATATATTATTACAAACACAAGTAAATCCATCATACTTACCACCCACATCATTTGGTAAGATTGAATTTACAAATAAACCCGTAAGGACAGTCTTGATTATTGATATTTTGATAATTTTCACAGAAACGTTTTTTATTTTTTTAAGTAAATGGGCTAGTCCTTGGCTTCATATTGAACTTTAGAGTTGAGAAGAAGCCTACGATAGAGCGTGCTTACCTAGAAGTAGCCTATTCACACTAGCTTTAAAAAACTTGAGGTTGTAGGTACTAATTGGGAAAGACGGACGTGGGACGTGGGACGTGGGTTCTACTCCTTGCCGGTGCACATCACAAAAGAGTTCTTAAACTTACTATGATTCTAATTTATAACCAGCCAGTAATTAATTGTTCAAAGAAGACTATGATCGCGGCCTTTCATGGAGAATGTAACTATTTTAGATTCAAGATACAGAAATTGTGTAGTGATAGCGTAATGAACATTAAAGTTGCTTTGTATTAAAATTGGGTCGAATAGGTAAAATTTACGAGTTCATAGTACTCTACCTACGGTACTAATTAAGAAAAAATATAAAATATTAGAAGTGCAATTGAAAAGAAAAAAAATAGTAGTGTTATTTATCATAAGTTAGAAGCAAACGAGCGAACGGATCACCTAATTATAAGCGATTACCGCCGCCCATGGACATCAGCAATACCAAGAGTCACAGGTGACGCCGGTGGCCGTTTAAATGCCGTTCAAGTTTTTGAAAGTAAACAATAAAAATGATATCTATTGTCTGATTCCCTTCTATTAATAAAAAGAGGATCACTCTGTCATTGTCAACGATAAGTAATTGAAAAACGGAATTGATCGCTGGAGGAAAATTACAGGGGTCTATAAGCGTTGCGTTAGCGCGGTTGCTTTGGTTAAAGATAGTGTTGCCAGTGTAGTGATTTATTTATTTATTCTTTCTTGCACGAAATAAAAAGTACGGATTTAATGCCTTACAGCATTCACTACCAGTCAAGTACATTGAGTATTTATGAGACATTTTGCAAGATTAGATTATAATAGATGTCAGACCAAGACCATGACCCTTCCCTGAATTATAATAAAAGCTTCATGAAATTATCAAACTTACCAAATTTTGGTCTAGCGTTCTGGGCTCCAAAGTGTTTTTTTTTACGCAACTGGGAATAATACGTTGAGATGAGGTGAATGTGAAAGGAATTAGGAGTGGGTAAAGCAGGCACCACTGGTTAAGTATGTGGGGAAGATCACGATGAGGAGAGGATCATAACAGAAAAGTTAGCTCATAAATTGACAGTTATGACGTCAATCACGCGAGGCGTTACCGCGTTCGTTTGATGCTGTCTGTCGCGCGGGAGACAGGATTTCCTAATCATATTTCCTCTTTGGCAATTATCGGCTCGCCCTCCCCTAGACCTTGTCAACGAAAACACATTACTTTGTTTCATTGGTTGTAGATGCTTGATGAAATGAAAATATCAGAAATGTCACTTTTTGTATATTTTAATCTTAATGGAGAAATGTGAAATTATATTGTCATTAATCAAATCATAATTTGGAATCTGATGGTTTTAGTGACATTATTATTATATATTTACAAGCCTATATTATAAGGGCAATGGAGAGGGCTATGCTTGGAATCTTTTTGCGTGATCGTGTCGGTAATGATGAAGTCCGCAGGAGATGTAAGGTCGCCGACATAGCCCAAAAAATTGCACTGCTCAAGTGGCAATTGGTAGGGTACATTGCGAGAAGAACAGACGGCCGTAGGGGTGGTAAGGTCTTTGACAATATATTCCTAAGCAGTAATAGTAAAAATCGAAAGTAAGATTTATTTTTGTTATATCTTCAGAAGGAGAACAAATTCTTGTGAACAAATTTATGATTTGATATGAACAAGATCGAAACCACTACTCGAAAGTCACAAGTGTTCTGAGGTTCAAATATTGACAAACATAAAATGGTCGGGAAAGTAAACAACGGTTTCTTGTGACATGTGCGCGAAATTGAAACGGGCAACGTGAATTCGACACGTTAGCATTTTGTATTCAATTCATATCCGTCTCTTCTTATACAGGTGGTCCCAACTGAAATGCCAAAGAAAAAATCTATAACTAGGCAGTCACAAAATTTCCCACTTTAAGCCTGGATTATGGTCGAAAGCTTCCAAAGTGATGGTTTTGAAAAGTGATCGGCATTGAGACGCTGAGATTATTATGAGAGTTCGAAAACACCTCAATATAATTATTTTTCTACTACTAGTGGCCCGCCCTCACTTCGTTCCGGGACTTAGTTTTGCTATTAGTTATTTTCTTTTCCAATGGATGGCGTGGGGCGTGGATTACGTCGCGGAAAGGTTTTGTCTCTTTGAGTTGCATATAGGTCTTTAATGGTGTAAAGAAATTATCTCTTTATAATTGGTACAGATGGCAGACATGCATACGGATCACCTGACGGTAAGCGACTGCCGGCATGATATTTTATAGTCTTCGTACTTATTGGACACTATAAATTAATATGTCTGTATTTTTTTCTGGGCATCTACTGTTTGGACCACTCTGTATATGGCTAGAAATACAGGACTCTTTCAAAATAGTACTGTGAAGATCTCATTGATTTATGACCGTCGCAATATCAAAAGTTTTAGTTTTTTCTGTTACGAAGACAACTGCTGAATCATAAAACGGGTTGGGTTTGAAGTGGCAAAAAATATCTGTCTTATAAAGACATATAATCCTTTTTCCACTGTGTATTTTCTGTTACGTATCGATAAAGACATATTTCTCTAGTGGTAGTGAGATAAAGGCTACCTACAAGAACAGACTGAATAGATGTACTCCGAAGTTCGGATTCCATATTTTTCTATTATGTCTCCTTGTGGTAAAAATATGATTCTGTGATATAGCAGAGGGCACGTTAAGTTATAGGTCTTGTCACTTTGCTATATGATTCTGTGATATAGCAGAGGGCACGTTAAGTTATAGGTCTTGTCACTTTGCTAGTGGCTATTATCCAAACCTTGCAGATGTGGGCTTCAAAGAATTGAATCTTGTATTTTAGGGTTATGTTTTTAATTTTTTCAAAGTATAATCAGTCTATGTTTCACAATTAAAATCGTTTTGAAAAGGTTTTTTTTCAGATATATGTAAAAAGTTACGAAGTATGCAAACGTCAATCCATAGGTACAAAAAGATTCTTAATTAAGTATTTTTAGGCAGCTAGAATTCTTTAAATATTGATCTTTAAATCTTAGTATAAAAAATACTATTGTAACTTTTTTATAATTAAGTAGGTATAAATTTTTACAAAATCTTGTTGTGTCTAGAAAACAAAACCGTCTAAATTATATTTACAATTCGTAAAAGTAAAAAAATACAAGGGTTATACCCTCTGTAAACTTCACTTCGTATTTATTATATAGTATTTTTATCAAATGCATAGTCGTAGTTCATAATAACCGGTAAATCAAGTTGTCAGTTCTTTTCGCTATCTTGAGTCACTTAATTATCGAATATATTCCGAATGTATGCCTATTTTGGACATCTCATCGTCCCAAGTCTTATTCCCGGGAGCGTCCGGCCCTGTATTATGTAGGAAGTCCGGAGTAACCTTTGATCGAAATCTAGGGTTTGGGGAGTCTAGTAATTATAATAAAGCAACTACCGTCTGACTCTCGTAACTCTCAAGACTATTTGAGTCATGCTGGGCTAACATGCGCGCCGCGAGATAATTTGTCGGCACTCGTATTGTGTCGGCGCAAGTTCCTTCTCGCTCACCTTACTGAGTGATGAGTGGGATAGAAGGATGCGCTCTCGCGAAAGAGAGTCGACAAAATTTTGTCACGGTGCGCATGTTAGGCCTACAGGTTACACGTTTCAGAAACTATCCAAAACGTGGTGAATTTCTCAGTACCAAGCTCAATGGCGCACGTTTTTTCTACTGAGTTACTTACTTCGCTCTATTTTGATCTCATTGTTTATCAATCAAAATATTGTAGACATCAGAAACATTTGGCATCTATGCAACCTAATATAAGATTTGAATACAAAGAAAATGACGATGTTCGACGAACGATTTGAATTGAATTGAATTCAACGTTGTTTAGTGTTACGATGAACTGAGTGAAAGCTAAAAGGAGTAGGCGAATAAAAATGCATCGCATGTCGGAAATTGCATTTTCTTTACGAAAAACTTCGTTGAGAAACTTGAGCGCTTTTGTTTACCATTTCACTTCATCAGTTTGAAAGGTTAATATAATAATAAAGCTATTAAAAACTTCTTTATGTAGTGTATTGCTTAAGAGGTTATCTTTTCAAAATCAGAGATTAGCAAGTAGTAGTATTTCTCTTTGAAATCAGGCTACTGAAGCCCGATAAAATTTGCTTTAAGGATCATAGGACTATCATATAAATCACAATATTAAGTAGAATTATTTATTTATTTATTAGGATATCTAACAAAGCCATAATCGTACATTAAAGTTACACATGGTAGATAATACAAAGCCAATAATAGGATATCACAACTTGAACTTAATGTATACAGATATCATATAAAACTTGTAAACAAAATAAACTATTAGTGTGGACACAATGTTGGTGCAAGTGAAACAAAAAGTGCCATTACAAGAAACAAGAAAGTGCCATTACAAGAGAAAAAAAAAACTATCATATATTAAGTATATTAATAATGTTGATAATAACAGTAGTTTGTGTGTCTGTCACTTATTAAGAAGGGTTAGTAAGGCAAGCGAAATTTTACATTTTAATAGCATTCGCGATACTCAAATGTTTTGATACCAAATTTATGTGCAGTCTTAATAATATTATGTCAGCTAATAAGATACTTAATTCACTCATAATTTAATAATATTTAATCTCAATCTAGGAAATCGGGCGGGAAATGTGCGTGCCTGGCAGTAATCGCATACCATCACGTCTTCTCGTCTGCCATAAGAAGGTACATAAAAAATCGTTGGTTATTAAAATTGTACTATCCCTGAAACACATGTTTAAGTGCAAAGGCAAGTCACATCAAAAGTGAAAATACTGTTCCCGGGAACGAGCAATAAAGTTATATTGCTTTTGCGGGTTGAAAATACTCATACAACGGGGCATCTTTACGTGAAAATAAATCTTTAATTCCTAAATAAGGTTTATGGCACACGCTTAGGGCATAAGTTTTATAATATCCGTCAGAGGGTTTGAATAAGTTTTATGTCTTAGATAATGCATTGGCAGTAAAACAGATATTTTTTTAGATGTTAGAATATAAGATAGGTTATATCCTCCAACAGTTTCGGCTGTGGAGGCCGATGTTAAGGATCAGCCACCTACGCGGGATATATTAATTCACAAGTGTGTGCGCAAAACCACTCTATATAACATCGAAGTAGTTTTAATCACAAAGCAAACACGAATAAAGCCCTTTTAGCATGTTATATTATCAAAATAAGAAAAAATCATCAGGTGTTCCATACATTATTGCCTGGTCAATATTCTTTTTTGTAAAATTGAACGGTGTAACCTGTCATACTTTGGTGAAACATCGGCATCGTAGGAACACGATCGAAGAGGGATCAGGCGCAGAACCTAAGGCTTAACGTGCTTTCCGAAAAACGCAGGGACAAGCGCTTACACTTTCAAATATCGGGTCGACAGTGAGAATTTCATAACATAATAATTTGGTACAAATTTTGGCTCTTTGATTCAAATTCCGACACTTAGAACAAAGGCAGATAGAAACGCCCTTGTGCAAGTCCTCCAGTCTGAATGCAATTATAAATTGAATAACGGAAAATGCAAAAATGAACTTATCAATGCAAATTAAGGAAATTCTATAAAGTAGTAGGTATGTACGAGTACATTTGCCTCGACTTGGTGTGAGTACGTTATACAAAACCCCCGCAATGCAAAAATAACACTTGTGCCCCAGACATAATAACAATCCAAAGTCCAAAAAGGGTATCTCGATGTGACGCCGTGCGTAAAATTTTTGTATTAACACTTTTATCTTTTTCAAATATTTGAAACCACGGGAAATTAACCTTTGACCCTCACCACAGCTAATTAAGTAAAGGCAAACACCATTCGCAGTTATTAAAATATGGAAACTCTTATACTTTTACAGCGGGGTCAGCTTACATTTTTATTTCAGAAAAATGAAAGGCTTATTTTAAGACCTTACGTAAGTACAGCCAAACATCAAAGTACGCCTATAAAACTGTCAAATTTCTTGGATTGACTCTCATCGTTCTGTGATACACATTAGGTTGAATTATCAAATGAGGAAATTTGAAAGGTTGTGGTTACCTGATGTGTAACCACAACCTTTGTGTGTGCTGACTGTACCTACAAAATACTAACATAGGTAGCGAAATAATTTCTCTAAATATAGTAGTTCCACTATTTTGCCTTAAAGAGTTGCCATGAAATATCAATACATGTAGGAATCTTAAAATATTTGCCAACGCTGCGCTGCACGAGATTAAATGTAGAGAAAAATTGTTACTTAAATAACCTAACACTTATTAAAATTACTTTATAGACGTATAAACAGGTTTTTTTTTTAAGTAATGATGAAAATTAAAGCAAGTAACCCCTTTTATGTTCACGACATCAGTTAGAGCACTTTGTACAACGTAAATCAAATAGCAGAGGCAAAGTTTCGATGTCAATAAACCTGTAAGAACTGATTAACATTTCTTCCTCGGCTTAGCCATGGAAAGGGATTATCAACAAGTTACCAACTAGTCTCCAAGTAGTTCTACAAAGTTCTTATGCCCCAGGGAAGAATTTTAAAGTGTTTTAAAGAAGAAAACTGCCAAGTTAGTGCTTAAAACATTGTTCGAGACAGACATAATTTGATACAAGTCTTTTGTTTACAGCAAAATGCTTAGAAATTAATTTCAACGAATATTAGTTATTCTTACAGTGACTATGAATTCAGACCGTTTTCTTTATTTTAGGAAAAAGATGCGGTATTGCTTTTATCCTAAGTGGCTACTTCCCCTTAACCGCATGAAACACGAAAAAACATTTATAAAGCGGACAGCTCAGCCACAAAATAGGGACTGACACAGAAAGCTGACTCAGCCTTGATTTTGAATTTAGAAGAGTTCGTTGACATATGCTAGGGTTGTTGCCCGGCATGAGTACTATAAGCGCGCGGCCTCTACCAATAGACCTCGACAGTTTGACAATCTTATGTCATAAGTTAGGATTAATGTGGTCGAAAAGGCGTTTTGTGCGCATGCGTGAGTACATGACATATTTTTAGCTCTTAGTGGATAGTCAGCCTTCTGTGTCAGTCCCTATTTTGTGGCTCAGCTATGGAATTTCATGCCAAGGTTTGGTTGTCCTGACCACAAAAATTTGGACATCTTTATGGTAGGAACATAATAAACACGTACTTAAAATACTTACTATCATGAAAATAAAAAGAAATGGTGGGGTTTTTGTTTATTCAAACTGTTTCCCGATCTTTTAAAATATTCCACCCATTACAAAAAAGTTGAGAAAGATCGAAATGAGTCTAAAGTTTTACCTATTAAAAGCTATGGTTTTGGTCGCAATCGCAAGGACCTCCTCAAACGTATTTAATTTTTAACACAATTAGGTATACCTCTTCGTTAATTAAGGCTCCATTTAATTTTCGTTTTAGGGGCTCAATGGAAAAGTTAATTGAAAGAGATGATTTGTTAACTCTCGCTGGAGTTCTTCAGAGTTTCAACATGAATAGGTGAAATGATTTGTATCATTAATTCGAACACAATCATATTTAACTAACTCTGAATATTAAATTTACTTTGGATATTAGGGGTAAGTATTAGGTAGATCAATAAACAGTTGGACTTAAGAATTTGTTTCAATGTAGGTAATTTAGACGAATACTTGATAGTAAAAACAGTCCTACTATTCTTTTTTCCAAGTTAAGTTTGGTATGATTGTTTCAAAACTGTTTGATAACTGTATAAGCAATATGATTTTAGAAAACGATTCTCAATATACCTATTAAATAATTTACACTACAAACTACTTTATAATGTATCCCAGAATTACAAGACTAAGTGAAAAAGTAATCCCTATGACTATGAATTCTAGCTCTGCTCGTGTAATACTTAGATAAAACCTCAGATTACCGACGGTCACAGTCCCGTTTTGTCTATAAGGTCGCCTATTCAGTACAGTTGTAGCAAATAGCGACGATTTTAGTACTGGGAGAGACGCCGGGTTTTCGTAAACTTGTAGGTACAGGAAATGTCCTACTTTGAGACTATATTCTGGATTGGATTATCCTTTTTACTGCATACGTAAACCTCGCACACAATACATGGTTTTCGGTATACCGAAAAAAGCACATATTATGTTTGCATTACGCATATATTTACGAGTACTTATATGTAGGAGTAGTGAAAGCATAGCTATAAAAAGAGAGCATAAAATACCCAAGTAGAAGTTTTTCGAGTAGTTTCTTTGAGTAGATACTTAATAATGTGTTTATATGCAACCTTCGCTTGAACCTATGTACCAACTAAATTGAAAAATGTATTCTGGCGAAATAAAGCGAAGTATGAACTTCAATTTTCTATCTTCAGATTATAGAGCAAGAGCCCACGATGGCCCGGTTTTCGTTATTATATAAAAGCAATGAAAAATGTATTCTGGCGAAATAAAGCGAAGTATGAACTTCAATTTTCTATCTTCAGATTATAGAGCAAGAGCCCACGATGGCCCGGTTTTCGTTATTATATAAAAGCAATGAAAAATGTATTCTGGCGAAATAAAGCGAAGTATGAACTTCAATTTTCTATCTTCAGATTATAGAGCAAGAGCCCACGATGGCCCGGTTTTCGTTATTATATAAAAGCAATGAAAAATGTATTCTGGCGAAATAAAGCGAAGTATGAACTTCAATTTTCTATCTTCAGATTATAGAGCAAGAGCCCACGATGGCCCGGTTTTCGTTATTATATAAAAGCAATGAAAAATGTATTCTGGCGAAATAAAGCGAAGTATGAACTTCAATTTTCTATCTTCAGATTATAGAGCAAGAGCCCACGATGGCCCGGTTTTCGTTATTATATAAAAGCAATGAAAAATGTATTCTGGCGAAATAAAGCGAAGTATGAACTTCAATTTTCTATCTTCAGATTATAGAGCAAGAGCCCACGATGGCCCGGTTTTCGTTATTATATAAAAGCAATGAAAAATGTATTCTGGCGAAATAAAGCGAAGTATGAACTTCAATTTTTACCTGTTAAAAGCTATGGTTTTGGTCGCAATCGCAAGGACCTCCTCAAACGTATTTAATTTTTAACACAATTAGGTATACCTCTTCGTTAATTAAGGCTCCATTTAATTTTCGTTTTAGGGGCTCAATGGAAAAGTTAATTGAAAGAGATGATTTGTTAACTCTCGCTAGAGTTCTTTAGAGTTTCAACATGAATAGGTGAAATGATTTGTATCATTAATTCGAACACAATCATATTTAACTAACTCTGAATATTAAATTTACTTTGGATATTAGGGGTAAGTATTAGGTAGATCAATAAACAGTTGGACTTAAGAATTTGTTTCAATGTAGGTAATTTAGACGAATACTTGATAGTAAAAACAGTCCTACTATTCTTTTTTCCAAGTTAAGTTTGGTATGATTGTTTCAAAACTGTTTGATAACTGTATAAGCAATATGATTTTAGAAAACGATTCTCAATATACCTATTAAATAATTTACACTACAAACTACTTTATAATGTATCCCAGAATTACAAGACTAAGTGAAAAAGTAATCCCTATGACTATGAATTCTAGCTCTGCTCGTGTAATACTTAGATAAAACCTCAGATTACCGACGGTCACAGTCCCGTTTTGTCTATAAGGTCGCCTATTCAGTACAGTTGTAGCAAATAGCGACGATTTCAGTACTGAGAGAGACGCCGGGTTTTCGTAATCTTGTAGGTACAGGAAATGTCCTACTTTGAGACTATATTCTGGATTGGATTATCCTTTTTACTGCATACGTAAACCTCGCACACAATACATGGTTTTCGGTATACCGAAAAAAGCACATATTATGTTTGCATTACGCATATATTTACGAGTACTTATATGTAGGAGTAGTGAAAGCATAGCTATAAAAAGAGAGCATAAAATACCCAAGTAGAAGTTTTTCGAGTAGTTTCTTTGAGTAGATACTTAATAATGTGTTTATATGCAACCTTCGCTTGAACCTATGTACCAACTAAATTGAAAAATGTATTCTGGCGAAATAAAGCGAAGTATGAACTTCAATTTTCTATCTTCAGATTATAGAGCAAGAGCCCACGATGGCCCGGTTTTCGTTATTATATAAAAGCTATGAAAAATTCATAGTCGTAGTTTTCTACATTCTTCTTTTACGCGATATGTCATGTCTTGGTAGAAACGGTAATAATGGTAGGTATGTCAATGGATCGGATTTCAACAGGTATCTAAAAGCAAAAATAAAAAGTAAGCTTTATAAAATGGCTAAAGTTAGTTACTATTTTGGCCATCAGATATTTTAAAACGTACGTAACCACATAGTTCTTTAAATATTCGCGTTGCATTATAAGTAAATATTATTATTATAGACGGGGATTAACGCAATGCAACGTTGATGTTGAAGCACAACTACTTAGTTTTGCTTATGTACATACTCTTTGATGTATCAGCTGCGTTACAGCTGCCGTAGTCACAAGTGGACTGGAAATCCGTCAAACTTACGTGCGTTGCTTTAATTCCCGTCCATAATAATAATAAACGTAACCACAACCTATTTTTTGGTACCCAGTCGCTAGTACGCGTATTTTTTTTAATGTTTTGGAGAAGAACACAGTGAAACTTTACGTTTTTAAATGACGAAAGTCTGGCCCTTGCGGCTCTTAGACTAGTACCACCTAATACATTGTATGTCGAATGCATATGTGAAATTGTCATGTCAACAGGGAAATATCCGTCGAGACGGCTCACTCAGTTTATAGCTGAATGTTGGGACCTGTCGAGTGTGAAAAGATAAAATTTTCAACGTTTTGCTGTAGGCTGCGACTCAAAGATGGTATGCTATAAAGTGAGATCGCTTTCAGGCGAGTTCCCTTAATACGGGGCACGTAGTTGGTAGTACTTGTAGGTGTAGGAAATGTAGCTTGGCTTAGAGCAAGATTTTAGAGTGGAACTTTTCGAACTGAAACTCCATATTCAAAATTAAATACATTTATTCTGTAAGCATTCCTAAATAATAAATAATTCTTGAATTAAACTCCATTTTCAAATCCTACCATAAATACGTATAATATGTACTGTTTATGTGTCATCCAGTGTCATCATCATGATGTTAGTGATGACGTAACATCTTGTGTCACTTTAGTAATAAAATAGGGACTGACACAGAAGGCTGACTGTCCACTATGAGCTAAAAATATGTCATGTACTCACGCATGCGCACAAAACGCCTTTTCGACCACATTAATCCTAACATATGACATAAGATTGTCAAACTGTCGAGGTCTATGGTAGAGGCCGCGCGCTTATGTACTCATGCCGGGCAACAACCCTAGCATATGTCAACGAACTCTTCTAAATTCAAAATCAAGTCTGAGTCAGCTTTCTGTGTCAGTCCCTATTTTGTGCTTTAGTTATGTGGAAACCATGTTGTTTGTCTAACAATGGTTACGTTTTAACAATTTTTACCTACAACTTATTAATCAGAGACACATTAAAATTATAAACTTTACTAACTGGGCTCACTCTAAAGTGAGTGAATTATAAGCATGTTTTATTTTAAAAAGTAAGTCTTTCTTTTAAATTGGCATATGACCTGAATTATTTCGACGTATCCTAAATCTCCGGTCACGTAGCGAGTAATACCGCGGCATCACGCTGTACGACTCGCGTAACACTCGAATAATAAAGGAAACATATTTTATGGCCGCGGTCTGGCATGAAAATGTGAAGTAATACGGCCGAAACGTGATTTAATAATATTACAAATACTTTGACAATTCTCTTAAGTGTGTTTTACATAGTTTGTTGGTATTAAGGCGTCTAGACTTGTGATTCCACTGGCGTTGGTTCTGGTGACACATAGTCGGTGGAAACCGCTAAACATCAAGTTAAATGAATTATCACGAAACACATACACAACTAATAAAAAGTACAAACTTACACACACTTTTATAATTTTGAAATTAATTTAAGTTTTATTGCTTTTCTTTGGTGTCTATTTTTTTTCTGAATTATTTCTTAACCTTTATATTGGTACGGAACAGCGGGACTCTCGGTACAAGCGATAGCGGTACAATCATATGTTTTTTTCTGTTGTACAAATTTAAATCAATAAAGAATTTGCGCACTATTGTATACTTAATATGTCTATCTATCACATAAAATACGCTTGATAACACTAAGGAGCCTGAATCACATTTCATAGTTTAAATTAATCTATCACACTCATTCTTGCGCAGCGAGTATCGCGGAACACCAATGAGAGCTAATCGACTTCCAAACAATGTAGAAAGCAATTAATATTTTGGGAACTGTTAATAAAAGTGCGCTTTCCTTGCGCACATTTACAACTTGCAACTATTAGGAACGATCCACATCAAACGGCACCGTTTGATGTGTAATAGTTTAAAGATAAAGATATGTAATAGTTTAAAGGGATCTATAACCAAGCCTTCTGCATGCTGAGCTTATGCTTGCGCCTTTTTCCCTTTCAACTGTCGATATTAAAATAAAAAAACACTTATTACACTAAGGAGGGCTCCTTAGTGTAATAAGTGTATTTTTATTTTAAAATGAATTACATTTCATAAATTTTACACGGATCCTTGCGCAGCTAATCGTGAGTCGTGGAACACGCTGAGAGCTAATCGGCTTCTGAAGCGTTTGTACGATTTTAAGAACTGTTAATAAACGTGCGCTTGCTATATGTGTATGCCGTTTCATGTGAATCGTCCCTAATAGTTTGAAGGGATCTATATCCAAGCTTGCTGCATGTCCCGCGCACATAATATGCCAAGTTTACCGATGTGTTTTTACTCCTAAGAAAGTAGATTTTACGACTTGAAATGCCAGTCACAATACACAACGACACGCCATCCCGTGGGAATCCAAAGCCATCACGTCTGACACAATATCTGGGACTAGAAATGCGCCAGCACGCGTGTTTACCCTTATCTGAGTTTGGGAACTACAAGGTTTGAAATCTGTTTGCGTAATACGAGTCTTCATACAGTACAAATTATTGAAATAAGGTATAGGTACTTACTATGCTTTCTTTTGTGGAAAGAAAAAATAATTTGAATTAATACAAGTACCTACATAAGAGACTAAGAGTGCTTTGAGGTCCTTGGCGACTTCGTCCCACCAGCGGTATCTCGGACGACCCACAGGGTGTCGCCCTACGGAAAAATATTAAATTTGAGAGCTATCAAGATAGTCAGTTCTCAAAGAATAACACATTAGCTGTCTTATTTTACACACTGTGATATATTTCCAGTATTACCTAGATACTCTTTGAATAGGTAATATAACGGATAAACCATTGAGGTAAAATATACCTCAATGGGATAAACAGTACAAAACAAAATTGTAACATTCACCTGACAAATGCCAAAACATCTGTGCTATGAGCGACATGAGCGTTGTGACATACACACGATTGCGGTTAGTTCTCGTCGTGTTTCAAGCCACGAGGTTGTATATTTAAACCCAAAACCATTCAGTGATATTTCAAAAAAGGGTTCTAGTTTTTTACTTCACAGTTGGTTGGCATCGACGATTTTATTCAACATTTTTATTCAACGTCAACCATAAATTACAGAATCTCTCCACCATTAGTGTCAGACAAGTGGATATTGGTCCTAACTATCTATCCTAATATTCCGTTTAGCAAATAACTCCTACACTCCAAAGCCGAAGGTCTCAAATCCCTCGAGAGTCACACGGCTTTGTGTGATAAGTGACCAAGGGTAGTTAGGACTATATCACTCTACAGCCGCAGAGTGTGCACCGTGCAATAGTCACGAGCATATAATTACAGGTCATTGCGTCCATTTTTATAAATAACCTAGCAATAGGTTGTTTATAATAAATGGCCCATCCATTTAGTACCTTATCATCATTCTTTTAAGATCAATTTCATCTATATTACAGATACGATATGCACTCGGATGTACAGTCAGCCACACATCAGGTTACTACAACCTGTCAAATTTCCTCAATTGAAATTCAACCTAATGTGTATGACAGTAAGATGAGACTCGATTGAAGAAACTTGACAGTTTTGTATACTTTGATATGTGGCTGTACGTACTTATTACTTGCGGTAAAAAAATATTCATAGTTATATATCATATCAGAACATCGTCTATCGTCCTTCTAAGTAAATTCCATGAAGTGAAAAATTTTAAATACTTTTAAAGACACTTTCACAATCTTCAATAAGAATTGAAATAAGAAAAATACTACAATACCTCAGAATAATAAAGCTTAGTCATATCGATGATGTAAATCGAGGGAGACCATCGATCCAACCTTTGAACTAATTTTGTTCTGTCACGCGATCAGCTGATAAAATGCCACTTATTGAAACTCAACTACCTATTACAAATTACCACTAGACATACCAACAAGCTACATTGAAATCAACCCATTTAGGTACCTCAAATTGCCCTTAAGCTATTTTTTCACTAAATTAATGATCTACAAATTGGTCTTTAGCGCAAGCCCCTCTGTGTATTTTTCTTTAATTGAATACGTTTCTCTTTACATTGATTGTCAATTTAACGATCTTAAGTGGGCGTTCAATTTGCGAGAAAATTGCTTTCATTTTCTTAGGAGCGAGCGCAAGAACACTAACTGAAGATTGCACACAGCGCCAGGCAATAAACGTCAAGTTGAGTATTCTAAATGAACATTTGTTATGCTAAGCGCAAGGAGTCGTGACTCCGGTATGTATAGTTATCGCATACGGTCAAGCCACAAATCGACGGGTTCCAAGAACAAAATCGTATCTGCTATGTTTCTACTTAGCATTTTGTTCTTGGGACCCGTCGAATTTGTACCTGAGTGTTCTGATATGAAATTCTCAGCGTTAGCACATTAAGCTGTTGGGCTTGCGCCCATCTTCGAATCATGTCACGAAGGTGCCCTAACGAAATATAAGGGTATTATTCCCTTACCCTCTCCTACTAAATGGAACTTAATGTCACAATTTGTAAAATTTCTTAATGGAAAATTTTAAGATACATCTCGTCCCCCCTGTCAGTAAAATTGTTTTGGAAATACAGACTCTTAGCACAGTACTATCTGGCAGACTAGCTAGCACATGTAGAGGTACATTAAAATTTAAGGTAAGTGTACTTTTCAAAAAGTTTGTTTCATTGATTGTCGACATTCAGTATCTACTTACATAATCTAGTTTATGTTTCTGAGCTGAGCTGTTGAGCTTGATCTCGGGGGTACAGTTGGAACATAATGTAGGATTCGGCAAGTTATAACAATTACATTGAAACGACTGGCTTAGATATTTTCAACCCTTTAGTCAGGGAAACTATACCTAACTGGCCGGGTACACGTTCAAAATTATTGAGACGTGATTGACGTGAAAAACTCCTGAGCTGAGTGCGCGGATCTGAATCTAAGACCTCCATTTAGAAGTCATACGTTCTTTTCACTAAGCTACCATCGCTCAATAAAGGCATATTCATACGATATTATTATGGGCCTGTAAACCGTAAAATAAATCGGGTGGATACAAATTTCATTTGTCAGAATGTTTTATGGGCCACAAAAAACGCTCAGACTTGTAAAAGAGCCGTAAAAGAGACACCGTATGCGGTGGTTTGCCCGGCGCCTTTCCGTTTCACTTATTTATCTGGATCCTTATGATTACATTGGACGGGTCATTGCGCAACTTGATTACCTTTCCTATCGGATTCTCGTGGATGTTTAAACCTGTCGTTAAACTAAACCTGATAT
This sequence comes from Cnaphalocrocis medinalis, assembly GCA_014851415.1. Taxonomy (NCBI): domain Eukaryota; kingdom Metazoa; phylum Arthropoda; class Insecta; order Lepidoptera; family Crambidae; genus Cnaphalocrocis; species Cnaphalocrocis medinalis. The sequence continues at coordinate 9,738,092 of CM026279.1, forward strand.
TGGCCATTTACGAGCGCGAGACGACGCCTGGACAAAATAAAGACATTACGGTCAATGGATTTGACGGGCTAGTTATTTTTTATGTGGAAATTTCTAATGGATGTCCGTTGCAAGTCTACTTACCACATTGAGTTAATAAAAATATCACTTCATAAGACAAGTACATGTAAAATAGGTTGAAAAAACTTTCTTGCTTGCCTTGAGTCATCTTGGAGGGAAAGGGTGGTGAGAATTGATATGACATGCATAGTTATTTATGCTGTGGGGTTCTATTAACTTGATGACATCAGTAAACGTGACAGACCGCCCAGACCATATCACGGAATGTTTAGGACGTGTCCTTTTAGTGGCGAATAAAACACTCGACTGCTTAGGAAAGCTCATAAGTTAGTCTATCTAGTCCTAGTAAGGGTTTAACTTATCTAAACAAGTTTAACTGTGCTGATATTACTTGATATTGCTTTTTGTACCTATAAAAATGAGTAAAAGTGTTTTCATCAGTAATTCATCCAAAAGTACACCTACTTTACGTACAACAGTACTCAATTGTACTCAAAGATTAATGGTTCTTTTGTATCTTCGACTAATGGTCATAAGCATAGCTGAAGGAAATAATCCTAGTATCCTAATATATGCCATTAGCATTGTCAAAGACATATGAGGATGTTAATTATATAATAATAAAATTATGTCACAGACATCTTTATGACATACAGTGAAACCTTACAACTTTGCCCGCTTTTTTAGTTTCTGAAGATATCTTTTTTAGTTTCTGAAGATATCTCTAGAACGCATAATATGCTTGATAGTCTTTCCACAAATTTAATCTAGATTTTCCGTAAATCAGAAAAAAATTCTTAAAAATAATAAAAGCACAACTTAAAAACAGTTCGTGGAAGGTTGTTATAGTTATTTTTGACGTGTGAGCAAAGTTGTCTACTGAGGACAATGTTGGAAGGTTTCACGGTACTCGTATTTTCATTTACGCATTAATTAGTGGCATAAATGCTATGTGTCCAGTGGCTGCTACTAATGCGTAAATGAATTTGTTGGAGATGTGCTGACATTAATAAGGAACTAGAAAGGAATGAACATAAAGAGACACGGAAGCATTATCGTATCTTGCAAACTATATGGAGAGAAAGCGTTATAACACATTTGCATAATGGTGTATAGCTAAATTAGACATATATGACGTGTATACTATACATGTAATGTATGTCTAATTCAGCTGTAGTTTTGGTGCAAAATAAACTTTTGTTTTATTCTAAACTGGCGCATTTCAGCATGTCTTTCCATACAAAGTATTGTGAAATTGTAAAAATACTTACATTGTTCCTAACTACCAGTTTTAGTACTTACAAGAAACTGAAACGGGTCGTTTTCTAAGTTCTAACACTAGTACCATTTTTTCAAACCTTGAAAATAGACTAGTCATCGCTGTACCTACTTGTAAAGTAGGTAAGTTTCAGCAGACTAAAAATATACCGGCCTTTTTTATCAATGGCTCGTATCGCTTTTAGCCTCAAAAAGCAGACACAATAGAAAATCAATTCTTTATGGAATTAAAAAGGATTTTCGGTCTTACGACTGTAAAAGAAAATTTCCGCAAGCGCGCGTTCTAGATATACAATAGGTATGCGCTATTAGGTATAGGTGTCCGCTGTAGGTAGGTATATACGTTTACGTTTTGTTCGGGCAAAAAATTTGTACCTGAGTTTTTCTGTTGAGAAATTCTCTGCTGTCGCTTCGGTCCCGTACCCCGTTATCCGAAGCTACATTGGACCATGATCTGAAAAAGTCTGGTAAGTGACCTGAATCAACTTCCGTTGTCCAATTGAATCGATGCACATTCAAAACTAGATATTTCAGCATTAACAGTAATAACTTATCCAATTTTTTTGGGAATATATCCATAGCATGTGTCCTTACGATTTCACCCTTCCCGCCCGCTTATCGCTGAGCTAATGGTTAAAATACGTACAGTGTACACTGATTTGAAAACCTGTACTTAAACCTTCCACATGAGCATGCTACTATCGCATATTTTAATGATAAATTATATTAAGTATATTCATTTTGGTACAGTCGCATCTCGTCGTTTGCGGTAGTCAGTCAGTTATGGATCGTTAAGCCAAGAATGATCCTATTTACGTAGTTTGAAATACCAAATTACTTTATATACCTACATTTATAAATTGTTTGGAAATGTCCAAAAAGGAACTTGTGTTATCTTATATATGGGATTAAGTTTCGGTATCAACATTAATTTACTATTATGAAACGGTCGTGCGTGTTAATGCCCAAAACAATATTTTAGTCGGGTGCGGCGTGATGGACAGTCACTGGTATTAAATCTTAGATAATGTGTCATTAAGAAATGACAGTACCATGGTATCAAGTATCCCCATATTCCCATGGCCATCCAGACAATAATAATATGTTATTAGAAGTGTAATTAGGAAAATTATCTAAGGCTAGGCTGGCCTTAATCCACTTTACCAGTATAATTGGTTCACTTTATACAGAAGATCTTTCAGAAGTACATACAGAAGTGAAAATATTCATAACTAGTTTCCCGCCCTCGGCTCGTTTCAAGACTTGTTTTCTATTTCTTAGCTAATGTTTGCTAATAGATGGTGCTGGTTGTCAATTGCATCGCGCAAGTGTTACTTTATTAAAACTTGTGGTTGGGTCACTGACAAATGCACCATAATCCCCCCAGTCACAACAGTATTACATATGACACAGTTACAGTTGTGGTTACAGTGACAGTATTACAGTTTCAATTTAAAAAGCATAAATGAACACAACGGCATAAGCAGGTAATATTTACACGTATACGTGTCTGATATTTACCTAAATACTTAGAAATACCTATTTCTAAGCAACATTTGGATCACAGCCGCGGCCGCCCTGACCTTATTCCCAAGCGACCGTTATGTTAATCTGGAATCAAAATTCATACATTTAGGATCTGTGGGATTGTTATTTGGATAAAAAGTGCGCTGTGTATTTAGACAACAACTACTTACTCCGACAAATTGAAAAACATTAAATGAAGAGAGCACTTGGGTTGGAAAAAATGTATTTACACACATATAAACCTCATCTCATGTGTTTGAATAAAGCTTTCATCTTTACTTATAAAAAATATGTTTTATTCAGATAGCATCTCAAATTAACGAGTTGACTATGAAATCGAAAAACGGTGCTCACTCAGGAATCATCCGCAGCCTAACCGATCAAGTGAATTTTAGGTGCACCTAAGTATTAGCTAACATACTAAATAGGTATACCTATCTTGTTTTCTATGTAATCGCCTATTGTTTTCAAATATGTATATTTAAACAATAGTAAAATTGTGTAATAATTTGTATGGAAATAATCTGATCAGAATAAAAAATAAAGCAAAATCATTTTTAAACTACCTATAGGTATATTTTGTATGCCTAGATAGGTCTAAACATAGTGTTACACTTAAAATAAATTTATCATTGTGTCATGCCACCTGTGTATTACAAAATAAATTATTTGTATTTATGAATGCGAATTTTACAAGAAACTCACACCTAATATTCAATTGATTTCTTTCCATACTAAGTAGTAGATTAACCACACAAATTACAAATATTATACCTACTTATGTATGACTTGACAACTGATTGTCCTCAGGTTTGATAGATAGATCCTCTTTATTATACATCGAAAAAGCAAAATCTAGGTGTACTGAAATCCGTTGTACAATTAACGTGCTCTTATATAGCGATCTCTTTCTCATTTCATTTTCATCATTTCAGCCAATAGACGTCCACTGCTGGACATAGGGCTCCCCCAAAGTTCTCCACACAGATCGGTCCTGTGCCACCCGCATCCAATGGACTTCCGCGACCTTCACCAGATCGTCGGTCCACCTGGTACCAAATTACTTTCAGGTAAAGAGATAGTTAATAGGTTTGATTAGTAGAGCAACAATTAATGTCAAATTATGATGAAGTCACGTATTGATTAGGTAGGTATATCGAGTTGAACTAACTGTGGAAGTCGCATCTTTGTTTGCTCGAGGAAGAGATCCATTCAACAAATAAATCACTCAATGTTCTACCGAAGTGTTGCCAGTTCTATCAACCTGGAGAATATCTTAATTGGCAATATTAATATTCTACATTTACTTTGCCATACAAAATGGCAAAGTCACGTGACCGACTTTGTATGGAAAGATGAAACATTTTTATGCGAATTTTCAAAAGTCATAGAACAAAATTAAATATTGTGGTGTGTAATGGTTGGTAGAACACGTGGTTATACGAATGTAAATGTTCACAGATACACCCTGTTTAGCTAGTTCATAATTTTGGAATATGATTTTTTTCTCTTAAAACATTGGGTGAAATTTAAAAAAAAGATACTTTGTCATGAAAGTGATCAGATCTTTTAAAAATGTTTTAAGTAACATATTCGTGTATAGAACTAAACCTATATCCATGTACCTGATTAATAAGTAAGCAGTCCTACGAGCGTGACGCGTTTCTAAGCCCTTATTGTAAACACAAACACGTTGTTATGGAAACATCTCATGCTAATTAGATATTTCTCAAATTCTCGGTTCACGTATCGCGCGTTTGGTTTATAAAGCGCGTTTTAAACGCGCTTATGCGGCTTCTTGTTTGAAGTTATTCCTATGCACGTGGATTATCTGCCCCAGGCAGACATCCTTTTGTTTAAAACTCAGACGTTTGGCCACAATCTACCCGATGGTAGGTGATGATGTGGCCTTTCGAATAATTACCTACGAGAAATCTCCAATAAACAGGAGCGCTAAGATTACAAAATCTAGAGTTGTATTATGTAGGTGTACTTCTTAAAATCACGGGATAGGGAAAGCTTCTTTTTCCCTTTCTGGTTCAAAATTATAAAATATATTTTCAGATATCTACGAGCAGGAGGAAGTTTACGTTCAAAACATGACACGAGTAAAGAAATTCTAAGTAAAATTGAATCCTACACAAAAAAGAAGGTGCAAACGTAGCTAAATTTCACGGGCATTTATGAAATACGTGTTGTACTCGTATGTAGCTTTTAAAAACAATTTAAATTACATGGACAATGTACATTTGGATGTCTTCAAAAATCTGTAGGGTGACATCTAAAATTTTTTTATGGCTACACTGGTCTCGCGCCTCAGATTTGGATTTGTAAAACGTTATCGGAGCGCTGATGATAAATCGCCGCCATATTTCATTCAGCCAGACGTTACTGGATCCACCTTTTTTAATGGTTATTATAACAATATCTTTTTGAATAGGAGCTGGTTGCGGTTTTGTTTCTATCTTTTTTCCGTGCGAAATAGTAGCTCGTGGCTTTGTTAAATTTAATAGGCGAAAAGAACAGAACAGTTGGCCTGTTGTATGCCTTTTACTTATTGTTACCTAAATGTGCGATTGTTTCATTATCATGTTTCAGCGTCTAGTATAATTATACATTTTTGTCTACGAAATGTACTTGTAGTGAAAAATATACTAAATAATTAAAAGAGAAGTTTAAGAAATTGCCGATTTGTGTGGAGATTTCTTGAAGTTGTGGTTACCTTTCTACATTTGTAGGGTTCTGTAGCCACGTGGCAAAAAATGGAGCCCATATAGATTCGTGTCTGTCTGTCTGACAAAGTTAAATAATTGTAACACAGGATGTAATAATATTTAGGTAGCTATTGTATTTTATTTACAAAAGTCTTCAACAGTCAATATTTCCGACGTTTTTCCTTAGTGACGGCATAGATAACGTCTTTTAATTGCTCTTTTCATCAAATTAAAATCAAATCTAACAATCTCTTAATTTGTATATTTTGAAAACAAAATCCGTTCTATCTCAACGCCTTGCGATTCGTTTATTCGTTTATTTCCTGGCAATCTTTTCTTTTCTGCAACTTAATTATTGATAGTCACTTTGTATTGTTACTTAGCCGTGTTAAAATATTTATGTATGTATTCACCTGAGCTGTTCCTTTCAATCGACGGGGAAGAACAAATTTAACGAAAAGGTCCACCATAAATTATAAAGGACGTAATAAGCCGCCGACCTGATCAGGAGGAATTAAATTTTCTGGAAAATCATTCCCGTGTGAATTCAGAAACGAGAGGGAGCATACCTCTACAAAATTACTTTCCGAAATAAGTCATGACATTAATACGGAAAAATGGGGACCTTAGGTAAGCCATTAGGTAAGATCATTATTTTTTACTTGTAGAAACTTTACTGTGGGAGTACGATTTATGGCGGCGGATTTTATTCAGTTCTCTGACTTATCACAATGAGAAAAGACCCTGGAAACTCGTTTATAATACGGCTTCTAATAATACTACAAGTGTTTAGCGCGCGGTAGGTCTGGTCTTGAACTTCTATAAAAAATTAAACTGACCTCGGCAGGTACGTCAGAATTCTAAATTATTAAACAGGGTGGAAACACCGCTTCTCGGTAACCGTAGAATGATAGGACACCTTACGTGTCCTCTCTATGGATACTTTTTTTTTTTTAAATGGCCTGTATTGTGTTCATGACACATTTAATTTTGCCAATGTCAAGTGTAGTTTGATAAAGTGTAGTCAACAGTCGAAGTCAGTCGAAGTCACAGTCACTCAATAAAACGCCGGTGTTTAGCGTTTTAATGTCCTAAGGATTCTGTGGAGACTATTTTTAACAAAGCCGTAGGTTTTAAGACTCTATTAGGTCAAAGCAAATTGTTCACGTGACAACTCACTCGACACACAATAGCAGTGTTAAAAACGACACAATTCAATGATTCTTATATTAATATCACCCTGCGGCACTTCACTGCACAAAGTAACACCAAATTTGTACACTAAAAACCACTAGATACTAATTAAAATCTTTGGATTGCATCAGCCGATGCGGCTTGTTTCACAGTTACCCACAGAATCTTGGATACTTTCTCTAAGCCTTCAGGCCAGATGGAGTGACGTTTTGCGAAAGATGACTGACAGGGATACGAGTGCCAAAATATAGGGGTGGCAACGATTTGGAGAGGTCCTATGTCCACCAGTAAACTTCAACAAGCTAATGGTGATGAAACAGGACTTGCAATCTATGCAGCAAATATTGTAGTTATATTATATTTTCGGTTACGGGTTCAATACAGTGGAAAAGCAGCCAAAAGCCTAAAATACGTGATACCTTTTATTAAGATGTCATAAAGATTTGATGGGTAGCATTCCCAAATATTAAACAATAAATTGTGACAAATTACATTATCGCATAGTTTTGCCCTGCGCCGTTTTCAGGTACGTAGTTAAATTTCAGTTTTACGCTTTCGAGCTACAAACGATTCGAATATTTTATTGGCACTTTAACGTGCTTTAACCGTCCGCGTCAGTCTGATGAGAGTACTTCAACGATTCGTAGCAATCTCGTAGCCTTTGCTTGGTAGTCGTAGCACTTGAGGCGTATTCGTAGCAAACAAGATGTCGCTGACTACGACTCGTAGACGTATTTTGAACTTTTTATCTTCGATTCCAAAGTAATTGATGAGCTGGCACATCTTAACGAGTGAGATTTTGTAGGATCGTTAAAGTTTTTCATACGTTTCCCCCCTACTAATTAGATCAATCGATCTTGCTTAGTCATCACTTCCTGTGATTGATGGATTATTTTTATTTAGTTTTATTAAATTCTGGTGTTTAGAGTAGGTATAGTTAGTCTTGATAATTTGAATTTCTGATATCCAAGTCACAGAAGCAGCGCTGGTACTAAACGTCTGGAAACATTTTACTAATGAGAACCTATTTATACTGAGCTTTATTAAGTAGGTGGTTGATCTATTAGATATCACTCAGATTGATTAGTCTTTCAGACAGTGTTTAACTACTTAGGTACATAATTGAAGAAGTGGTTGGAAACTGCTGGTAAAATCGTCTGAAATGTTGTTCTAATATTTGATGAGTGCTGTTAACTTATCAGTGTTCAATACTACTGTACCTGTGATGAAATTATGATTAAACCTGATGTGATGATGATGATGAGCCATGGTGATTTAGGGATCTTATGTAATTTTCTTATTACAACAACTTCCTTTTAAAAATATTATGTATACAAACGATTTCTTTGTAGCGGGTTAAAAACATCAAGCCATCAATTTAAGACGTTTCACAAACTATTAAAATTGTATGTGTAAGTATTTGTATATCTTGTTCCTATACAATCAGATTAATTCTATTATCAACAAACAAAACTCAACAGTACTAACTCTTCCTACGGCTCTACGTCTTTTGTAACTTTTATCTAGAATTGGATCCAGTCCGTTCTGTGTAAAGTATCATTGACCTGGTTAGATACAAATAAATGTCCTGTAAAAGGTGTTGAATAGTTCTTGAAAGCCTTTTACAGTTATTGCTTTACATTGCTTCTGCCTTCCCGTTGCTTTTTCCACTCAAGGAAATTGCGTGTGGTTGTTTTGCGTAGCTTTTCAAGTCATCCTTGTGTTTTTGAGGAAATTAAAGCTGGAAGTCTACTGGTGAGGGCGGAAACTAAACTGTCGTTATACCTGATTGATTGCCATGGCACGACCATTACCTATTTAGAGTTCAACTTCTATTATGGTTGCCATTAAATCAATGAAACTTGACACTGATGGATATGAGTTAATATTCTGTATTGTACACAAAAGAGTTAAAATATTTGGTATTGTAAGTTGAAGACCAAAAGGAACATCCTCTACTTATTAGTTGTGGATTGAGAATTCAAATTCGGTCTTACGTAACCATAATAAACTAATTCTTTGTACGCAACTAGCAACTGGTTGAGTGGCAAGATTGTTAGTTCGTCTTTGGCAATTGGTTGTGAAACTTGCTGGCCAATCCGGCCGGAAGGAATAGTTCCGAAGGAATAAAGTAGGGATTTCTATCGAAAGGTCAGTCCATTTGTGTTGAACACTCCTCCATAGGCCGCTGAACTTCGTCTGAAAGCGAGTAGATAAATCACTTTACACCAATTAGAGAAGGTAGCCAAGAATACACACTAAAACGATACTGTAACATCAAGAGTTCATCACCGAAGATTTATCAAAGATGGGAGTTGAACTAGAAACGTAAGGCTAAGTCACTTCCAAATGCAGCATATCGGGCCAGTTGCTTCACGGTTAACTTACCAACTTATTCGATTTTCCCAATTACTTGAAAAGTGTGAGGAAAGCAAAGGAATGATGTCGATATTTATAGCACTCTCATGCAGTCTCATGCCAATTGCATGCTCATAAATATCCGTGGTCAGTACGAACCCACACCCACTTCATTACTTAGAGTACCCCATTAAACTAAATCCTTTGCGGTAGATATCAAACTTAACACAATTAAACTAAGCACTGGAGTTTCCAGGATTGCGTCAAACTATTTATAAGGGATCGGTATCGTATATTTTCGCTTATATAGTGTATGTTTAGATACCTATATATTAAACACGTATAAGTAGAGGATTTGATTCGGTGATAAAAGAGCGATAGTAGAGTCTAGTGGCCCGCCTTTACATTGTTTCTAGACCCGGCTCCACTCTGTACATAGTAGTTCCAAACTTTCTTTTCTTTCCTTCTTTCAAACTATTCCAAAAAGAGGGCGTTGGGTATCGATTCCATTGCACCGGTGTTTCGTGTTTTCAGTTTACCTATAAGCCTTGTTGTGTTGTCTTAAAATTGACAACCACTCCACTCTAATACGTGGGGACTCATTCGTTCATCACTTCGTCTAGGATATAGCCAAATGAAAGATTACGCGGAAACCGCAGCCAAAATAGAAATATTCTTTATTCAATTTAAGTCCTTATAGAACATTTATGAATGTCAAATATTATGTAAGCTATTGCTGATTCGGAAAGTCGATATCTACCAATGCCAATGTGACCGAACCCTTAACCCTAATACTATGCCACATAATCGGGCCCGACATCTTCTCTGAACTTGCGGTCGGCCGTAATCTGTATCAGAGGTCAGATTGGATGACGCCATAAACCATAGCAGCCGCATAGCCGGTGCCTTAGCCTAATAGTTTAGTGAGCGAGGCAAACCGGACTGACGTCACTTTATTTTTCGGTGTCTCAGGAGAAACCATCATGGACGTATGAGGCTCAAACCCACGCGCCAGTCCTCCCACGAAAGCATAATATGTACTTACATTATAACATACCTATTTAAGACCTTTTAAGTTATATATGGAATGGAATAAACATTTATTTGGTTAACACAATTAGTAAAACAAAAGAAAAATGCAACAATCTCTCTCACTACTCATTGTGAGCTTTGTGAGAAAGTTAAATAAATGCATGGCAATAATTTTACTACCTACTTTTTTACACTTGAGGCGACAAACGATCAAGCGACCTGTTGTTAAGTGATCACCGACGCCCATGAACATCTGCGAGATCAAAGGTCGAAGTGGGTAAAGTCAACAACAGCGTCGAAGGATAATGTATCACCTTCCCAAAGGATGTTCTACATCAGCGGGTCCCCTGACATGACGGAACCGCAATTTTCAAAGAAACCACTGACTAATTATTCAACTTATTTTCGGTCTTCTTCTCGTATTAAGTGTTAACCAATAGGCAGCTTACCACGGGGCACAAAATAACTTGATAACATATTCTAATATTCAAGTAACTACCCAATCAAGGACATCTATTAACATTAACGTCTAGTTAGAAAAAAAAAATTTTTTTGGCTTATTATTCGTTCATTTTGGTCCACGTCTAATACTATATCCATAAAACGCTTAAGCACAATGGTTTCTTAGGAACATTGGACTTCTCTTATACTTACAAATAACTAAGGAAATTATCTTATGTTCAGTTCCCGTTAGGAACTCAGCCAAACTTCCTTTCCAGCTGCGAATGAATGCTATGAAAATTCCTGGTATAAAATTTAAGCTCAAAATTCTGAAATGTTCTCCCAGCTGCAGTGCAGACAGCGAAATGGGTTAATAATAACATCTTGAATTTCATAGAAGGTTTCCTAGGCGATGATCGTAGCGCAAATATCTGTAAAGATGTTCAGCGAACTCAGTAAGCCCGCCGCGTATTATATCGGATACTGCAACCTTTATGCTAGTCCGATAATATCATCACAGCATAACGATTCTTAGTAGGGAACCTTATGAACACTCAAAGGAGCGCAACACTAAGAGAGTTTGTGGTTGACAGGGTCAATATATACCTATATGTATTTATAGGTCTGGAGATCGTTAGTTCCTAAGTGGACACTGCGGCTATATACTTTCGCTCCCTCTAGCGATTGTCTCCCGGGACCACGGTCGTCATGAACCGCGTGATAGCCTTGGGAGCAATAGCCATAACATCCTCTGGGCAGATGGTGGTCTTCTGCCAAGCAATTTCAAGGTCATAAAGGATGATATTAAACCAATTAATCGCTCTGTTTGTAAATTGATGACCTCGATCGATTGACTTTGATCAAAGTGTATCGTTTGGTGTCATAGCGTGGATTGATGGATGAAAAATCGATCCATACCATTATTTCACTTTGATTGATCAGTGTATTATTAACTATGGTGTCACAAAATTTTTAAACTTTGAGTTTGTCCGTTCTACCATAAGTTAGCGTACCCACTATTGGCCTGCGTAGACGTCGGTTCTAACAATATTGTCCAACATACAATATTGGCAGCTTTGAGAAGTGATTGGAGCGACATTCGTCCGGCTGTTACGTCTATTCCTACTGGGAATCGTTACACTATACCTAATACCATGCTGGATACCCTTCACGAACAATAGGTGTTATTGTGTAATGTTTTGAACAAAATGTTTGTTTTGTTGTTCGTTTTCGCTTGACTAACACGCCTATACTGCGGCCTAAAAATGATTATATTGTAAGTAAATAGAAAACATCGAAGTAATATTTAGCCGCATGACATATTATTACACAGTGTGTGCAGACATGAGTGGAGTTGCTATTCCCTTAACCTCATATTTGACGGAGACACTACCGAAGAAGGATCAGAGGAGCTAGCACGAACATCCAAAATTCGTAGCGTTGACGTAGCGTGACCACGATACGTCTACAAATGGTTTTTTTTTCTCGTTTCTCACCAGAGTGAGAACGTAGCCAGAAGGGACGACTGGAAATAAGGCCACAAAAGAAACTGCACCAAAGGTAGTCGAAATGTACACAACATGTAACAAGGGCACAACCTAATAAAGGTAATAAAAATCAGGGTCTAGACCAGCAAATCTCGTCGTATGTGAGACGTAGCTGAACTTAATAAAGGCATCAAACATTAGGGACCCCAGTGCGCATCGTGATTGAGCTGGCGTCGAAATTTTTTCTTCTATAAAACATCTTTGCCATTCTAGAGGTATAAAAACTTATTTTACGCAGGGTCGATCTTATTTTCCTTGAGCTTTCAATTCTTAACACGCAACTTGGGGACTACGAATTTAAATCAAAACTTTTAGGTCGGGTTTAATATCGAACAATTGTTCCTATTACATAACTTTGTTTAAATATTATTTCTAGAAATGATGAGAATACAAACCGTGGCACTAAAGATAGAAGTCAAATTGCAATTTGAAATTTGATTAAATCTTGTTCTAACTAAGCTTGCTTTCTAATATGTTATTTGCTTTTTTCCGGTAGTGTGAATTTATAATCTGGGTTGGGACGAATAAAATATTTTGACTTTTATTTTAAATCAGTAAAAACCGGTCCTGAGTTATGAATCGTGTGTCAGACAGACAACAGCGAATGGTAGAAATACGCACGAATACAATTAAGTAATAATCTATATCTTGAATTCGAACCTACAACTTTATTAACGGGCTTAAGAATGCGCAATTTCATATCCACTGAGCTACCATGACTCTTGAGAGTACGTACTTATTTGCCCACGTAATTTAAACAGGAAAAATGTAATTTGCAATTAACCTGCCTAGAATAATAAACCTTTCTCAGAAAATTGTAAAAGCAAGCAAAACATAATTTCACTCACTTTTTTGTTCTTTGAAGTACAATTTCAATGTTAGCCCTCGCCGAAGCCATTTTAAATGATATTTCAAGTTATTTTGAATTCTCATTTCAACGTTTACTTTTCCTTTCCTATGATGAATTAGGGCCTAAATAATCTATGTTACATCACACTAACTTACTAAACTGAAACTACATTCGTAACTAGATTGTTTATCGATCACGCGATCGAACCGTTAACAACTGTAAACTAAATGTTGGCGAAACTGGTAAAGTTTCTGCACCTGAGCTGAGACACTGAAAGAAGTTTGAAACTTGTTGTTTTCAAAACATAAACACATTGGTACGATTCTACGGATTCCTAATTGAGTTAGTTTTGCTACACCTGTGAAGTTTGGAACTGTTTGATATTTTTTGAACTGAAGGAGTTCGTTGAATGTAGGAAAATACTTTTTAATTTTTTAAAAGTACTAAAGCTTATAGTCAATCAAGCTGTTTAATTAAGAAAATAATTCTAGGCGCGTCTTAACCGATACACCACTCCGCTTGCAGTATAGGTAAAGTCGCCCCTGATGGGGATATATAAACATATAAAAACATGCTTTAGGTGGTCAGGGATATTGATAAAGATCATCATCATTATCAAAGTACGTCTCTCTCTTGTAATGTTCGATCGAACTTAGGCTACTAAACTCTGTGCTACAACTATGAAAACACGGAACAGTAGCGCTACCATGAGTTGACATCGAAAACTGACATAACGTAAACTATTGCTCTGTCTCTTTCAAATGCATCACAATGAAAGAGACAAAGCGATAGTTTTCGATAGCGAGGATAGTATTTCAAACTCATGGTAAGGCCACAGAAGGTAAGCACAATTTTCCGTATTCCATGAAGCACTCACAAAAAACTATTAAAAAGTTACGTCATGTTTCATTCCATTGTTAGTAAAGACCTTTTCTTGGAAGTGTAAAGAAACTTACACAGTTTTTCTTCACCTTCTTATCAAGTCTTGTTACTAGTTTCAAACAAATAACAATCCGAGCTAACTAGATATCAGAGAGTGCTCTTTAATGCTACATGTTAGCACTTGTACCCATCTAAGTATTTAACTAAAAAGTTTGAGGAATGTATTGGTGTGAGTTTAAAATACTTTTTGCTTTATAGTTAGTATTTTCTTTATCTTCTATGTTCTATACTATTCATAAGGAGATAACTTCTATAGACAACGACAAGGCTTATAGGTAAACCGAAAACACGAAACGATTGCGCGATGTAATTAAACACAGCGCCATCTATTGGTTCATTTCGGAATTACGGTCCCGAAGCGAAGTGAGGACGGGCTTCTATATTGAATACAATCAAGATTTACAGATGTGGTTATTATTCACCATCAGGTGACTCGGGTAAAAAACAGCCTGGATGGTTTCTAGGTAGAAAAGGATGGTAAGTACTTATGTACTGCCATGCCGCTTTTATTGCTTTGCTTGGAAGGGGAAGAGCAGTAACATGCCCCCTAATTAAGTATGAACATTATGGTTTAAGTATACTCGCAATGTTTAACATGTGTATGTGATTACTTGTGTACCTACATATTAGCCTCCAACCTAAGCAATTTAGAACAAATCCTATAAAGACTGACCCATACGAACCTTATCTTAATTGAAATCCCAAAATTTTATGGCGCACCCGGTAAAATCCTTAGGAAATGAAAAACAAAGGGCAAGGAACTTCATAGTGCCGGATGAAAGGTTTTAATGTTCACTCTCACAGAGAGCTCTAGATAGACGGACTACTTGAGGTGAACTAAAAAAATACAACCTTGATGGTTAAATACTATCCAATAGAATTGAATAACAATTCTTCGTATTTCGAATACAAAATTTAAAGTATACTTTTATGACATATTCCAAGTTTATAAATGGATCAACTTATTTTAAAGTTTTCTATAAAACCCCGTACAATATAAAAAGGTAGCAGCCACAATGGATTCTTTTAATTTTTAAATTTATAAATATGTTGGAAATGTTGACATTGCAGCGTAAATTGTTTATAGTGAAAATTGCGCGGATGTTGCAGTCAATTTGATGAATCATTTAAAGGGTTCCGTAGTCCACGAGGAACCATTTCAGTTTTGCCATGTTGTGCGCTATATTGGTCGAGTGAGTGAGAGTACCGGAGATGCGGAGGCCCAATTGTGGAGAAAGGGCTTAAAGGATGGCAGAGCACTTGTGACTCTACTGGTGTTGCAGGTGTCTTTGGGCGGCGGCATTCGCTCACCGGTGATCTGTAAACTCGTCTGCCTCATATCTCATTAAAAAAAAACATGCGTCCGTTCGCAGCCTTTCTCAGAAACTCTCAGTCACAGAGCAACACTACTTCTGACGGAGCTTTTAGTACCTAATAAAGAATAGAAACCTGTAATTTGGCATGAACGAATTATGTATGTACATAAAAACAGGTTAGAACAATTTAGTAAAAGTGTTTATTAACTAGATCCGCATATTGTGGGGTCGTATTTTTACTCGCCCCTCTCATTTTGTAGAGTATCGTTAGACAGGTATTTCAAATGTGCCATGACGGTTTTTATTGAATTATTAATCGTCTCAATCCTTCTGCTAAGCGACTTTAATATGGAAGTCTAAAATGTAGGACATTCATCATGGGCTACTGCGAAACCCTACATTGCGCGTGACCCGACACGTACTTGACCGTTTTTCTATCAAAAAGTCGTAAGTGAAACATTAAAGTAATCAATTTCTTCGGCTGTGAATAAACACTAATCAATCACCTTGGGCGTACCACATGTATTCAAATTTGAAAGTCATGCTTAGCTAATTACTAAGGCGGTGAAAAAATGTTTCATAGTCTAGAGGTACAAAAACATTCGGATCGGATCAACTTATGTAATACCTACAGATTTTGCGTGAATATAAATACGAAGAATTGTTTTGATAATTACTACTAAATATATTTAGTAAGCTTAGATAAGGAATTAGTATGGTGTATTGATATTTGGTTTTCAGACGTATCACCTAATGGAAAGCGATTGCTACCGAACATGAGCGTTCATAGCAATAGGTACCCAAAGTGCGCAACCTTTAGGTTGAGCCCTTCTCCCGAACTGGCCCTCCGGTCCCCTCACTCATTCGGTGAAACAGCACATTGCACTGTGTCACGCTGGTTTCTCGTAAGGCCGTGGTATGAGTCTGGTAGAAATGACTTGTTCATTTCAATATGATACTATAATATTGATTACTATGATATTATAATATTGATTATTATGATTGAGTATTACTACGTCCATCCAAATTAAATACGGTTGATCATTACCGTCGCAAGACCCAAAAACTTTTTAAATAAATAAATAAATTACTACGTTAAGTTAGTTATTCGTTGTGTAGGTACTGCTTGTTGCAGGCAGGTACTGCATAAACTTAGTCTTCATACATTATATAAGACAGA
This sequence comes from Cnaphalocrocis medinalis, assembly GCA_014851415.1. Lineage (NCBI taxonomy): Eukaryota > Metazoa > Arthropoda > Insecta > Lepidoptera > Crambidae > Cnaphalocrocis > Cnaphalocrocis medinalis. Next base: position 9,754,531 of record CM026279.1, read on the forward strand.
AATAGAAGCAAGGTGGGCAGCTGTCTTGCAAAGGCTTTGTAGTAATATCCAGACTAGCTAATGCTGAGATTTAGACTAAGTGTATTTACTCTAACTAGAACGGTACAAAGCGTTGGAACTAAGACTAGTCGGCAGGAATTGGAGCCCGGCAGTGTTTGAAAACTATTCATGTTAATCCCTATTGTGTAATGGGAATGCCGCAAAGGGGTTAAATTTTGTAGTACGAGTATGAAGTAGGTGGGGGTTAAATTTTAAAATACGTACCTACCTATTTAATGTTTGATATTCCGTGCTGCTGTTACGCAGCCGCAAAGTCAAGTAGTATCTAATATTAGTCGGACAAAATCTATAGCCTAGATCATCACTAGGCACACACATCCCTAATGGCGTCTGTCACTAGAACTAGAACTGTCAATCCTCTGAAAGATTCATTTTTTTTTACATTATTGCGGACAAACGAGCAGACGGCTTGCCTGATGGTAAGTGCGATTGCGAGTAAAACTGTGCATTACCTACACTTCAAAATGAGTTTTATAATTATCACTGAGTAGTTTAAAGGGAAAGGAAATTTCCCGGAAAAATCGTAAAATCAGTATTTATCTTGGAATTAATTTTGACCGTAGAAGAGAAAACATCCAGTATTTCGGATTTTTCCTTATAAAAACCGAAAAATTTCCCGAAGTGGAAATAAACCGGATGATACCGGTTCCCAAATGAATTTTCTCTACCTACGCCTCTATACTACCAATATAGATAATTTGGTAGCATAGACTGTACTGGTACACAATACGATTCGACTCAATTCGTTGCTCAAACATAAGAATGTTATGAGATGTTAAAAGTAATGTGTCAATAAACGTAAATGAGAAATTTAGCAATACGAATGTAACGAGTACTAATTTTCATGTCTTCTTAAACGTATGTGCGCAGAGATTAGTGCAATCTTTACCCTCTATTAATTTTGACTATGACCATGACTATGACCCTCAGGTGACACGACGGAAGAGGGAAAACGTGACGTGGTTTCTGACTCTGAGGTACGATGGTAAAATACCGTTGTCTTTCAAACTCGGAGTGACACTGAGAATTTCTTAACAGGAAAACCCAGATAAACATTTTTGACCCACCGACCGAACCGGGGTCCAGCAACCCTGGAAACGTTTTGCAAATTCAAAGTAGGAGGTAATAATAGCTCCATGTTATGTCTTCCATGGATGTGTCATGTAGGTAAATGCAGTCTATCTATTACCTACTGAGTATAAAAGATTCATTAGGTATTTAGAATAGAATAGAATAGAAAAAGTTTATTTGGCACCAAAAATACAGACTATGTTGTACAGTTAAAGATACAGTTCAATTTCAATAAATCACATTTTGAAAGAGCGTTTTGCCATGTTTTGTTAAGTCAAAGCAGAAACGGTAAATCACTGTAAGAAAAGAGGCTATAAGAGCGTTAGAGAAAATGCCAGGAGAGGGCTCATGGGAAAATTGGATCCATTGTGGATCAAAGCTGAGCCGCAAACCTAAACGCGACGAATGACACTAACTTTCAGTTTACTGTTTCGCCTTCGGTCTAGGTATAGAACGGTAGAAAGAAATAACAAAGGATGCGTTCTAGTTTTAGTATTTTCTTACATCGCGATTTGTAATACAGGGACATGTGTTTTGCGCACTAGGTTAATTATAATAGTTAGGAAGATATTATATTTTGTTTCTAATTGAATGGAATCGATCTAGTAAAATCCGAATTTGTGGAAGGAAAATGTACAAAATCTTGGGAGCAGCTTTTGTGACTTTCAGTAGGCATGGACTACCGGCCTGTTTCTTGATCCGTACTAAGTATTTGGTTAAATTGACTATAGTTAACTTTGACAACCGGTTAAAACCAATGGTCAAAGTGACAGCTTAATGGTAGTTACAACCAATTTACTACTATTAGTTAAGGTAGTACTACTACTGTTCGAAAATCACTTTTTGTTTATATTTAACCATTGGTTACTTTTTTGTCATTAGTTCAGTTTGACTACGGATAAAATAGGTAAATCGTCCCTAATTAATTAGTCTGTGGTGTCTCTTATTTTGTACACCCCCACATTCCCCGTTCTTTAAGTTCCTCCCTCTACTGATATTTTCTGTCATTAAATGACTCACGGCTTTGGTTCAGAAACGAATCCTAGTATTACGTAGTAAGGGCGACAGATGGCGCTGAAGTGAACTTTTAATAACAGTCTGAAGTAACAGATGGTAGCACGGATTGTAAATGGATGGGTTCGGCGATTCAAAATTATTTTATTAAGGGCCTAGTTCACCACCTCCGAATAAAGTGTCAATAATAGTGCCACTTCCACTTTTATTGACAAAGTAAATTAGTCGACACTTTTCTCGTAGGTGGTGACCGAGGACCTGAATGTTATGAAGGACGTGGGAGCACAAAAATAAATACACACAGAATGTCGGATCAAGCTGACGTCGACGTTGACACGCCAACAAGTTTGTGTCTGCCATTTCTGCTGAACTGAGATCAGGGTAAGTACGGATTTTTGTTTGCGAAGTCTGTCCAGCTTTATATAGGTCGTATTTTTGTGGTGGCAGAGTCCATCATAATGATCATAAAAAAATATATATGAGATAATAACAATAAAATTATAATTTGATTCAGTTTACATACGAGTATTATGTTTAGCGCAGTGGTTTGGGAGCCGTTTTAGACGCAACGGTTGTAGGTTAACGAACCCGCATCCGCACCAACAACAAATTTTGGTTTCACAAAACATTTGCTAAGGGAAAACTATTAGACCCGGGCAATAAAATAGTAAAACTGAGACAACATCACATACCTAAGTACATTGTCCTGGTTCCAAACAAAGTTTTTCCCTTGTATGTACGTACAGCCACACATCAAAGTATACAAAACCGACAAAATTCTTCAATCGACTCTCAGCTTACTGTCAAACAAATTAGGTTGAATATCAATTGAGGAAATTTGACAGCTTGTGGTAACCTGATGTGTGGCTGTCTGTACTATGGAATCCAAGCAAGAATCCAACACAAATTTGTTTTATTAACACAAATCCAACTCACTGTGAGTTGGATTATTATTCACGGCCTCGATGGCGCAGTGGCTAAGGTGTTCGCCCGAAACGCGAAAGGTCCCGGGTTCGATTCCGGTCAAGTCAATTTAGGAAACTACATTTCTAAGTTGTCTTGGGTCTGGGTGTTCTGGGTTGACGCCCCAGATTATCGTCATCTGGTGCTCATAGTACAGGGGTTTGAGACCAGGTTGATTGGTGTGATCGTCTGGCGCATTATTTATTTATATTTAACCATTGGTTACTTTTTTGTCATTAGTTCAGTTTGACTACGGATAAAATAGGTAACTCGTCCCTAATTTAATTAGTCTGTGGTGTCTCTTATTTTGTACACCCCCACATTCCCCGGTTCTTTAAGTTCCGCCCTCTAATGTTATTTTCTGTCATTAAATGACCCACGGCCTTTGGTTCAGAACGATCCTAGTTATTACGTAGTAAGGGCGACAGATGGCGCTGGTGAAGTGAACTTTTTAATAAACCGTCTGAAGTAACAGATGGTAAGCACGGATGTAACTGGAGGGTTCGGCAGATTTCAAAATTATTTATTAAGGGCTACTTCACCACTCCGAGTAACAGTGACGTTCGGAAAAAACTGGCCCTGGTACTTGATATTGAAAAAAAAAAATTAAATTAAACTAGGCTCTGTCGGACCAGGCGCCATTTTTTTTCCGAACACCCACTTTTATTGACAAGGTAAATTAGTTGACACTTTTGTCCGTAGGTAGTCACCGAGGCCATGAATTTATGAAGGACTGTGTGAGCACACAACATAATACACACAGAATGTCGGTATTCATAGCTGACGTCGATGTTGACACGCCAACACGTTTGTGTCTTGCCATTTCTGCTGAACCATACTGACGATCCAGGGTACGTACGGATTTTTGTTTGCGAAAGTCTGTCCAGCTTTATTCCTAGGTCGTTATTTTTGTGGTTGCAGGGTCCATCATACATGATAATAAACTAAGATATTATTGAGATAATAACAATAAAATTATAATTTGAGTCAGTTTACATACGAGTATTATGATGTTTAGCGCAGTGGTTTGGGAGCCGTTTTAGACGCAACGGTTGTAGGTTAACAAATTTTGGTTTCACAAAACATTTACTAAGGGAAATCTTAATATTAGACCCGGGCAATAAAATAGTAAAACTGAGACAACATCACATACCTAAGTACATTGTCCTGGTTCCAAACAAAGTTTTTCCCTTGTACTATGGAATCCAAGCAAGAACCCAACACAAATTTCTGTTTTATTAACACAAATCCAACTCACTGTGAGTTGGATTACTATTTTAAGACCAAAACAGAAAACTAATAAAATCACATTCTCAAAATATTGCTTTTGGAAATTTTCATATGATGCAGTTATATAGGTACGAATAAGTAAGCGGTTTAGAACGGTGATGACATGAAATTATTTTATGCAAATTTAGAAGCCTCAAACACAAAAGTAAGGAAATAACGAAACGTAAAAAAGCAATTAGCATAGGTATCAACGTTTTCCTCGATTCCTCTGAAATAAGCAGCTTAAAAGTATCTTTCGTCGCTTCCTTTTCAATTGTTTTTCCAGAGACGTTGCAAACGTTTTTATGATATTGCAATCTACAAAAGAGGTTTACCTTCTTGCGTTGGTACCTGTCCCATTTATCCATTGAGTTTTTTTTTTAAATAGACTTCTTCTCCGACGAGGAATGAAATGAATAGCCTAGTCTAGAGTGCCTAACTTTAATTGTGTACTCACTGAGTACATAATTAAATTATTTAACAGTTAATTGTTAGTTACCAACAGTTGTTGTGAATTTCAACAACGTCCAAAATACATTTGACCATCATTGAAATTGAATACTGAAATTGGAATAGTAACAACAATAACCGTGCATTAAAATACAAAAAAATATAATAACTAAAACTATCAAAACTTTTTCAACCCTACTATCTGTTTCAAAGTTAAGACTTAACTTTGAAACAGATAGTGAGTGGGGTTGAAAAAGTTTTACCTAACTACCATATCAACCAAAATAAGTAAGTAAGTACACGAAACTTAAACTATCTTTTCGATTACTTCTACTTGCCTATCCACCTAAACATGTGTTTTAACGGGTACAGTTTATATGGCTTTTTTTCTCAATTTTATACTTTCTCTAAATTATGATGAACAATCTTCTTCAGCCAGACTAACATGCGCGCCACGAGATAATTTTGTCGACACTCGTATTGTGTCGGCGCTAGTTGCTTCTCGCTCACCTGAATGAGCGATGAGCGGGATAGAAGGATGCGCTCTCGCGAACGAGTGTCGACAAAATTTTGTAGCGGTGCGCATTTTAGGTCTACAGAACGGTTTATGGAATGCGTGGTTAAAGCGATGTAAATGTCTACAGATACAATCTATATGAACCTATCAGAAAGATGAACTCAACTTCCATTGTGTTTAAGACAAAGCCCCTTTCACACCACACTCGATATAATTCTGATTGACACCACGCCCGCACCCCTACGCAAGATCCTTTGTCGCATGAAGCTTAACAGTATGGACTTATCATAACGGCTTATTATTTTTAAGGTGAGTCAGTAATTAAAACACAACACTATCTTGTTACAAAAATTGAGACATAAATAGTGACGTAAGTATAAAAATGGCGACAAATAGATAAATTAGTACTTGGTGACTAATATTCTTTTATTAGCTTTTTCAGAGCACTTAAAGTGTTTGATATTACGTTTAGTAAGTTACAAGATTATAGTCTATAGTCTAAGAGGGGACTTAGGTGCGACGACTTCTTGGACTGGCCCCACTGGTACCTACTCGTAACTGACTTTATTAAAAAAAACCTTGGGTTGGGTTACGTTCACGTTACGATATTGATCTACTATAACTTTTTAAAACCTAATCCCATCTTTGCGAGGTGGACTTGATTGTTATGATGGAGACACGTACCCTACAGTGGCACAATAAATAGGCTGATTCTTTATTTAAAAACTTTAGAAAAAAATAATATAATAATGACGTTCCTGATTACATCTTTTACCGTCACTGGAGGATATAATTCATTTATTTGAATAAGCGTCTGTCACCATTATGGTAATGATAATTTATTTAAAGTAAGTAAGTTAACAGTAGGCTATAACTGTTTACTTACTTTAAAATGAAGAGAAACCCTTAAAAGTTGTCATGGATGTGAAATCGATCCAAACATCAATGGATTCCTTTCCTCACTCAAATGCTCATTGATTTCGATATCGGTACACTTCGGTTTATCTCGTTGTTAGTTGTCTATATTTGTGACTTATTTTATAGTTTTTCACCAATTTCTACGTACATTGTTCCCTAACTATCCCGTCAAACTAACATCAGTAGGTAGAGTCCAATGTTCAGTTGGACATTATTTAGGTAATCTTCGCCACTCCGATCGATTCTTCGCTACTCGCATGTAGATCTCGCCAATCATCTTAGCTAGGTAGCATAACTAGGAATAGCGGGCCCTAGAAGCCGTGGCCTATAAGTACCTTACCTATCATAAGAATGTTACTCATAATCGCCGCGCTGGGCAGGCGGGTTGGCAATCACGCTTTAAATTTTATCAGACATTCAACTTAACAAAGTTAAATACTCGTTTATGTTTATTTCATTACTACGTAAGTACTTACTGATTAAATTGACTTTTAATCCTAAGAGTCTTCAACAATATTGTGAATAAAAATTGTTTTAGTAGCTAATCAAACAGATTGTTTTATAATAGTAATTACTCGGAAAGGATTAATAAAACTCAGTAAAAGGTACAAAATGTTTTCAAAACATTTTCTGTTATAAATTAATTATTTTTCCACCCACGGTTGTGATTTTGTTTCAGATACTTTACACCTACGTTAGACCTAATTAGAATCAATAACTGATGTTTCTAATTAAGAAAGAGTTTCGGATTTCCATTTATTTTTTTGTTATTGTTGTTTTTATTCTTAGCTGCTTAGTGTCTGGGTTGGGTATTATAATATATTTGTGTTTCTCTGTTGTTTAATATGTTTAATACAAGTGCTAAAGCTACTCAGCACGGAGACAGGTCAATATATGAGGTGTTGTGATAATTTATTTAATAGCTATATTTTATTATAGTTTCAAAAACAGATTCAGATTGACAGCTTTTTGGTGATAGAGAAGTATTTTGGTTACGATTGATTTAAAGCTATAACTGTGCTTTAACCAAGCAATAAAGGTTTTGCAAATTAAAAATCCCATAGCTGGCGTTAGTGGATAACTGGTCTAACTACGAGTCAATTTGTTTCATTGTGAAGTATAATTTCAAAATTTGTGAAGTAACGTTACAAAACAATCAAGGGTTAGGATTCGAGAGTAATGCGAAAATGAAACTCACGATTGGCTGGCGATTTGCGCGAGAATTGAGTGCGCGCAAGTCGAAAGCCACGCACGCACGCACACTCAATAAGTATAGCCTCGCATTAGTTGCTATAATGTGGCGCTCAAAAGCAAAGATTTGCACAAAAGCAAATGACTGCAAGCGTACAGCGCGCGATCATCTCGCAAACCGCTCGTAAGCTGCGCATACACTTAGCTTACAGAATAACATTATTGCATGGTCGCGACTACTCATGGAACTTTTTATCAAAGTATTATTGTGATAGTTTCTGCTATTCAAACTGGTAATGAAGTGCAGTTTGTAGTTTAAATCCAACTTGGCTCCGAGTGATGCTGACAAAATTACAAAATGAATTGTGAAAGAACCTTTGAAGTTACAAGTGCACGATCTTTAATTAAATCAAAACTTAAAGTTTTTCAGACTTGAGTCTTTCCTAATTGTAACTTGCGAGTGGTTGTCTGGCAACTGTTTTCATTGAAACAACTTAAGTATCGATTTCGTCTGCACCGTTGATATTTCAAGAGGTATTAAATTTCATGTTAGCAAATATTAGATGGCGTGTTACAATTGTAAAAGCATTTAGGGAAATGTAAGACTTATTGTCTATAGTACGACGTTATTTGGAGTACTTAAAGACTTTTACGACTATGAAACAAAGACTTAATTTACAGGTTTAATTAACAGAACGAAGGAAGGTGGAAGGAAGGAAGAAAGCGGAGAGTGGTGCTAGACGGTAATTTGTAACTCTTATGAAGGCTTAAAAACTGCCTCGGTTAAAGACTGCCTCGGTGGCGCAGTGAGTCACACTTTAAAGCGAGGCTACGCTTGAGTTCCCGGGTTTGTCCCCCGGGTTGGGTTCCTCCCCCGGTCAAGTCGGGAGAGGTGGTTATCGTCGATCTAGTGGTTGAGTTTAGTGGGTATGCCCTTGAACAGCCTCTGATTAGCAGAGGCCCAATCCAGGGGAGAGCCCCACACTACCTGGTCGTCTCCCAGCGGCCGGGTGTGCATAAGGCGGCATTCACTCTGCGTGAACAAAAAAAAAAAAAAAAGTGGTTGAATTGAGGAATTCAGAAATGTGTGAATGAGTTCCCATTTAGAAGGTACACGTATGCGTAATCGTTCGTGTACCATTTAGAAGCGACCGCTTTAATATAATCTAATTGATGGACTGTACTAAATACCACTACATACTTCCTCAAATATACCAGCCGTATTTCACTGTGGCGTGATATAAAGTAATTACCTAACAGCTGATGATGTATGATTAATAGTAGTAAGCTATCTAATGTGTCAAATCACCCATACGCCAAATTCTCATGAGGCATATACATTCACGTATAATATTGGGTGATAGGTGATAGACGAGAGTAAAAGGATCACCAGATCGGATAAACGGTTTCCGCCCCGCCCATAGGAGTGTCTAAAATGGGCAGCTGCAATCGTTTCGGCAAAAACACCAGCGGAGTTACAAGTGCGCTGCCAAACTTATATACCATTTACCCCTATGGGCTTCCGGTACCGTCATTCTTAACATTAGGAATGAGTTTGATTGATGTGGAACTGCCCGAGCGCAAGTCGCTTGTGCTGGCTCTGGTGTTTCACGCCTCATTTGGAGATGACATTGAGATGGGACACAGACACAGACTTTGTAGGGAGTGAAGAAACGCAAAGAGCCCTTAGCAAGTACCTGGTCAACTCCGGTCGTGCCATTCCATTCATGTCGAAGTGTAACTCTCTAAGCGGTAAGCGGTTTTTATACAAACTCTCATCTGCTTTTTTTCTTTATCATGTTGTGCCCGGCCTACATAGATGTTGCTGGAACAGGGCAACCCAGACTTACGCGACTATTGCTTGGACTATAACCAAGTATTAATTGCTTTGTGAGATCTAAGATGTACCTAAAATAACCTTCGACTTTAAAACAATATTGTGTTTCACGCCCAAGAGTTGGTTGCCAAACGTATTGAGAGAGTGATTTAAGATAATGAGCAAAGTTTCCTTCCTATGGATCAGTTACCACCACCGTTCACATGTTTGTTATAGAAAATTGGTTTTGAGGTTCGGTTGCTTTAATGAAACCGCAATTATGACGAGTGTTTGGTTACAATCATCATCACAAAGCAGTTTGCGTGGTAGAGAACGTGAACAGTTTACCCGGTAGTATATCATAGAATTAATTATTACCTTAGTGGTGCACTGGGTCGCATTAAAAGCCGACTGCGCTTGGGAACCCAGGTATGGCCAGCGTCAAAAAAATAAGGTAGGGCCAAAAAAAAAACCTTTTTTCTTGTCAGCTCGAAGTCTAGAAGTTGATGGTCTTGTACCCCCGTGCCTCAGAAAGCATGTCAAGATGTTGGTCCTGCGACTGATCTCTTTTCAGTCGTATCACACTGGTGTCCCATCGAATTAAGAGAGTAAGGGAATAGAGAGTGAACCTGTGTTTGTGCACGACTTACTTGAGCACTGTAATATACTTGTATCATCTTTTTTATTTTTATGTGAATCAGGTGACAATTCGCCATGCATAGGGGCATCCATAAAGGTAGACTACCTAATAATACGATTTAAGACACAGGTCCTTCCACCAGCCCATGGTCCTTCCTACCGTCTCGGCTTACGGACCGAATCTTGGGAGACGCTCACCAGGTACTTGCTAAGGGCTCTTTCTCCGGTGCGTTTCTTCATTCCCTACAAAGTCTGTGTCTTTAGCCCATCTCAATGTCACTTCTCCCCAAATGGGGCGTGAAACACCACAGCACAAGCGACTTGCGCTCGGGCAGTTCCACATCAATCGAACTCCTTCCTGATGTCAAGCCTTTTGTGTGCAAACGCACGCAACTGTCGAAAACCTTCTGCAGAGTTGACCATCTCTTGATGGTATACTGGTCCTATCTCGTTCCTGTTCCGGTCATTCAGCATCTGTTGCCGTTCCCCTTCATACAGCTGACATTCCCACAGCGCATGATCCTGAGTTTCATCAGCTTCTCCACAGGGACATTACATAATAATACGATTTAATAAACACATTCACAACAATCCCCTCCCTGGGCTTATGTCATCGTTTTAAAGTTAATCATTCGTTCCCAGGGCGGAAGACTTCTTGGAGGAAGGAGACACGACATCGACTTTTGATGTAAATTGTCTCACAAAGTTTAATACGAAAATGATGTAAATTAGAAGTGACGCGTTTTAACAAACTGTAAGATGATTAATAAGGTAACCTTAATTACTTTTAGGCAATAACACGGTGCTAGACAGAGCCAGCCTGATGGAATAAATTACGCTCGCTTTTTGCCTTTGTATCACTCGCGGAGGGTGTGATCTATTCACTTGACCTATTTTGACTTTTAGACATTTTACTTATCCTCATATTGAGATCATTCTTAACCGTCAGCCGTTGACGCAAGACATACCTGTACCTAATAGTGTTAGAGTTTGTGTGCATTGTATTTTTTCTTACTCCCAATTAACGTCGTAAGGTCCAGACAGCAGACACAATAGAAAATCAATTGTTTTTGCTTTTTAAAAGGTTTTTAGATCTTACGACTATTTAGGCCATGCTTTTAGAGCCACGGACTCTCTCACTTTGATCGAGAAACAGTTCTCTCTATTCTTTCAAAAGTGTACCTAGGAGATTACAAACTCCAACACCTATTAATTTCATGGTCAGGAATCGGGTCCCGACCCAGTTTACAATCGGTCCAATGTTTACCACCAACTAATTAAAAGGAGAACGGATAGGATCCTTTGAGGAAGTACGGCTAGAAAAATTCTCGGAAAATATAATTTAATTTTAAAATAGGCCTTACTGATCAAATTGTGCGCCTGAATTGATAAAAAATTAATATCGCCTTCGCCTTTCATACCCTTCGACCAATTTTTAGGAAGATAGCCTGTTGAAGCGTAACAGATAACAAGACAATCTCTTCGGTACGGAAGTAGGTGTGTTTACCTACTTCCGTACCGAAGAGATTGTCATTTGGTGACATAAGTAATGGTTACATTATACTCGTATAGTGTTGATCACACCAATGACACGGGAGACTTTAATTGAGCTTCTTTTTTGCTATCTAGAACTCCACCTATAACAAAAATAACTTACACAAAGACGAAATACTCGCAGTATTAGAGGGGCACAAGTATTTAAGTAAACAATACGTATAAGGAAATATGTAAGTAGATAATCCATCTTAATTCCTTGCCTTGCGCGCCGACTGCCTTTCTCTTTATTAATCCTTCCTTAGTTGTGATAAAAGCCCAACAATTTATATTAAAAGCTTTTGCGGTTGCGGATGAGCAATCAATAATTGCGCAACTTCTTATTTGAAACTTCAAAGCATCAAGATTAACGTTATTCCACAAAAACTAAGTTTGAAGTAACTTTAAAAGCTTTTGTGAACTGCTGAAATATTTAGTAGGTCAGACTTGAAAGCGAAATGAATCACACCCACTTGTTTTGGTTTCAGGAAATAAATTAGATAGTAGGTAGATGTAGGTATGTAGTGTCTCTGGTATATCTATGAGTGTTGTCATGGTTACGTTGTGTGTTGTGATTATAAATTTTATTATGATAGCCGGTTAACAAGTTTTCTTTTTTTTGCCAAATTTTTTTTTCCATAAAATAATAACTTCAGTATGATGGAATGCAATAGTCTAGTGGTCTAACTAACTCCAACGAGCCAGTATAATCGATAGATAGATACTCTTTATTGCACAACACATTACAGAACTTAATGCTAATAGTAATTTACAAATACAATATCATATAATATATAATATAATCTCACAATTATGTATAGGTACTGGTGTATATTTTATTATTGAACTGTATAAATTTCATCTATTCAGCTTCTCTTTTTATACTCTTACGAATATCAGACAGCAGAGGAACTAAATATTTTTATGCATCCTACATAATATACATCGTATTTTTTACCGTTTTACTCACTTCTGATTTTGAAGGGCATTTAACAGATAAAAAATTATCCCAAGAAACATAGGTAAAATGTATGTTGTCATCAGTAATATATTCTCAAGAAGCGAGTTAGATGGTTAAAAAAGCACAGCGAATAGTTAAATAATTTAATGTTATTCTTGGAGGTATGTACATACCTACCTAAAGTTTTAGTTTTTTCAACACATTTAAAATTTGTAGCGCACTTGTTAGAGGTCACAACAGATTTAATTTAAGGTAATGATGATAAATGAACATGGTTATTTACGTCACACAAAATGTGAACAGAGTAGTGCATACCCGTGTAGTCGCTTTAAGAATGAGAAAAACCATTAGGTAACACAGTTTTTTTGCAGGCAATTTCTTGTGAATATCTTAAAGGTTTTAATTAAAAAGTAGCATTTCCTCATGAAAAAGCTTTTTCCCTTTGAAAGTTTCACAAGGAACTCTGTGATTATGACGGGCGGCTACATAACCAGTGAATCAATTATTTTATTTATTTTGCTAGTTACTTATTAAATCTGTTGTAAATGTTTAAAATAAACAAGAGAGAGAAGGCAGAAAGCCACGTCTAATTACCACAATCTGAGAAATATCCTTAATTGATATTAATTTTAATGCTTTTAACAAAACGTCGAGAGGTTATTAAAAAGAGAACATATGCATTGTCGCGTCCATTGTAGTATTATGTTGTCCATTGTTGACGCTCCTCACATCATCATCATCATTTCAGCCAACAGACATCCACTGTTGGACATAGGCCTCCCCTAATGTTCTCCACACAGATCAGTCCTGTGCCACCAGCATCAACGACTCCCGTGACCTTACATAAACTCCTCACATAAAGGGTATAAATTATTTGAAACAATCTTACAGTACAGCAAATCAAATTCTACGCGAGCAGTGTAACGAGCGTAAACTAGTTCTGTAATATGAAAACATTTGCCTTTTGATGTCTAAGGTAAAGACGTATTATTACGAAAAACACTTTTTTCAAGATGAAACAGCACATCCAAGAGGAAACCTAATGAATAACCTACATTTATTATTATCATAAAAGCTCTTACTTTTGTGATAATATCAAATGTCCCGACAAAAAGTAAGCCAAGAGTAGTTGTGACAAGCTCTTTTTATTAAAACGGACATCAAATATACACAAATATTTCAGAATATCACCAATTCTGAACCTTTCATTATTCCGCATTTTTAAGTAGATATACCTACTACTAATGTTGTGGTTTCACGAATGTGTATTTTTAAGGTAGTTTTGAAAATTACAACGTAAGACTAGGTTAAAATTATTGCTTCGAAGATTTGATGAAAACAGAACGCGCTATAATAATTTAGAAACACTCGAGCCAGCTTGTTTTGCAATGCTTTATGAAGCAACTGTTGCATAGAACTTGGTAACCTATTTTGATTCTAATTTACTTCACACTAAAAAGGCGTTAAAACATTTATAGCTTTATTGATTTAGTACTGATATTTCACTTTATTAATAACAATTTAAATAACGGTACATTTTAATTGAAATTTATATCCTCCCAAAAAGAGTTGCTAAAGTGAAACAAATGAATACGAAAATCCCGAAAAAAGAGGGAATAATTTAGTCATCCAGAAATTAATTGGATTTAAAATTTCAAGAAACGCTTAACGATGAAGATTAATTTGTTCGGACGGCTTAAGTTACCTAGAAAAATAAATTGGTTTTTTGAGCTCTGAGATCTTCGATTAAGTCTCTAGATTCTCAATCCATACTGTAAGCACAAAAGTGTTTTAAAAAGTTGTCGCAACAGTGCTGTTATTCCTACTTTTAAACATAGATCTCTAATTTTATTGTATTACAGCTTATAGATTTTTTGTATTTTCGAATATGTCGTCAAGGTCGAAAACAAGTTGTATCTATTAATTTATTTTCGTTTAGTAATCCTTCGTTTAAAATACGAAAATGCCAAATAGCGAGCGCTCTTTTGCGAATTCATTGGCGCCTGGCGGCGACACTTTTAATGCGGTCACGCTGTATCTATGATCGAAGTCTGAGATTCGAAAAAAGTAGCTAGAAATAAACATATTTTCTTTCACACATTCACGAAATGAAACGAAAGTTATAGTTACCTACTCGTATGCAAAGGAGAAAAGGAAATATTTAGAATTTTCCTGTTTGTGTGATTTTTTTGTTTGATCTGTGTTCACAGGTTTCACCATTCGTTTTCCACTTCGCATCTACACAAAACTAATCAAAATAACAAACAGAGCTTTACTATGGAAAATGTTTTCATCGTAAACAAATGGGTGCCCATGTACAGGTTGAGCCATGTTTTAGTTTAGGCGTAGAATTAAAATATCCGTACATTTGTTTGTATGAAAAAGGTCAAACAAACTTTTTTTTTGGAAAAAGTATTTCAAATATTTTTAGCTGAGTTTTATTTTATTTTATTTATTTCTATAACACAAAAACCCTTACAATATAAGTTATGTCAAACATTCAAGTAGTTTGTCGGTAGTTTTAAACAGTAATTACCGCCACCCATATTGTATAATATTTGCGAGATTAGAGAGATCGCTGATGCATTGCTGTCCTTTTAGAAAGGTACTCCTTTCCTCCCTTCCTCGCTCTGCTCTTGAAGATATCTAAATCGTAGCATAGTTATAGTCGTCGGAAAATATACTTCTGCATCCAAACCGTTTCACTAAACTGAGTACGTACGTTACTATTATATTTAGCTTGTTTGATTATTAGGACAGTTTCTTTTTTATCATAATTAAGTAAATAACTTTATCGCACAAACACACGAATGCACGGAAAACAATAACTAAAAAACTACAAAATAATTTTTTTATTGTTGCAGGTAATTTAGTTTCTGTCAGTCATCTCAGTCTCCGGTTGTAATGGCACATCCTATAGACTTTGGAGTAATTTGTGCTTATAATACTCAAATTCGAGAATCATCAAATTGTGTCTATTCGCGACTCATCCTGTACAATATAAGATAACAAATACTAAGAAATCAAGATTATTTTGGTTGTAATGTAGGTTAATCCGCTTAAACATGTTTGCCTAGTGAGTCCAGACGATTTTTATTTTTACTCTATTTTGTTTATATGCAGCTATATATAAATCATGACCTAAAATAAACGAATACTCACGCTCAACTAAATATATCCAAATGCATTCTTATGCATACAAAGTGTCCTCGAGTGTTTTTGAATTACCGATAGTTTAACGTCCGACGTGATGACTATGGATAAGAAATCACAACACAATACTGGAATGTGATTTCTAACAGCATCGCATATAATATGAAGAAATATAATAGACATACTATCGGTAGCGGACGGACGTTTAACTATCTACGGTACCGTAGCGCTACCATGAGTTGACATCGAAAACTGACATAACGTAAAGTATTGCTCTGTCTCTTTCAAATGCATCACAATGAAAGAGACAAAGCGATAGTTTTCGATAGCGAGGATAGTATTTCAAACTCATGGTTGTGCTACCGATAGCGGACGGTATCGATAGGATTGGCATTATCAATATTGGTAGAAATGGTGGAGGTGATTACTTATCACTTTTTTAAAATTTTCTATACGACCAGTATCGTTAGTCCAGTCAGTTGAGACTTATTATTACGGCCGAATAAATATACTACATGCGTCTAAATCGTTCCTCAAGCGGCCTCGAAACCATCTTACCCGACTGCTTAATAAAATTGGTTGGAAATAGAAGAAAATTATCACCTGCGATTGGACCACAAATATGATAAGTTATTATTACTGATTATACTTGAAAGAAAAAAACATCCGCCTTATCTGCATGCGGGCCAAAATCAGTAAGTACGTAAAAACTCGCATGCGAGAGATAGAGTGCCCAGACAACAAACCATAATACTTGGCCGCCACACTACGCATGCCCCGGGTCGAAGTCGTCATGACGGAAAACCGTTCACAGCTACCATCATTTCTAGATATAGACTAAACCGAGCAAATAATCATTTGGTAGACGTTGGTACTTAAACGGCTATATCTACGTTGAGGTAGCTAGTACAAAGCTTGAAAAGCGGACGAGTGGTTCGTGCAAACTGCATAAGCACGCAAAGCTCCTTTGCATTAAATTCCCAATTTCAGACAGTGAGTGCAGCAATGCAGGTAATTCACAGTTATATGTAGGAATAAGCCGGAAAGCTAAACCATATCGTAGCAGTTTACACAGAAAAGACAAGCTTTAACACAATCTACATCCGATACGAGAAAGATTAATTGGGCGCGTATTAAGGTTCAAAGGCCCAAGTTTTTCCATTAATTTCCACTTATCTTCCAATCAACTCCATCCAAAAATACCTCTTAAAACGAAGGAATAAATCAGATTAAGCCCCTGCATGTGAAGATTTGACAATGATCAATAGATCGAAGATGTTACCAACCCTCTTCACTCAGATACTCGATCTTTGTAAGTCTTAGGACTTTTTAAAATTTAAGTGCAAACTTACATATTACAACCCTATTTCTTATTCATAAGGAGATGACGGGTGTCTTCATTCAAATAACCTGACGAAATTATAAGGGTTGGCGAAATTATAAGTAGACTACGGAACCCTAAAATTGGTATTTGCTGCTACGCAACCCTTCATAGGCTCTGTAGCAGCAAGTACCAGAGGCCAATTCCAACTCGCACTTTTCCGGTTTTTTATAATAAAAAAAAGTTGATTGAACTTACTATAATATTCCGCGGGGTAAACCAGACTAAATGTGTACAAAGGCCGTTTCCCGAACTTTAAACTAGTTATTGAGTTGGCTGGGAATATTGACTTTGTTTCTAATATCTAGCTCGTAAAGGTCAGGTTTTGAAGTATAGATTCGTTCAATTATTGCTAAAACATTAATTAGTTACTTGGTAAAGTATCAGCCTATATACTGTCTCACTGGAGGGCAAAGGCCTCCATCATAGAAATCAAGTTATCGCTGCTTGTTACTGTTAGTAGGACAAAATAGATAGACAAAATAGTTCGGCTCCAGCTAACATTGTTGATGAAGAGTTTTTGGACCTACGCGCTAGGCAGCTTAAGGTATCGTGTCTCTTTCGCACACATTCCGTACAGTTTTTTTCTGTCGAGTCTCACGCTGAAACACTACTTGGATACACTGAACGCGAACGCGAATAATATGTTATGCCTGAGAGCTGAGGGCTGAGGCCTACAACGAAACAGAATTCACGAACAAGCCTTTAACACTATCGGTATGACTCGCGTTGTGCGTGTCTATTGTTTGGATGCGACAGGTATATTCTTGTTCGTGACGGGATGGTTTCATTGTAAGCCATCTTTTTAGCATGTGAATTATCTGATTTTTGTGACCATAAATATTTAGTGACAGTAGTAGCATTAGGCAAGCGTGGTTATTAAGCCCCTTCATAGTAGCGATGACTTTTAATTTCTATGATTGAGGCCTTTGCGTGCCTTTGCCCTGCAGTGGGACAGTATTAAAAGACAAAAAACAGAAGAATATTAAAAAAAACAAAGTACTTACGAGTATAAAAAATATATAACAGTGAAATTGCTGTAATTATCCTTATAGGAATGCTGTAAATTATCATAATCGTTAGTTGAATTAGTAGAACGTGGTTTGTGTTTCCTTTGCATAATTGAGAATTATGCAAAGACCATGTTAGCAAGCTGGATAACGTTATTGTCGAGTTTACCTTCGTGTTTTATAATCCAGAAAGAGTAGTATCCTTTTTTTTATGTGATAGTTAGCAGACGAGCAGGCGGATCACCTGATGGTAAGCAATTGCCGCCGCTCATGGAGACACCAGACTTGCAACACCAGTGTAGTTACAACCTTTTATCCCCTTCCCCCCAAAACACAGGCACCGGGCTGCTTCACGCCGGTTTTCTGTGAGGCAGTGGTATCAATCCGGTCGAGCCGGCCCATTCATGCCGAAGCGTGGCTCTCCCACAGTTCCACCAAAGCCAAATCCAAATCTACCAAAGCATAAACATTTCTTCTCAAGTTATGGGTAGGTATTTGGTATTAGCGGTATACACAAGACCACTCAGTGTGTAGAACATTGGGGGAGGCCCAGTCCCTGTTTCTCCCTCCACCCCAACTACGGGGTACGGGGGAGTACTGTCTCCGCCTGGGGAGGGACATGAAGATGAGGCACCACGACAATTTTTTGTCGACTCTCGCTCGTGAGAGCGCATCCTTCTATCCCGCTCATCGCTCAGTCAGGTGAACGAGAAGCAACTTGCGCCGACGCAATACGAGTGTCGACAAAATTATCTCGTGGTGCGCATCTCTACCTCTACCTCCAAGTGGTACTAATAGTAGCATCAAAATACAAGCGTCCTTATAAGATCAAGGTCAGTTCTACCCGTTTTGCGTTCGTTTGATAAATAACATTAGCAAGCTATGAGCAGCCCATTATACACATCCTAAGTTATTTAGAAACAATTTACAATATCAAAGAAGGGATCCATTCAGCTTTTACTGAATAGCCGCCTCCACTTTGTTAGCCCAAATGGCTCGCAGTAGGCTCCACAACTTTCCCAAAATGGGTAATTACCAGCCGGCGAGGTCGGAATTAAATGGTGATCCAAGGCCTAACCAACCCGACCTCTACTGTGTTCCTTAGCTAGAACTAAGGATGAGAGTTAAGCAGTAAACAATCGAGTCATAGAGCCAGTCTAACGAGGATTATGAATAGGGATGTGCCGTTGAAAATGTATAATAGATCCGCGGGTACCGTACTTGAAATATTTGACTTTATAGAACTAATCAAAAATCTTTACTAATATCTTATATAACGTCATAAGGCCCAGACAGCAGACACAATAGAACAACAACTGTTTTATGCCTTTTAATAGATCCGCGGGTACCGTACCATTCTGAATACGGGTATTTGGTGTCAAGATCCGCGATATAGATAGGTAGGTAGGACTAACTTTTCTAAACAATTTTATTTATTACTCACCAAGCGACTTGTGAATATTCGTGTAAACACGTTTAGGACTAAGTCCTACTCATTATGTTAAAATGCAACGTAAATGTAATGCAATCATGACTGTAATCTGCTGTGTTTTCCAATAAATACATAAATAAACAGTTGGCGACCTTGAGTTGAGACATGTTTCAACTTGCTTTGCGCGGCGGGTCTTTTTTGTTTTAGTTAGATACTATCTGAATCTATTAAAGTAAATAAGTACTGTCCGTTAGAATCTCGGCAATAGGCGCCGCTAATCCGCTTTACCCTTCGAGTACCGGTAACTCCGGTACCCGGTAAATAGATCCGTTAAAGGTTCGCCAAAAAAGTTACGATCTTTCTTCTGCCTCGGATATCATGCACATCACTAATTAAGATTTAGGTCGGTGAAAAGGACTAGGGTAGGGAATCTTGTTTTGTTAATGAATATTTTGCGTCAATTAATACTAAATATTGGCCCCAAAAACCTTTACTTAAAACGTGTTTAGTGTTTAGGTACCTAATTGAAATTTTGATTAATGTACTCTACGAAATTAATCGCCAAGTTGATAGGTTGGTTTAAGTAAAATTATATCCCTAACTTACGATATCATGTATTTTTTCATTAACCTATTTGTTACGTTTGGTGAATATAAATCATTAGGTATTTTACTACTTTCAGGGACTTCAAACGTAGTGATTGTGGGATAGATATCTTGACCAAATACATGGTCACATTACAATTTATAGCGTTTATAATAGAGGCAAATTGTCATTACGAGACGAATTATCATACTGTAACCCAAACTTAACTTGGTGTGAATTTGATTAATCTATCGTCTGCGCTCAAGTTACTCCGTCATTCTTGATTACGCAAGTCTAGTCCCATATAGGCTATATGAATACTAGTGATCGGACGGGTAGTATGACCTAAAGTTGTATGAGTATAAGTTATTATTTTGCTTACTGAATGAAGCTACTTACCTTTTCAAGTTAGATCTGCTGTTGTTACGTTTAATATATTTGGTGAAACGTCATAGTTTAACTTTTCACCTAACAGTAAGGATAAAATTATCTAATACCTTAATTTTATGTAAGAGGTACAAAAAACTGTCAAATATTGCTTAAACCAACCAACAAGCGCCCTTTATGATGGCCATTGGATGGCCGCAAGAAAACTGGCCGGAATGGCGAAGTCTCGTGTCGGAAGCGGAATAAGTAAATAAGTATCGATTAAACGCCGAGTAGATGTTTTATTTAATTTCTTTCTCATTTGTTGATTTATTTACTAAAATGACTTTTAGTTATACTTAGGAGGAAAGCATCATCATCATCATTTCAGCCAATGGACGTCCACTGCTGGACATAGGCCTCTCCCAAAGTTCTCCACACAAATCGGTCCTGTACCACCCGCATCCAAGGGACTCCCGCGACTTCACTATATCGTCGGCCCACCTGGTGGGAGCCCTACCACGGCTGCGACGGTGAACGGTGCAGTGCGGTTGTGGAGGAAAGGAACAACCAAACTAAAATATTTTTCCTTGTGTGTTCTTAGTATTTTTTTACAAATCCTTCAACTACTTGATATAGAACAAAATTAAATAAAAACAATCTCCAGACAAACCACAAGATTAATAGATATAAAACCTTATAAAATAAAACCGTGAGAGAATGTCGAGAAGATTCTCTGTACTTGTCTCTGCAGCGGACAGATTGATCTCAGTAATACAATAGAAACTTAGTCTTACTTATATCCTC
Organism: Cnaphalocrocis medinalis; assembly: GCA_014851415.1. NCBI lineage: Eukaryota > Metazoa > Arthropoda > Insecta > Lepidoptera > Crambidae > Cnaphalocrocis > Cnaphalocrocis medinalis. Next base: position 9,775,667 of record CM026279.1, read on the forward strand.
CGAGGAAATTGTTTCTTTCCACTATCCAAAGGTTGCCTGGAAGACATTGTTATAGCTACGCCTAGATAACTACGCCTAATCGTACTGATTGGTGTTCTCGTACCACACCTATATTTTGTTTTTGTTCATACTTTAGAAAATATTAACAGTAAAGAAATCTTAACCTAAATACCTCTATACAATAGTAAAATCCCTAATTTATGTTACATGTATTTTTTCATTACCTATTTGTTACGTTTGGTGAATATAAATCATTTAGGTATTTTTACTACTTTCAGGGACTTCAAACTTAGTGATTGATGGATAGATATCTTGACCAAATACATGGGTTACATTACATTTATGCGTTTATAATAGAGCAAATTTCATTACGAGACGAATTTATCATACTGTAACCCAAACTTTAACTTGGTGTGAATTTGATTAATCTATCGTCTGCGCTCAAGTTACTCCGTCTTCTTGATTACGCAAGTCTAGTCCATATAGGCGATATGAATACTAATCGGAGGGGTAGTATGACCTAAAGTTGTATGAGTATATTTTGCTTACAGAATGAAGCTTACTTACCTTTTAAGTAAACCTGCTGTTGTTACGTTTAATATATTTGGTGAAACGTCATAGTTAACTTTTCACCGTAACAGTAAGGATAAAATTATCTAATACCTTAATTTTATGTAAGAGGTACAAAAAACTGTCAAATATTGCTTAAACCAACCAACAAGCGCCCTTTATGATGGCCATTGGATGGCCGCAAGAAAACTGGCCGGAATGGCGAAGTCTCGTGTCGGAAGCGGAATAAGTAAATAAGTATCGATTAAACGCCGAGTAGATGTTTTATTTAATTTCTTTCTCATTTGTTGATTTATTTACTAAAATGACTTTTAGTTATACTTAGGAGGAAAGCATCATCATCATCATTTCAGCCAATGGACGTCCACTGCTGGACATAGGCCTCTCCCAAAGTTCTCCAAACAGATCGGTCCTGTGCCACCCACATCCAAGGGACTCCCGCGACCTTCACTATATCGTCGGCCTACCACGGCTGCGACGGTGAACGGTGCAGTGCGGTTGTAGAGGAAAGGAACAACCAAACTAAAATATTTTTCCTTGTGTGTTCTTAGTATTTTTTTACAAATCCTTCAACTACTTGATATAGAAGAAAATTAAATAAAAACAATCTCCAGACAAACCACAAGATTAATAGATATAAAACCTTATAAAATAAAACCGTGAGAGAATGTCGAGAAGATTCTCTGTACTTGTCTCCGCAGCGGAAAGATTGATCTCAGTAATACAATAGAAACTTAGTCTTACTTATATCTTCCGAGGAAATTGTTTCTTTCCACTATCCAAAGGTTGCCTGGAAGACATTGTTATAGCTACGCCTAGATAACTACGCCTAATCGTACTGATTGTTGTTCTCGTACCAAATCTTTATTTTGTTTTTGTGCATACTTTAGAAAATAATAAAAGTAAAGAAAACCTAAACCTCCAAAATGTTGGCAATATTACGCTGGATTGCAATATGAGTTCGTAAGACGAAGTAGCTACATGCCTTTGGATATCCTGTGACTTTAACTAAACGCTTAGAAGAAAGAGAGAACTTCGAGACCCCACGGGCCCAGTCTATTGTTTATTTCAAAAACTTGCTTTATTGAAATATTTGACTTTATAGAACTTATCAAAAATCTTTACTAATATCTTATATAGCGTCGTAAAGCCCAAACAGCAGACACAATAGAACATCAACTGTTTTATGCCTTTTAAAAGGCTTTTGGGTCTTACGACGATAATAGAGAAAGCTTAATTTCATTTTCATTTCACCCACAACCTTTGGCGTATGAGGCAGGGTCACTACCAAATGCGGTATGCCGGCTAGTCACTCAATCAATCAGTCAATCGCAGACTGTAAGAGAAAAATAGAACGTTCTCCATAATAGCGCAACGTCTTCAAAAAGAAGGAATAATAAGAAAAGTAATTGAGGAAAAATCAGCCCGACTATCTGTCCTACGAACAGACGTAGGCGGGCAACCTTACTCGTTTGTAGGTCCAAAAATTGCGCTTTAACTTATTTTACTACATTAAGTATCAAAATATGTACGTTTTTATTCTTATAATTAAGGGTGTTACAGCGTCAAGCAAATTTCATTATCGAAATAATTAGGTATATTAATGAAATTAATGAAATACTTATGAATGTCAATATGTTTACCACTGGTTCGGAATGTAGTTTTCTGCCGAGAAGACACCAGCAAGAACTCAGCAGTTACTCTTTTCAATAAAAAAGTTAATGCAAAATAAAGTTTCATTATTTCGATAATGAAATTAGCTTGAATTGGAAAAATATAGCATCATTTGAAGATAGATTTTATTGTTTCGGAGAATCAATTTATAAATTAGTAAGTACCAATAGGAAAAAATAATAAGGTTTTGTGCAAGCTTTGAACTTCAACCAATAGTTCTGAGCAGGATTTTTTTGTTATTGGGATATTTAATATTGTTAGGTCACTTTTAACCTAGGTAATGGGCTGCGGAAATGGAGCTCACTTGACAAAGCGCTACACTTTCTTAGACTTCAATGTTTTGAAATTGTAAGTATTGTAACCCCACCCCCTTATTAGAAAAACTTAGGCTTGGTTTAAAACATTGGGAACATTGCCACAAGGGCCTACTCTATTTAATTTTTTTTGGTAGTTTTTTAGCTTTAGGGCCTCATTTACCACCTCCGAGTAAAGTGTCATTCGGAGAAAATTGGCCCCTGGTATTTGTATTGAAAAAAATATTTAAATTAAACTAGGCCGCGGACCAGGGACTAATTTTCTCCGAACCCACTATAATTGACAAGTAAATTACTTGACATCGGAGGTGGTGAACGAGGCCCTTAGTTTTCAGTTATTGTTTTCTTATGAATTAATATTATTTTGCTCAGTAAATAATTATATACTTTAGTCTCCGTTTTGTAATAATAGGGCTCTCCATTGGTTCTTACCAAACGCTTTCCCGTTATAAGAACGTACAAGAACACGAAAATAATCAAAACCCAATAGTGAAGGCGTAAGTGATGTGGGTGCTTATGTCCTTGTGTTCAAGGATGCCTCGCGTGGGACTAAAAGAACAGATAAATGCTCAAGCAACGAAAGATATAGAATAGGGATCTAAATATACCTATTTCAGAAATACTTAATCTTACTTATTTTGGGGATAAGGTATTAACCATCATACAATATGAGCAACCCCACTTAATATAATTACTAAGGTATGCCTGAGCGAAGGACATCTAAAGCAGGGGTCACAGATGAGTCCATTTCAAGAAGTTAAATTACTATCACGGTTCGCACTAATATTATTATAAAAGAAAACTAAATAAATGGCACGTAGGTATACATACTCGTAATTGTTAAATAACGTAGGTACTCTGTACTCTCTAGTACGTAGTGTGTTCTCGCAGTCCGTGCAAGATGGTCTGAATAGTTTTGCTCGTCAGATTGAGGGAAATTAAAACCAGTAGTGGCTAGGGTGGGTCCACAGATAAGGCTGCAACACATAAACGTCTAGGTAAGTACTTACCAATTACCAACGCTCTGCTCTCTAGAACTTTTTAAGATAGAACAACCTACACACACCTACACTTCGCTATTTATATACGGTAATAACTAATAATGGCCCGGGGCTAACAATACCGTTATGTGCTACATTGAAATCTCATACTTGTACCGAAGATGGAAAATAATTAGTACAAATAGCTTTATGGATGTTAACCGATACATTCACGACACAAGATCACGACACGTGTAGGAACGGTTCCGAGAAAATTGATCACTTAATTAGTCAACCCTTAAATTCTCGTACTTGTTACTTGATCTGGAAGCGGAGGATACTAATTAGTATTATGTACTTCGTTCCTTAATAATGGACGATCAAGAGGCTGGTGTTTTAAATCAGTAGGTTAGGATACACGGTGTATTTTAAAAACAGGTCAATATGGCTCTCAGATTGTTGTTCGCAACAATTTGCATGAACGGGCCGAGGCCGCTTTTATTTTAGTTTCCTACCCATTTTTCCAAGGTGTATTAGCCACTTTTAGCGTAAAAATATTTTCACATTCTTCTTTAGTAGACATTGCAATAAGTCATTGCGAAATAAGTATTTTTAACGACGGCTTATTATTGCTTTTAAAACACCTTATAAGGATAGAATAAAAACCTATTTAAAATCTGTGCGCATTCGGATTCTTGGACTATTTTAACAACGTAGGATACGTGCGGAAAGCTCGGTGGGCAATGCCCGACCCTTTTGGTCGGCTTTTTTCAGTTGATTGAAAAATGTTTTCGGTGATAAAAAAGTAATAGAAAATATTTCAATTCGCTAAAGAATAAAAAAGAAAATACAATTTGTTGTCTCAGATAATAACTTCAATTTTCTTAGAGGACCATTTCATGCATTTTTCTGGCTTTATTATTTCCAGGAAGAAAACTTTCCTGGATTTTTACAGTTTTGTATTTTAGATGCCTAATTCTTTAATGTTAATTCTCTGCTCTAGAGAAGAGTAAATACTGTCGAATATTTGGTAGACATCTCTTGAGTACAAAATATAGCTTGCAAAGGATTGCAGTTGTCTCAGAAAGTGAGCAAAACTTTATAGTTAGGCAACAAGTGTTATTCAATTATTACAGTCGTAAAGCAATCGAAATGGAAAAGCTACTACACTGCCACAATTTAGTATTACGATGAATTTCTTTTTTTTAATTTACTTATGTCTACCTACGCGTGTCAGGATTATGCAGTTATAGATAAATAGATGAGACTATCTATTGCATAAATTATTACAGAACTTTTAATGCTAATATGCTAATTTACTATTACAATTATTAATAACAAATAGAATTAGTTGTAAACCCGGATCAAAATTTTGAAATTGTCTTGTGCAATATCGAATTAGCGCTGAACACCGGGGATATTCAATTAGTAACTATGGAAATAACTATGACGGAATACATAATTAATCTTTAACACATCGGTAGCAACTGATATCATGGAATACGGAGTATAAATTATTTTCAATTTGATTTGTAAAATTCATGCAGAATAAATTGTCTACGAAATTACATAGCACAAAGTTTCACTGGTTGTTAATATTATGTGATGATAGGGTTTCACAGATCAGCCATTTCTGAAGTAAACATACCTACACAAACTTCGGGAGTTGAAGGGTGATCGTCCTAACATGGTTTGGCCACTCATCAAATAACTTTGTACTGGAGTTTGCTAGTTAGAAGTTTAATAAAATCAACATGATCCTTCTCTGTGCTTTCCGTATAATATCAAATAATAGATAGGTACTGTGTAGTTGGCTGTAAAGTCGTTCGGGATTCTTGCCAACTTCCGTCTTACAAACTGCGTCTCTAACTTTGTGTATCGTACAATACAAGTTGGAACATATTTGATAATAATCCATTTCGAATCTATCAGATTTATAAAATTCCACTAATAATGTCCTCATAACCAATATTTCGGCTATGGCGGCCAATCTTGACGATCAGTCATCGACGCAGCACATGAGTGCATAAGTGTGTGCTCGGACACAATTGCACTCTCATGTTTCGATAGGATACCAGTGTGACGCAACCGAAGCAGGATCAGCCGCAAGACCAACAGCTTAACGTGCTTTCCGAGGCGCGGTATAAGACCGCCATGTTCCAGACTTTTTGATACAATTACTCAGAATTTCTTAATAGACAGAATTTCACAGAAAACCGGCGTGAAGCAGCCCTGTGCTGTGTTTCGCCGAGTGAGTGAGGGTACCGGAGGCCCACTCGGGGGGGAAGGGGATAAAAGGTTGGCAGCACACTTGTAACTCCACTGGTGTTGCAAGTTTCCATGGGCGGCGGCAATTGCTTACCATCAGGTGATCCGCCTGCTCGCCTGCTACCTATCACATAATAATAATAGTAATAGAAAAACTCAAGTACTATATATACTATACTATAGACTAGACTATATATACTTGATTATATCAAATAATAGATACCTGCTGTAGTTGGCCGTAAAGTTGTATAGGATTCTTGCCAACTTCCATCTTACAAACTGCGTCTCTAACTTTGTGTAACGGACAATGCAAGCTGGAACATATTTGATAATAATCCATTCGAATCTATCAGATTTATAAAATTCCACTAATTATGTCCTCATAACCAATATTTCGGCTATGGCGGCCAATCTTGACGATCAGTCATCGACGCAGCACATGAGTGCATAAGTGTGTGCTCGGACACATGTGCACTCTCATATTTCGATAGGACACCAATGTGACACGACCGAAGAGCGATCAGGCCCGGACCAACAGCTTAACGAGCTTTCCGAGGCGCGGTATAAGACCGCCATGTTCCAGACTTGCTGATACAATTACTGAGAATTTCTTAACAGAAAACTCGAGTACCTACAAATGGCCGGACCCGGTAATCGAACCCGGGACCCCAAGCGTAGCTGCCGTCGCTTTAAAGTTCGACCCACTTACCCTCTACGCCACCGAGACAGTAGGTATACACTACCTATACTAATAATGCCTAATCCAGCAGTAAAACCAATAGCACATTTTCACGACAAAAGTCCCTTATCTATATATGAATATCAGGTTGGCACATAAATTAACCGGAGCCAATGACCGACGTGATCTATTAAAAGAATGAATGTTTAAAATAATCACTTAAGAAAAATAACATTCGATCCTTTCAATGTTATTTTTCTTCATTCGATAAAAGCTTTCATATTTTAAAAGATAACATTTTGCTTTAGACATGTTTATCGTATTTGGGTTAATGCCATAGTTTAAAGTTCATCTTGATATATTACACTCTTAATGAAAATTTAAAATAGTTAAAAGCTGTTTCGGATCCTAGAACCGATAATAAATCTGTTGATGATATCATTATAGGCAATGATAATTCTAGAATGTATGGAGGGTAACACATACAATATTGATTACAAGTGCTTTTAAGCTACTTAGTAGTCTTAGTACGGAGTCAAGTCAATGCTATCATCTTAGTATAATAATGTTACAAATATCTATGTTTGTATGATGTGCTGTTGGCTGACCTTAAATGTAATAAATGTTTTAAATTTATTAATTTATTTATTTATTTATCGTATTTGGGTTAATGCCATAGTTTAAAGTTCATATTGATATATTACACTCATGATGAAAATTTAAAATATTTAAAAGCTCTTGTGGATCCTAGAACCCATAATAATCTGTTGATGATATCATTATAATGATAATTCTAAAAACAAAGTTTTTTTTTTGCCACTAAGGTGAAATAGTTTTAAGCGCTTGAATGGAGGATGGACTTCGTGCGCGTGGAGTTAGTTATTTCATATTTTGGACAATCCACGCAATATATTTTTAGAAATTGTAATCTATGTGTTATTCTGATGTTTAAGCTTATATTATTGTTAAGTTAAGTAAAATCCATTCGGTAGTTTTCGCGTGAAAGAAGAGCAAACATCCATCCATCCACATTTACAAACTTTCACGTTTATAATATTATTACTAGTGAACCGTCCTCTGCGTACTAATAGATGGCGCTAGGTGTCGATTGCAACGCGCTAATGTTTCGCCGTTTCGGTTTGTCTATATCTAAGGTTTGTAGATGTCTATGGATTTTATCTCTTTATATAAATAGTATAGATAATATGGGATTTCGGTTTTGTTGCTTCTTGGTTCGAGACTAGAGGAAAAATCGAAAAATGTTAAGACGGCACGAAGTTCGCGAAGGCAGCATCTATATGAAACAGATTGGAAACAGGTTTGTGTAAAAAATATGACACTCCACATAGAATAGAGCGAGGATCTCGGAAAAATTGTTTCCACTTTCACACTGATGACCAAATATAAGTAATAAATGCGTCTATTCAAGTAATTGATTTAGTGTTGTCAACGTTATGACTGAACTACAACTCGGACTTTCAATCGAAACACGGTACATAAAATACATTCTGTGTAATTTGTAAAGATGGACGATTTAGACCACCACAAACAGCATTTGTAAGAGAGAGACCAATAGAGGAATTTGGGAGAGGCCTTTGCCCAGCTGTGGGACAGTTAAAGCTAGTTAAAAAGAAGTAGTCTCATGATTATTGCATTTATGAATGTCTGAAATTCTCGCAGATCATTTTCGACGACGTCTTTCCAGCGATACCTTAGTCGGCCTACTGGGCGTCGGCCTATCGGTCGGCTCTGGTATGCTTTCTTCACGAGACGATCCACGTTTCCCCAGGGGAAACCATCAAGGCCTTCACCTTGCCACATGTGGGGGAAAAGGTGGTGTGTGGGACTCTAACCCTAACCAAAACCCCGCAATCGCGGTCGGATACCCCACAGCCATACCGCAAATCGCGCTCGCCACTTTGAGCCAAATTGTTTGGCGCAATGCCGCCCTTCCCAAACGCGCGACCTACCAGGACACCCAGAAGGATGTTTTCCCTCGCGGAGTCGTTATACTGAGGAAGCCACTCCCCAGTAGGGCATGCTCACGTTCTCCGAAGCCCGTTTAGTCGTCTTTTACGACAGGCCGGGAATACCTTGGCAGTATTCTTAACGTCCCTAGCCACAGGGCACAGACGATCCTCGTCCAGTCTCAACAACAAGTCGTGCAGGATCGATCAAAGTGGCGTTCTCATGTTTCGAAGGCCCAGACTCGCTTCGGATCGCTGAGCCAGTGGAATAAGTAAGTAAGTATATACAAAATGTTAATAGATTTTATATTCATTCATTCATTTGAACTAGTGTGGAAACTAATTTCCCGTGACCCGATTTTTTCGCCTAATTTACTCCGGGGGGAGTAATTAAATTACCAGAAATAACCACGTGTGTTATAAATGTGTCTGGTTCTTTATGAGACTGTTTTCATTTTGCTAATGGCGCAATTAACTGTAATGACTATTTCAGGACAACGTTAAAAAACTTTGATAATTTTTAGGATTTCAAACCGTAAAAGGAATAAACGGAACCCTTATAACGTCAGTTTGTTGTGTATCTACAGTATATGTCCGAATATCCTTTATTTTGGGTGAATTTAAACCTAATAGGTCTAACCTCAAACGTCTAAGTTAAGTTACAATGAAGAAACAGCTATTGACCAAAAATGCACATTTTGTATTTTCAAGGGAATAAGATTTAACGTTTTTTTCTAGGCAACAGGTAGAGGAAAATGTACAAAGAATGTAAAAATATCGGAACTGCATGATCCATTTCCAAAATATTTACAAGAAGATACGAACAGAAGTTTCGGTTTTCGATTCCAATTTGCACTTTATTTACTTTTTCCTTCTGAAAGCTAGGAAGTCTTTTAAATATTGGTATTTTCGTAGGTATAATACATGCCCCCTCTTGTTAAACAAATCCCTTGCAGGAATTTTATTTTACTTTACATTACCTAATTTAACACTTTTATGTAATTGAAGTAGATCTGAAAGTTTACTGATCTAAAAATTAACTAACTTAGCAAAAGCCTATAATTAATTGCTTAAAGTCCCAAACGAATGCCGAGTCAAAATTTGCAACAATTATACAGTTTTAGCTCATTTACTTACTTAAGGTATTTTATTTTATAAAGGATAAAAGCTTTGGAGAGCATCTATTAAGCAAAATTACGCCAGCAAAAAAGCTGCTCTACATCGGATTTAATTTTGTTAATAACAAAGTAAAAGCGGCCATAATTAACTTAATCAAATATTCACTACAGTGGTTTTTGGTCGAGGGATGTGACCGTAGCGCATATATTTTTTCGCTGTAAGACATATTAAGTTACTCGTAGTTTTACAGCAGATAAATCGACGCCCTCGTGCGAAATAATCGATCAATTTAAATGAGCTTTTAATTATTTTCTGAAGTTAATCAATTGAATTGGTTCAAGTAGTTATTATGTACGATACATAGTGCGTTTGCAATTGTTGTAAGTGGTGTAATGGAGGCGATAAAAATTAAGCTCTACCTAGAAGGTTAGCTAGATGGATGAGCATTACGACACTTCACAAATACCAAAAGAAACTATTCACTAAATAGAGCATCAATAAGAATCGATTCTTAGTGTATTTAAATTTGGGGCTATTGTTGCTACAAATATTATATATTTTTTACAACGTTTGCGACATTTCACTCTTTTTTTTTCTTTTCTTCCTCTACCTCTATAACCTGCCAGTGCGAAGGATTAAAAAAAAGTTGATCATTTGTACATGGTAATATCACGGTCGAAGAGTAAGGGACAGAATCATTTCTGTCCCTTACTTTTCGACCTATTAGATTTCATAATCTAATTTTGTATTAGCTTCCTTATTTAGAAAAAGTATGTATTTTATATTTGCTTTTACTGAGAGAGATTTTTCTCTCTAGGGACTGTCTACATACAGGCAATAAATAGGTATAAATGGAGATACATTCAGATGTCTCATGACATAAATCGATACTTCTAATATTAATGTGCGCATCCTTATTTCATTAAATCGTTATTGTGCGTGTAGCTAATTTTATTTTACGACAAGTTTTGTACTTTAAAAGTGATTACCTAATGTTAATTTTGTACAGTCGAGTTCAAAAATATGTAATACACTTTAGGACCTTGTCACAGTACATATGTATAAGAAAACGACTTCCACTGGCTTATAAATATGTATTGAGACAAGGTCCTAAAGTGTATACATATTTTTAAACTCAACTGTACGAGTAAGTACTCAAGTGAAATATTTTTTATTGTATAAAGCCAACTGTCAAGCTAGCTCCTACCGACAAAATAGAAATAATACTTTTCATGAAAATCAGGCTGTTAAGAACTACAAATTCTCCTAATTTTTTTCTATACAAGTATCTATGTGGGAGAGCCACGCTTCGGCATGAATGGGCCGGCTCGACCGGAGTGATACCACTGCCCCACAGAAAACCGGCGTGAAGCAGCCCCTGTGCTATGTTGCGCCGAGTGAGTGAGGGTAGCGGAGGCCCACCCGGCGGGAAGGGGATAAAAGGTTGGCAGCGCACTTGTAACTCCACTGGTGTTGCAAGTCTCCATGAGCGGCGGCAATTGCTTACCATCAGGTGATCCGCCTGCTCGTCTGCTACCTATAAAATAAAAAAAATCTAGATACTCCTTATATTGATCTGGAAGTACTAAAATAAGATTGCTGACATGAACTGTTTGTCTTACGAAGATTTATAAATAGAGTAGGTACCTACTAAAGTGCTATCCCACTTTATTTTACTAAACAACACAAAGAGTCGGTGCGATATTAATTCTGGTGGGTTCTTTACTATGGTCGTAAGTTACACATGAGAACGAGAAGAGATAGAGAATAACAAACCAACCAATTATAATAAGCGTGGGTTGCCAGTCCCTGGAGCAGTAAGCCTGTTTCTAATGACCTAACTGTTATTGTTTGCGATAGGATTTTTCTTTCTAGTTTTTATGTAAACAACCGCTACGCTAGATTTAACAAAAATTTGTACCCAAATACAAATTTGCGCGAATTGAATGCCAGAAAGAGTAATTACAAACACTGTCACAGTAATTATATTTTTACTTCTTTCTTAGTTTTAATGCCTCTTTCTTTATAGGTACCTATATTCTTATTTATAACCTATTATAATATATACCAGATACGTAATAATTTTCTTTGTCATGTCGAGTTTACTACTGGGTAGATTGCTACTGAGTCTCGTCAGGCTTGTATTGCTTAGGATATCTACTTGCCGCCACATGTTATAGAATTGTGATCTAAATTTTGTGTAGGTAAGTAGGTAGGTATGTCTTAAGTATTAAAGGTCGGTGCCGCGCAGAATTACCAAGATTAACTGTCCAAAGTTGGTACTTTAGAAAGTAAAAAATAAAACATAACATAAAAGGCTCACAAAACCCTGTCCAAGTATCATTTTAATTGAGATTTGCTGAAAGAAAAGCTACTAACATTTCAGATAAACAAAGGTAAGTAACTTTTTGTTTCTGGGTCCGAAATGAGTAAAAAGAGAAAGTTACCGACACGATGAAACATATTCAGAGATTTATGACAAAAACCGGGGCGTTTATTAAACTTTTAGCGGTTTCTGCCATACTTATTTACAATTTTGTTACGCATTTTAGAGTTTCTTTTTTATTTATTCCACAGCGGTTTACAACATGTTAAACCGCGGTGTTTCCGAGTCCATTCTCGGTTGGGTAAATAAAGAGAATGTATTTTTATTGGTTTAAATGAACAGAATATTCATAACATTGAGTTTCAGGCGAATGTTTTACGCGTTTTTATTATTTAGCCTATAAAAATGTACAACTCTATATTTACATCTTTACTTTGTTACTTAATAAGAACCACTGTCTTCTACTTATTACATAAAAAAACTATTCTTTCTTATGGATTCGAGAAAACTACATAATCAATTTACTAACTTCGTAGAGTTTTCTCCGACCATAAGGAGTACTAAGAAATTTGTAAACTACATGTACAAAAATATTACTTCTTCTTTGAGATAGTTACATAAGTTAAATTATTGAATGAAACTTGTACAAGAATCGTAAAAGTTTAATAACTAGGGTCCATGTCCGACCGAGCGTTCCCCTTGATGAGTAAGAATTAACGACCGACGCCAGATTGCGGGTGCAATACCTGACGGGAAAATTCCTGATTAAGTTTTCATCTTCCGTAAAAATAGTTAAAGATACGAAGAGGAAAGTGCTTCAGAACTTTATGTGTAGTTTAGTTGGAGTGGATGAAAGGCGTGACCTGTGGCATGAGGCGTTTAGAACATCGCTCGATCGGGTTTATATCACGGCCTGATGAAACGTCTACGCTGTATTTCACTAAAGGTGTAAAGGTATGTATGTAGGAAAGCGGAAATATTCAGTCAGGGGAAACATCAGTGCACGCACGCTCGCATTAATAAATAATAATATTATATTTATTTTCTCACCACAAAGTTACAATTTATATTAAAACTAATTTACACGAGCTTATCTATATAGTAATATATCTCGGTATTGTAGTCATTAACTCATGAAAAAAAAAAAACAATGTACAATATTCTACTGAAAATAGTTGGTTAAAAACATTAAGCGATGATAAGTGTTGGCGTTGGACTGTATGGTCGCTGGGTGCCAATAAAAATACTGATATTGGAACACTTATATATTTTCCCAACGAGACGTTAACATACAGCACACAAGACACACACACACAGTACAACAAGAAAAACAAAACAATAACATATCAAAACAGTAAAAAATTAATAAAACATAAACAATATAAAAGGAGGCTGGTCCAGCCGTCGATCTTCAACAATAAGGATAAATATTAGCTTAGTCCATATTTCAATTTGCTTTAAGTATGACATTATTTTCATTGACTTATTCATTTATGACTTTCATTACTTTTCCATAAATTATGTTGACTTCTTTTTTCTAAGGATTGCTTTTATTGATGTCATCAAGGCTCAATCCTGAGGGTCGTGACATATTGTCTGAAAAAATATGACTATATTGTGTTATTTATTTAATATAATTTAGGTGTCCTGCGGATTCCTAGAAGAAAACTATAAATTCTTTTGTTTTTCTCGTACAGACAGACACTTGTTTATTTTAGTTTCATCTCTCAGTTTTCGATGGAATATGTAAGTGCTCTTAAGACTTATTTTCCAATCACACTTTTCAATAAATTATAAATTATTCTAGTTAATAAAAAGTACCGGGTAATAATCTTGGGATCCCGGGTTCATTTCCCGGGTCGACCAAAAGTAAGTTGTTTGGAACATAGCTCGGGTTTGTGAAGACCAATTCGCGTTAGGCAAGCATGGTGATTAAGCCTAATCCCATCATAGTAGCAATGACTTGATTTGTATGATGCTTGTTAATATTTTTACTAAAATTTGAGTAGATAATAGGAGTATAACTCTATATAAGTAGGTATAGTACGAGTCTAAGTTAAATTCAGTTACTTTATCATCTTAATAACTCAATTGTGTTTGTTCCGCCACTTTTGGGACACCATTAATTTTGTGTTTGTTGTTTATCCATCAAAGTTTCCGTGCGATATATTATAATGTTTTCATGTGAATTTAATAGTGATTGATTATTATTAATAGTTTGTTATCGTAAATTTGTCGTTTAATTTAACCTATCGTTTGGGAAAAGTTTACACATAATTTTCTGACATCTTCTGAAGTTTTTTAGTACTTTCGCCAGACAGTTTTACAAGAGTAACTTTACCGACGAGTTCACAATATAGACACATCGCAAAAGTGTAGTATTTTATAACACTGAGGTTGGATTTACTGTACTAGACTCTCAAGAAGTACGGCATGGTACGATAGCTATATCCGATGCTCTCTTTAACAAGTATTCGTTCTTACGACCCTTAGAATAAGGTTCACAAATGTTTAATACTGATGCAGACTACTGTCCTAATAAATATACCATAAAGGTACCAGACATTTATTGCTTGATGCACTTAGGTTAAGTATACTGCGCTGAAAAGAAAACTTACTGAAAAGGCTAAGTGAGATTTGTGAACTCATAAGTTTCGTAAGTTTATTGGGTCTTCTCGGTCAGCCACACGGAAAACCTGTTTCTACGATACGAAGCACATTGTCGTCAGACTGATGAAGATTTGCCATGTAAGTTGACAAGTCCTATGAAAAATTCAAAATGTCATACATACAAATTACATAGGTACTAAATAGTACAAATGTTCATTTTACTTAGTATGACAACATTCAAAGCTGCATTGATTAGTGATATTTTTCGTGGTTTTTGGCGATGGCATACAACAGGCACCCTTGTCCCTATGTTTATTATAGTTTTTAAATAAAATATGCTTAGGTTTATTAGGATGAAAGTTAGGTAGGTAGGTAATTCTAGGATTTGGGAAGTACCTAGGTAGGTAGAGGTCTCTAGAATAAAGCGGCTGTCTTTTGACCTTCGCACCTCTTACAATCAGACCAAGGGAATCAAGATAACTAATATCGAGATATAGATAGCTGATATAATGATTTTTAACATTTGATCATAATGGTCAGAAAATCTATCGTAAAGGCGTATCTTTACTTACGCTTTGAATGAACTTTCTTTTAATTGAAAAAATCGAACTGGTTTGAACAATCTAGTGATGACTTTTGTAATTCGAGCCTACGATATCCCGTTCGGAAGGTATATTCTCATCTATTGAGCTACCAGCGGTGGAAATGTCATGAATGCTTTCATTTAAATTCCTGTGACCTTATCAAAGCAACAAATCCATTCCCCTACCTGTCATTCCCATATTCGCATTCCCAGCACATTTCCTTACCGGAAATATACCCAATGTCCCGGGACAACGGGCCCGGGAAGCAATCGGTTGCATGTTAATAACAATAGCGACAAAGATTCATATTTCCATGTTAATAATTACTCGCATTCATCATCATCATCATTTCAGCCAATAGACGTCCACTGCTGGACATAGGCCTCCCCCAAAGTTCTCCACTCAGATTAGTCCTGTGCCATCCGCATCCAAGGGAGTCCCGCGACCGTCACAAGATTGTCGGTCCACCTGGTGGGAGGCCTGCCACGGCTGCGGCCTTCTGCACGTGGCCTCCATTCAAGGACCTTTCCAACTCAACGGCCGTCTGTTCTCCTCGCAGTGTGCCCTGCCCATTGCCACTTCAGCCACGCAATTCTTTTACTCGCATTATACGCAGCGTATTCTATTCAATGTAATGACTTTTCAAATGAAACTAGCGAACAGTTCCCAGGGATATTATCAAGCAGCTAGTCCCCCCCTAGAAAGTTCCTGAGAGTAAGAACATGTCATTATTCAATAAATCAAGAGCCAATTTGTCCAATTTATGAATGTTTTATTGTCTATGAGAATCTACGACCAGGTTTGAGGCAATCTGTTTTCATATTCGCTTATGACAGCCTCGATGGCGCGTTTCAAAATGGTAATTATTTGAGTGAGTGAGGGTCAATGGCCTTTATTGGAAGTCATCATAACACACAAAAAATTTCGCAACTGCTGGGACTTATTTTATTTTCTTTATTTATAAATTGAGTATTTTTAATTGTTTGCGAGTATTTTTCGTGTTTACGCCAAATTAAACACAATTAACTGCTATTCATGTTTCGCGTTGTGATGCATATAATAACAAATCATTTTATTTGTTCTCTGTTAAATGTTTGTTTATAGTAAACCTTTATCTAACTACAGTATATTTAATATCAGTACCTACCCGCATTTAAATTTTAAATTGACTGGCTAGCTGTTTGAATAATCTACGCACAAACCCAACCGTAAACTTTAAACTTGATATTTGGACAACTCCAAGAAACGTACCCACATTGCGTTCCTTAAATAATTAATTGTGAGAGTTTTCAGTTAACTACCCTTAGAAGTGTGAAAAGGGTGTAACACGATTTTGTGAGAATTCGTTATTTTCGAAAGTATATGTCTGTACCTAGTATGTATGATATACCCTGCCATACCATAGGAAAACAAAACCATCGAGATTTTTTTTTAATAATTTACAATTTTGTATTTTTTTTCACAATTCTTGGAGGAAGGCGAGATGCAACTATGGAGAATGGAGATATTACATTGGACTCACACCAAATACCAAATTTTTCGCAGGGTACCTGCGTCACAAAACAAAATAATCGTTTTACATCGCATAACAATAAAGCTCAGGATAATTGTTTATCGGAACCCGAAAATTGTGCAAACGTCTAAAACCACTTTTGCTTAACGAGTTTCGGAAATTCACTGATAAAACAGAGTCCAACCAAATATTGTCAAATCCATTTCCAACATCGTTTCTTTTACCTTTAATGTGAATAGAAAGCGTAAAGAAATTAACCTTTAAAATACTTGAGATTATACTTAACTAATATAGTATACTTAGATAGATATGTAGTTAAAATCATTACATTTAAGAAGACGAAGGCAGAGACTTCTGTGTCTTCCTTCGTCTTCTTAAATGTTCTTAAAAGTAATGTGGGTTAAACCCCAGTTCAAACAGACTGCGAGAAATGTTGTTTGCCAAAACGAAACAAATGATGGATGTGTCTGTTTAATTCGTGTAAACAATTGAAATAAAAACTTTTTCTCAAAGGCTTGCAAACTCAGAGTCAGAATGAACGAACCCAGATGTTGGAAAGTGATATCCATTAGGAATGACAAGTGGCGTAGTTTTACATTAATTTCAAAACTTTCAGTTTGCCTAACCCTAACACAAACATAATTATTTATTGATATTAATGGTTCAGATATGTATGTATCTGTGTGTGGCATGCATTGTGCTGCCATCTCAATTGATGTTATAAGTTTCATCAAAAGTAAAAAATAATCATGCATTAACTGTGTAGTAGGTATTTACAATATACCTACCTAATTAGGATCAATACCTTTCTGGTTATCACGAATCACGAACTTTACTTCTGAATAAGCGGGAACGTTGCTATGGATGCAATGGTCTTTATGTGTACATTTGATTGAAAAGTAAATACACAATTAATAAATAATGTTATTATTATTATTTATTAATACACTAGCAGCAAAAATGCTGATGCGTGTATATCACTGCACTTGTGTAGTCTGTTTGTAAGTTAAACTGTCCAGTCTATTTTTAAAAGAGTTCACTGTAGGAGCACTTATCACAGTTTCAGGAAGATTGTTCCACGCATTTACGACACGGTTTGGCAAAAAGTGATATCTGGGATTGCTCGCACTTCGAGTGCGTATCATCCTTAATGTTATAGTATAAACCCATTTTATTCTTGTGTATATTAACGATACTAGTTATACATATCTAGTAGGTATTTCATTATCATTGAGTAGGCAGAAGTTATAGGTAGGTACATATTATCTAGTATTTCATTGACTAGGCAGCGATAACTAGTTTCAGAACATAAATAAGAGTTGCACAACTCTTAGTTGCACAGCTCATGCATACTGTATGTCTTCAACTGTTATTAATACCCGCTCATAAGAAATAACCATTAATAAGTATATCAGTGAGTGTTTTAGTTTATTTTTACTTAAGTTGTTTTAGTTTAAGAACGAGCGTACTCCTTTTTAGGTTTTAATTTTTTACTTATTTGTGCACTAAAAATGTTTACTTGTCACTGTTCTAACCTAACCAATATTTTTGTGATGATAATATTTACAAAATTGTACAAAACAAATAATATTGGTGATGTTGGCATTGGAACTGTAACCAGAAAAGATCTAGAAATTCTGGGACGAGTTCGTGTGGGAGGAATTGCCCCCAAGCCGGGAGTTTGGTTAGGGGAAAACTCGCCCAAAAAAAAACGCCCGAGAATTTCAAGAATTTTGCTTATCACCGCTCTAACCTAACTTCACCAATATTTTTTCGTTTAAGTAGAGTTTAGTCAGTTTTATCATCACAGACATATTGGTTAGATTAGAACAGTGACCGGTCAGAAAATCTTCAAATTCTCGGACAAGTTTTCTCCTAACTCGGGAGTTAATGGGCGGTGGCGATTACTCGGACCACTCGTGTAGCCGCATGGCAAAAAAGTGATTAATTTCAACGACTGTTGAAATGAAACACCAACAAAATATACAAACAAAGGCTTAAAACGAGAGAGTATTTTTCCAAAAATAATTTTTCATGTTTGCTTTTCCAACCAAAAATATGATCGAGACAATAACATGTTAAAACATTATGTTTGAATAAGTAGCTTTGTTATTTCAAACAGTATTGTTACAAGCAGGGTCACGGTATAAATATCACAACATTGAGAGTTTGTCGGTCGAGTGAAAAACATTCTTCTAAATTGTTGTTTACTGTCTGTCATCGAGACCCATTATTTTTTTAAATCCATTTCTAAATTATATTTTAAGTAAGTGCCTAAAGACGTTCGTGTGCATGTTGGGTCAGTAGATCTCAAGTGGAACTAGTAGGTAATTGTTTAATTAAAGGTATAGAAAAATGAACTCTAGAAATAATAATAAAATACTTTAATATCATTTAAAAGCTTTGTGTGTAAAAATTAACATACGCGGGCAACCAGCGCGAGCGTCTAAGGGGTATCAGAGAGTGCTTGACTTTTGCGCAAGCGAGGTCGTTGCACTTTTGTACATAAATATGCAAAACCGGGCACCTCCGAAATGAATGAACAGAAATGAAATGAAATGAAATGAAAGGAAAGGAAAGGAACATCTGTGTAAATCATTACGTACCCTTAGGTCAGGAATTGCAAAACTCGAACACCAGTTGCATACGTCCTATTGAACAATAATGTCAGTTCACTACATTAGTTGCTCTTTTGTTTGATAGTATCGCATCTTGGTATGGAAAATCCCAGGACATACATAATGAAAATCTTAAATGAAAATCATAATGTATTCTTTAATTATTATTTTCACTTTAGCACCTACATGTTTGTATATAATGCAGTGCTTGGCAATTATAGCGAAGTAAATAAATGACTAGCGACTTGCTGCGATCAACATGGTTGTAGGTAAATGTAACTATATATAACTTTTTACTACTATCTTTGTGTTGACATCAGAAATAATATTATTAGATCATATTATTATTTATAAAGAACGATGAGACTTACTTGAGCCACATCGGAAAATATATGTATTACCGTAATCTGTGAGTGACAACTTTCGTTCTTCGCACGCGAAGGAACTTGGAAGGAAAACTGATCTTAACTAAATCCTTCTCGAAGCTTCCCTCATAATGTGACAGAATTTCAGGATTAGGAAGAACTTTAATTTATATTTTCAGTTCAGATAGACTACTTGGGGAATAACGAGTTAATTTTGCTTCTCAGGAAATCCTTTCAAAATTGGTGTACAGTCGAGTTCAAAAATATGTATACACTTTAGGACCTTGCCACAATACATATTTATAAGAAAGTGGAAGTCGTTTTCTTATACATATGTACTGTGACAAGGTCCTAAGGTGTATACATATTTTTGAACTCGACCGTACCTATTGGCTAGGAGGTACTTAGTTTACAAAGTACCTTAACGTTTCCATTCAAAGAATGATTGAGTTCCGAGATACTGAAACCAGTGAGATCTCGTTATTTGGTCAATCAATCAATGATTGATTTATATTTGAGGTTAATGATCAATTAGAAAACTAGCAACTTAGATAGATAGATATTCTTTATTGCACAGAAATAGAATACATGAGTGAAACAACCGCTATAATCAGTACAATAAGGCAGTATTATCGCTTGTAGCAATTTCTTCCAGTACTTAGTAATTTTATAGCTACTTATATTGGTATCAGATTAATGTATCTATTATAGATGTTGTACTACGGTAAGGATTTTTTGTCTTTTTCAACTTATCATACCAAAGCAAGGATTGGTTCGAAACCAAGGTATTTTAGAATTTGAAAACTCAATTTATGCAAAGATAAAATTGCAAAAAACTTTTGCACACCCTGAATTTTTCTGAAACTTTTGTACATTACTTGAAATATTCAACAGATTCTAAACTTAATGTAAATTATTCAATAACAGTTAAAGTTAAATTATGTTTAGGACTTTTATAAATAAGTGTCTCATAGTGTTTTCAAGAGACGCCTGGGATTCTAGCAACGATATATGATTTCAGCCACAGACCCAATAAGGCTGTCAATCTAATCGACAGTCGGACTGATAGACTCGGATTCACCAATCCAACTACTCAACTATTTCAACGTTAGGTAACCACTATAAGCATAGACCCGTGTTTGCGGTATGATCTGCAGGCGTCGGAGTGCGTGCTGCGTCCGGAATGAACTAGCCAAGATAGCGTAGGCGTATTCACGTTATATTCGGACGAAGAGGTCACAGGCTCGGGTTAATGATCAGCAATCGCGGCAGGCAAGCGTGATGATTAAAGCCTATCTCATGATAGTAGCGATGTCTATTATAGTAGGATTTTATGATGGAAGCCTTTGCCTTATTGGTTTGTAGTCAGCTCAGGACAGATAATTTGGCCAATATGAATTGATTAAACAGACATGTTCCTTTCAAGAAAAGTCGGTTCATGTGTTCTCTTCGTCTTCGTTCTCTTTGTTTAGTTTATTTTTATTTCTTATCTTATTATTTGAATACCATCGAAAACAAACAAAATTTACATGACATACTTAATAACTAAACTAAACTAGGAGAAAAGTGTTTTTGGAATATATTTTAAGGGTGGCATTCTAGACCAATAGGGCATTCCACAAGCAACTAAACAAACACAACATGCTTCAATTGGATTGAAAATCCTATGTTAATAAATAATAATTAATGTACATAATATTGATAACGAATTACCTACAAGTACGTATTGAAGAAGGTGTACCTATAAATTACCTTTCATACAACTATGCTGTTATTATCTAGAAGTTTCAAGTTGGCCGCAGACACAAAATCAAACCGCTATTCACGAGAGGGTGCGAACGTGGTATGAATAGGAAAAACTTTATCAAGATACAAGCGAGTATTTCATCTATTATTATATCCTACGAAGAAAATCTTTCATTTGGTGCAGCATTATAACAGCATAATATCATACATCCACCGCAGAGCAAATAGAATAAGCAGTAATATGGATAGCAATCGAACACGATATCACAACTAAAGGTAAACAATATTATAACACCCAGATACATTATGTACGATTGACACATCTTGTAAGGAGGACAAAATAATCAAATACAATTTTCCTTGTCACTGTATTTTCTTATTCGGATAAATTTGTGTAATGCATTTTGTTAGTGACCCTGCTGGTATTGTTCGATGCCCTGGAAAAATATTCGTGTGATGAACTCTTGTGTTGGTTTTATGTCTGGGCGTGTGTTGGTTTTAAGTTTGGCCACAGGTTATGGTTAGCCGCATTGAATATCGTATGGCGCCGAATACTTACATTCCGGCCGTTTTTTATACAGCCGCATTCAATCTGGTTTATCATTGATCCACCGCATTTAAAAACGGCCCTGTTTTTGATTACAGCTAATAGTAATGTAATACGGCGGATTATACAATCCGGCTGCGGCACATCCACTAAATGTGATCAAAATTTAAACTGTCGTTGTCTGCACGTCTTTTGAATTTAAAGAGACATAAACCGCAGTACGACTTTTTACTATTAACATTTTAAAAATATACCAGGGCCTGTTAATCAGCTGACAGGTTGATAAATAACCACAGCTAGCAATCCGAAACTCGATTTAATTTTTGAGACTTGGCACGGAGCGGGGTATATTATTAGAAGCGAAAAAAAAAATGCTTTGTGAAAACGCGCTACGTAATATTTTGATGTAATTTGTGCTGTTATTAAAGCAATGAACAGCCCATTAATTTCGCTTTTCATTGACAAAATAATTTGACTTAGTAGCGGAGTATGACGCCAATTTCCTCGTTTAATCGTAGGTAAAGTAAACACATGAAAATATGACGACTAATGTCCTCCGGCGGAACATGACAAACAACATTTTCATCCTACTAAAAATACGTTATTATCCAACAAGGACGTTTTCTATTGTTACATAGAGCGAGTTCTTTTTCTTCAACGTCAACAACAAGCCAAGGCTCATACCCAATAAATAAGAGGTTTCCGTAATTAGGTCTCGAATGGGTCAATCAAAATATTATTAGGTACTCATTGTTAAATATTAATGGGAATGCTTTCTTTATTCCACCTAATAAGAGCTATTTTTTCAATAATATATTTGTCAGAATTGCTTTATTGCACAAGCGTGTTCAGTTTGAAAAAATCCAGCAAAGTGCGAGAATCATTCTTTCGTGACTGAGAGTTCCGTATATAGGATCTTTAGAAATAGTGTAGCAGTCATGACCTAATACTCTAGATCGCACGGTCGCGCTCCCATTTTTCTCTGATTGTGTGGTCTATGACGATTTTAGTTGTTAAATTTCATTGTTCTAGATAAAACACCTACCTACTCAATGATTTCCTTGAGTCTTATTTGCGGAATAGAATGTCGTAGGTATTTTGTTTGAACCAGAACTTCAAAAAGCTAGTTAGTTTACAGTTTGAAATTTTATTCGATACCTTCACGCGTTCCTAAATTAAAGGGTCTTGATTCAGATAAGGACATTGTGATCGTGTGATCTTATAAGGATTCCTTTTTTGTATTGAGGCACTGAACCCTAAAAATAAGAGTAAGCTTGGAGGTAAAAAACATTCGTTTGTTGGCATTTCTGTAAGAACTTACGAGGAAACTTTAAAACTGAACCGTCGGCAAAATTAACGAATGAGCGAGACGGTAAACTTTTTCCACCAAGTTTCCTGCGCCACAAGCTACTAACAATTTATTCACCGATGTTTGCGACTTCTTGCAGTACTCAATGTTCCGAAAAGCGTAATTATCTACGCATGTACTTATTAACCAGTGGAAGTTAAGAAGTGATGGTAAATTCGTGGATAAAAAAGTGAAATTACTGCATGGAAGGTCGTAGAGGTTCGAATAAGCATGCACAGCTAGATGCAGAGTTTATTTAATTAATTTAATTTAAAAGTTTTAAAAAGTTTACTAATTGATTTGATTAGTGAAGGTGCTCCATTTAAAACAGAGACTGTACATTACTGTTTTGCTGTTTGATGTACTGTATATTTAATTTTTTTGTGTGTATTTTAAGAATGTTTGTATGTGTGTCCTTCGATGTTAATCATGATTATATTATCTATCTATCTATCCGTGGAAAAAATCTCCTCAGAGTTTCAGTTCATGATTGAAAAAAAGAAATATATAATAAATACATTAATAATTTGGATACCACAATCATATTTGATACATATAAATCACTGCACATGCGATATTCTTAATGAATATTATCGTGATTACATTGTGAACTATATATAGTCAGTTCACTTACGTTGCAGAGATGTAGAGCTAAATAATTGTTTTTAAGATCATCGTTGAACCCCGATTCGATGCATTGTTTTAGCTTTTGATAAATCGTAACTATATTTGTATTGAGTGAGTGTCCTTGAGTGGAGACCGCGACTCGGTAAGCGTAGTGTTGGACACCCTGCGACGAGATGGGATGATGACATTCGAAGGCTGGCTGGTGTGGGCTGGATGAGAGTGGCCGAAAATCGGGAGCGGCGGCGTGCATTATGGAAGACCTATGTCCAGCAGAGGACGAGTGTGGGTCGCTGATGACGATGATATTTGTATTTAGGTACCTAATATCTGTATATAGGTAATATTTGTATATTTGGTACAAATACGTGGGTGCACAGTGAATCTTCTCTAGAGCCCAACGACGACCTAATATTACCTATTAAGAAAGCTGCCTGACTTTGATAGATCGTATTGGATCGTATCTAATAATAAGGCCAAAGGTTAATTCTTGACTCTTACCAATCCTTAGACTTGTATTGTGTTTATCGGTAAGTACTTGCTGAATATCAGGCAATTATTTATGTCTTTCTTTGCTCATTTGATATAAAAGCGATTTAAGTAAGTATGAAGCCGCTTGGTCGGAGAGAGACGACGTATAGTTCAGACGTCTTCGAAAATATCCCAATTCATCGTTGAGTGGATGATAGCCTCAATTACGGGTTATCAGTCACTTTGTCTTTGGTTCATGAATCAGTCAACAAAAGAAACAACTAGAGTCAGAAGTATTACCGACCGCTCTTGCTATAGCAAATAAATTCACATGACATCTCATTGGTACATTGACCTGACTTCGTACTAAGTAGCTTAAGCAATTATGTTACGTATATCACAGACAACATAGGAATCAGCCATCAAGCCAGTTAAATATACCTTAATACTCTATTGTGAACAACCTGTACTTTGTAAGAGAGACTAATATTTAGTGAAAAGGTTAATACCAGCCAATACCAGCTACTCACACAAAACATCGGCGTTTTATTTAGTGGCTGTGGTTTTGGTTGACTTCAAAATTGAACTACACAGATCTATAAATTATATTCCAAAAAAATTTACCTAGCTCTTCATATAATAGCCTAAAGTATAGTCGCCTACTTAATCGAAATTATTTCTAAATAAATCTAAAATCATCATCATTGGCCACAGCATCTTTGAAGATGAAAGTTGCAGCGCTAGGAAGTTGATGGGCCTCCGCATCTACGGAGATGGCTATAGAGCCCTATTGCTGCTCTGCAAATCTTGCCACACCGATTGCAAATCCACCCTGAATCCACGGGAGGAGACAAGACACGACGGAGCTTTTTCTGTTTTATATTTTCTAGCCAGTCTTTGTCATGTCTTGCTACCCCTTTCTAGATGTCTTGACGCCATTCTGGCCTCATTGCAGCACGCTTTTCCCAGTCAACGGTTGTTATTCCAAAGCTCGTCATGTCCCGCTTGCAAGAGTCCTTAAAACGTAGCAAAGGGCGCCCTACAGGTCTTTTTGCGTCCGCTATCTGGCTCAGCATTACTTGACGTGGAAGTCGCTCGGGGGCATTCGATGTACGTGGCCAAGCCAACGTAACCTACGTTGTTTCAGCATAGCATAAATCTAAAATAGGTACTCAATAACATGTATAATAAAACAATTCACTGTAGGTAGTATAATATATATTATCGTACTTACCTACATATATTAATCAGTTGCGGTTGAGGAATATCAATACAAATTACCTATTGCTTTGATATGCAAACTCTGATAACATCCTAAAGTCTTAAATCCTGCGATTCAAAACACAAATAACATTGCTGTTAGTGTTGTTGTTTGCTTTCGACATGGTCCAAACAAAACATTGAGTGCACCGGCTAAAGAATCGGAAAACTGTTTTTCAACTATGTCTACGCGTACGGATTCTCCCGTCTCTTGTGGCAATACGACAGTATCGGGCGATGTTTTGAGTGCCGCGCACGTCTGCTCCGGTTACCGGAACGCAAGAGAGATCGTTCGCAGTTCAAATATAGTATTTGGCTATCGCGAGACGGTTTTCGCGTATTTAAAAACTATGGACATTCACGAGATGGGATCTATAGAAATGTAAGTACATTCTTATGGAACATTTTCTTCATATACTTTGAATAACGCGGTGAAATAAAAAAAAAACAAACTTGAACTATGTTTCCAACACTTAAAAAGTTGGATTATAAAAATGTTTTCTTGCATTTTGAAACTGATAAATCTTAAATCAGTTAGCGTTTGGAAATGAAATAAAGTGTTTTTGTTTACAGCAAAAAAGAAGTGCGTTAAAAATAGCTAAACATGTGAACCAAAATAAACTAATTTGCATCATTATTACCTCCGCTTTAATTAAAAGCATTAGTTCTAAAAATATTTAATTATTGGTAGTGTTTGTCTTGAATGTTAAAATGATTATGAATGGAAATTTTATTGACGTCTGGTTTTTTTTAAATAAAATTAAAGTTTTGTTTTAAAATATATGTTATTTGTTTTATCAATATAAATGAGTAAACAACATACTAAAATGTATATCATACCCATTAATTTGGCAGCCATTTTTCTTTCCCAAGGCTACGTTTAGCCATTGATCAATACGTTAATTAAACTTGAAATAATGAGATTGTATTTTGATGAAGTTTAATTAAAATCCATTGACTTTTCTATATACTTACACGCTCCTAAATTCTAATTCATTAGAAGATGGCTATCAATGGATATAATAATTAAAAGTATGTAGGAGCTCACAAAGATTTAGCTTTTATTAAGGTACGAGTAATAAGTAGGTACTCAGCTTGCTCGTTTTGTGTGTAACTAATGTATTTATTACTTTTATTTCATTTCAACACAAGAACGCTCTGTTACTCAATGGTTTAAGTACCGGCCCGATACCTCCGAGTTCCGCGTTCGATTCTTGGGTCGAGCAAAAAAGTACGTTTAGATTTTTTCAAACATATTATGGGTTTGTGATCACCAATCCACATGGGGATGAATCCTAATCCCATTTTAGTAGGAAGCGATGATTTGATTTCTATGATGGCCTTTGCCATGCAGTGGGACAGTTTATAGCTGATACTTTACACAAGACCGCCTCTAGACTTGTTTATTGTCAAAATTCAAGTATTGAGCAACATATCGACGACCCGTTTGGTTCAGTGGTAGTGAATGCTGCGTCTGGGCCAAGGGTTGCGGGTTCGATACCCGCACAGTACAAACATTTGTGTGCATGAACATGTTTGTTTGTATTGGTCTGGGTGGTTTCTATGTATTATAGTATGTATTTACAAAAGAAAAGTATTATACGTATATATTTGTTCTGATATCTGTAACACAGGTGCTTAAGCTACCTATCTCAGAGTCAGACCAATGTATGTGATGTAGTGAAATATTATATTATAATTATATTATATGTTTGTCCAAAAAATATATGTAGGTATTTAACTTAGGGAACGATGTTTTAGGAATAAGTTCAGCGTAACCGTACCGCTACTTGAACGAGTTTCTGTTGATCATACGAGTTAAGTCTGGATGTTTTGGGTAACTTTGCTATTACGTTGATTTTATACAACAAGGATTTGAGGTTGGAACAAGTATATTATAAGAGTGGTTTTCCCAATATGGACATTTTTTTTTATGTGATAGGTAGCAGACGAGCAGGCGGATCACCTGACGGTAAGCAATTGCCGCCGCTCATGGACACTTGCAACACCAGTGGAGTTACAAGTGCGCTGCCAACCTTTTATCCCCTTCCCCCGGGTGGGCCTCCGGTACCCTCACTCACTCAGCGAAACACAGCACAGGGGTTGCTTCACGCCGGTTTTCTGTGAGGCAGTGGTATCACTCCGGTCGAGCCGGCCCATTCATGCCGAAGCGTGGCTCTCCCACAGTTAAACATACATAAATTACTATGTTTATGACTACATTTTTGTTAACGTGAGTCTAAGGGCGCGGTAATCGCTTACCATCAGGGGATCTTACTGCTCACCTATCACATTAAGAAATTGGGCTTAGTTTGTCCACCACATGAAAATATGGTACCTACTTAATATTGTTCATTGTACATAGTGACCGTCATAATGACAAAATGATGAGTTGACCCAAATTGCTATTAAATAATTCTAAATAAACAAAACTACGTCTATATGAGCCTAACTAAATATTGTATGTTTGTCTACTCTTAGAATATGAGTAGTTAAACGACGAACAAACTAAAAAGATAATAATTTGCAAATAAGAGAGCGTAGAGAAAGTTTATATGAAGATTTTTATAATTTTTGCGGTAAAGTAAATAAAGATAAGAGAGAGAAGGTTATATTGGAGGTGTGGAAAAACTATATTATGTTGTTAAGTTATAATTAGTGCTAATCAATATGGGATATCAGAACATACATCTCAGAGTTTCATCTCATTCAGTGTGCAATACCCGGTAGCGTCCAAGCCACTGCCGTCTGAGCTTCGCAATCCTCTAACAGGGGACCAAAATCAACTGGATCATGATCACATCGTTTCCTCGCGATAGATAGATAGATAGATCTCCTTATTGCACAAAATATTAAAAAATTTAATGCTAATATGGTCAATTACAAATACAATCACCCTCACCGCCGAGGTAATAGTAAAAATATGTACGTATACGTACAATGATTTGAAAAATCCAGAGGCGCATGCTCAGGTTCGAACCTACGCCTCTCTGAATGGAAGGCGCGTTCTTATTCACTAAGCTACCACATCCCAGAGAACTTACGCACAAATTGCACTATGGAACCGCCGGGTCAATACCAAATACGCTTACGGCCCAGTCGAATGATAAATGATGGACCGTTGTTATGTAAGCTAGAAAAACACTCACCTATACAAAACTTTATAAATTATGTATTGACGTGAGGTAGGTTACGTTGGAAACAACAACATTGAAATGCTATTGCGACTGATGCGAATGTTGGAAACAAAAACAATTCAAATACTTCTTTAATACTCTAGTTCAGCCATTCTCAAAGTGACCTCGCTAGGGTTCCGGGTTCATTTCATTTAAGTGACTCGATCATTCGAGACAATCGATTGATATAATATTTTTCTTTAAATTTGAAGTTGTCAGAGTTTAGTAATGAATTACCTACCTATAACAAAAAAAAATATTTCGGTCTTTTGTTAAAACATTAGTTCATGAACGCTCTTTGGTAAAAATATTAAATGCTCTATCCATGACTTATTTTACGGTCTCGTCTATTATTTCGCTATCCAAAACGTTCTCGAACTGAAATCCTTTTAGAACTGCTGTTTTAGTTGTAAGAAATGTTAAGTACATTTCTTACAACTAAAACAGTAGTGATGTGATGATGAAAAATGAGAGTTCTTTTAGGTATGATGAACTTTAAGAATATTTTTTCATGAAATCCTGATCAGCCAACTAATGGTGTTACTCAACCTACTTAGCATCGACAGACACAATAAAAATACGGGTTTATTAACATGTTAGACATGCGGAACCCGTTTTACTGATACGTTTTAATCGTATTGTCAGAGCGACAAGATAAAACGTGTCATTAACTCATTACACGCTTGGCGTTACCTTTGTATGATAAGTAAATCTAATGTATGTGTCCATTTTATTATGGAATTATTTTCCACGCACACTTTTCTTCAGTCCATCTATGTATTGTGTAGAAAAATATTAGTTTAATCGTCATTATGTAGAGCTGCGCACGATCACTACAATTGATAATTTTAGACAGTAGGGCGACACAATCCTCGAAAGTAAAGGGATCGACTTAAGAAGTATTGTCGTCATAATTTGTTCATTCAAATATGGCACAGACCGTCAAGATTAATAAATTAAATCTCAAAGTGAGATTTCAAATTATTTCATTTACAATATTGGCAACAATAAATCTTATTTTAAGAATGTTATAACCCTCCAATATTATATTGTATTTGATGTCGATTTCAAAGCTAAATAATAAAGATTGAAATAATTACAAGTACCAGGATGTCATCAATCGCTTTCCGTTGGAAAATGTAATTTTACCAATGAGGTAGTATTCAATTTCCTGGACTGTTCGAGAACACTGGACTGGACTGGACTATTGCGTCTGCTCGTTTGCTACCTATTAAATAAAAAAAAAGGAAATTATCTATATTTATCTACAATTAATATGAAGAAACTATAGACATCGACACATCTTATATACAAAAATCTTAACACTATATTGGTATAGAGTGGAGCTAATGTCTCGAAACGAAGTGAGGGCGGACCACTAGTTACTTATAAAATGACAGTGCCTTCTGACTCTCCGTGCCCTTGAAAAACCGAAGTCAGATTCAAACTTGGCGAAAACACATAGCAGATACTATCACTCAAGTGGAACTCCTTCAACAAATTAGTACATCGCTCGTGGGATTTGAACCCACGACCTTGGGCCTTGTAGAGACAACGGTAGTTACCCAAGTGTGACATAAATATGCACAGTTACACAAGTGTTATAGTTACACAGGTGTCAGCTCCGAGTAGAAGTAAACAATGTTTCAGCTTAAATTACTGCATTTTATGAAACCATTTTTAATGTATGTGGGAACGAAGTTAAGTGATTTTAATTGAGCAGCCTTCACTTTAAAGTGCGTCCACTAGCTGCTGCGCCACCGAGTCAGCAGAACTTTTATATACCTAATTAGA
Source organism: Cnaphalocrocis medinalis (assembly GCA_014851415.1). Classification (NCBI taxonomy): domain Eukaryota; kingdom Metazoa; phylum Arthropoda; class Insecta; order Lepidoptera; family Crambidae; genus Cnaphalocrocis; species Cnaphalocrocis medinalis. The sequence goes on from CM026279.1 coordinate 9,806,220, forward strand.
TTAAATACGAGTAGTTAAGGGTACCAATACGACAAAATATGTATCCTGTTTCGTGAAATATACAAATATAGGTACTTTTTAATTTGTAAAGCACTAACGTTAACACGTTTGTATGAAAAATACGCTATGGGCGATTAGATGTGCCTCCGAATATTCATCGTTTGATAGATCAAGTAAGATTTCGATAACTTATTCGCTGTCAAAAATATAGCAAGCAATATTTTTCAAACACACTAAAAACACACACATCGAAATGTCACGTCAAGCGAAATATTCTGATCTGTGATCTGAATAGATTGGAATCTAGCATGCTCTTTAGTCGTACTTAAATATAAATAACGATTTCATAAAGTTCCATGGAAACGAGAACAGATAAGCCTTTCTGGACCTGAGTTTAAAATCCGGTCTGGAAAATTAATTAGAATCGGGCCTTTGCTCTGATATTTGAAGTCGTAAAAGTTCACTGAAAGCCGGCTTTAAGTGGAGAAGAATATTACGCGTATCTGCATGAGGAAAGAATATTATCCGCATAATAGCATGGTAAAGTAAATATACCCCGGAAAGCTGAGCTGTGGAGAAATTGTGATGAGATTGCCGTATGAAAATCTTTCGTACTCATTCCTTTAATAGTTGGGATTGGAATTGGGATTAATCATGCAGTTTTAATCACATTGCCCACTTGACATGGGCATTAAATGACCGTTTCGTAGAGCGTTCTCCATGACTCCTAAAAATGTGTCCCATGGTTTTTTCTCATAGGAGAATATCACTTACGCCCTAAGGTGTAAATCGTTATGTAGTACCTTTTCAATGTCCCAATACCCTGATTACGCGAGCAATGACTCGAACTACTTATCATGTTTAAAACTAAAAGATACGGGAAGTACTGCTTAATCTGTAAACCATGCATGGTTTAGCGTTACTGCAAACGCAACGTGGCATGAAAGCCAAATCTGCGAAGAATGTGAACATTTCTCTCGGCTTTTCTATAAAAAGTTTTAGAAAAAAATTATGCCGCATTATGTTCGTAGTAACTAGGGGTAAGCCTTTCTTTATTCGGTCTGTCTAGGTAAGTACCATCGGGGTGCTTACTTTTTAGAGAAATAAAGTCTGGATTTTTTGGCTTTGGGATAAAGGATATTGTAGCTACGAGCATTAGAAGTAATTTTCTACTGTCGTCTAAGGTGATTTTCTTAGGGCGGGTGGTGCCAGACAATAATTAGTGACTGTTATTAATGAACCTTTTCTTGAGTGCACGTGTTAATTACGACTAATATAGAATAAGTGCGGTAGTAACATAAAAAAATAACTAAGACAGAAGAACATACCCATAGAAAAGGACAAAAGAAGGCGTACAGTCGATCAGATACAGACCGCAAAGGTCTGTGCCATGCAGTGGGATAGAATATTATAGTAGGGTGATACTTAACTACGGCATCCATTATTTCGAATACCATGCCACTCTATTACCCTGGTTTTCTGCCGAACTACTAAACCTATCTTTGTACTAAAATGCTACAACATTATTTTTGTCGACAACGTAACATTACTTGTTCATTAAACTTGATAAGATAATAGCGAGTAAACCTTAAGTAAATACACTGTCGAGATATATCGCTTCCAGGGATAATAGAACACATTAATTTAGTTTAAGCTTTAGTCGTTAAGCAAAATTAAAGTTGGGGATTTTCGTAGATATTCTATTTCTGTAGGCACACTTTGTGAGGTATACTAATAAATACTAATAAGGTATATATGATGTGAACCTTGTCATTATGCTATGTATAAAACATTAATCCTGAGTATAAACCATAATTACATCCATTTGATGAGGTTCAGAGGTGACCACCTCAAAATGGTTAGTGTTCGATTGGTTTTGGTTGCTAAGTGGCTATTTACACTGTTGCTATGAGTGTCTTTTGTCTTGTAGGTATGTCCGTTGACATGTGGCATAATAACGTACTAAGCCAGATAGATATATTAATAAAAATGTATAGCTTAATGTGTTGCCGTTAAAAAGTGATGAACACTTTTGATCTTGATTTTTTTAATTAATACTAGTGGCCCGCCCGCAACTTCTGTTTGCTGTGAACTTTATGACTCTTGACTAAAGGTGATTATTTAATAGTAGATTGGGCCAAGAATCACGTAGTCCCATCACCTAACTTGGACCAAACCCCTTTAAGTTCGAATATCCTTTCTTATCGGCCTCTCATCCAAAATGCCATCACATTTGACAATTTTGCATTCCATTTTCATCCATATTTGTTATGGTGTGTAGCTGGGCTCTTGAGAGTTCTCCACCAGGTGTTCCCATGCTTTTGATTTTTTCATGGCATCATAAAATGCTCATCAATTTGAACAACTTTGTTAAGGTGCCATTGACCTACCTCTTATAGTTTAGCTGGGCTGTTGGTGGTTCTACATCAAGGAGCCTGGTCTTCAAAATAAAATATATCCTATAAGTTGCCCTGATGTTACAGCTATACAATAAAAAAAGTTTCATTCGAATCGGTTCAGTAGTTTCCGAGATTAGCGCGAACAAACAGACAAACAGACAGACAAAAATTTTAAAAATCATTGAATCATGTTCTGTTACTGTTTTTTAGTCGTCCTAAGTTATTTTGAGATAAATATCTTCAATGTACAGACACCAGCTTTTTTACATTTTATTATATGTATAGATAAAAAATATAAGGTCTTCTTATAAAAATTACAACAGAAGAGTGTCTTCTGAACTTCCGGAAAGGCCAGCAACGCATCACCGAATCTCGCAGGAAGATGTTCATGAGCGGCAGTAATTGTTTATCAACAGGTGATCCACTTGATCGTTGTCACCTCTAGCATAAAAAACTCAAATATTGCTCTCTTGCAATAAAGTGTACCTACCATGCATTTCTTTTAATTTGAGTAACAAAACGGACCCCCGTTATTGAATTGATACGGGTATGTGCCTTGTGCATACCTACAAGCGTGTTAAAATAACCAATCTGCTAGAGTAGTGGGTTGCATATTAAAATATGCACCTTACCTACTGTACACGGTATAAAGTAATCAATGAATTGCAGCGATCCATCCACTGTACACACAAACTAGTGGTTGACCCTCACTTCGTTTTGGAACATAGTTTTACTATTTTCGTAGTAGTTCGAATCTTTGGCGATAGATGGCGCTGAGTGTCGATTTAATCGCACTAGTGTTTCGTGCTTTCATGTTACATACAAGTTTGTGATTTTCTACGGAAGTTATTTCTTTATAAATGGTAGATTGTCTATTTTGCCAGCATATTCCAGCAAATCTAGTAGGTGGTTTGAAAAACACGTGTGGGGAAAAAGATAAATTGTAAATCCTAGAACGGTACTGAAACCATCAGACCAAAAGGGCGTTGATTGGCCGGATAGCGCAGTTGGTAGTGACCCTACCTTATACGTTAAAGGTCGTGGGTTCGATCTCCAACTTGGACAAACATTCGTGTGATGAATACTTGTATTTCTAAGCTTACTAAGTAAGGCTTAGTAAGGGGTTCAGCTAGTACATAATTGGTAGTACAGCCACACGGACTGTGGAAGGTTGTGGGTTTGAGTCCCACCTGAACCTTCCGAGGATTTTTTTAAACTAAGTGCAATATTTACTTATGAATAAATTGCTATACCAAAATAAAAAATATTTGTATTTGTTCAGAGTCTGGGGTGTAATATAAGTATTTAAGCATTATATTTGTGAGCCTCTGTTGTCTGATTCTGTAACACAAGGCTACTTAGTATGGAGTCAAGTTAATGTATGAGGTGTTGTGCGATTTTTTTTCCCGGGGATTGAACCGGAAAAAATTAAATCATCTAGCACGGTGTTGTTTTTCTAGAAAGTAAATCAATTGTTTTCATTCCACTCAATTTAACGCATTATATCTTCTTCCAAATGCCTAGAATCTATTTTTGGCTGACAGGCAGACAATTGTAATTTGCACAGCGACTCTGTCTATAAAATGTTATCAAAATATCACCCTAATCTGTTTACTACTCGGTTATTTTCTAAAGTGGAATATTAATCCGAGAACATCTGATGTCTACTAAAGGGATTAGAGGGCGATGCATGACAGTCTTAACTATTCACGTTGATTAATTTTAGTACTTACACCTACACGTCGGAGATCCTTGTTGTGTTGTATCTGTGCTTGTCCTATCGCGTAAGCGGTTAAATGTACAGACAGCTCCACATTAGGTTACCACAAGCTGTAAATTTTCCTCAATTGATAATGAACCAAACGTGTTTGACATTAGTGTGAGACTCAACTGAAGAAATTTGACAGTTTTGTATACATTGACTGAGAAAGTAGGTCTTTCTGACCACTTGTGATGTACAACAACACCACAACAAGGTTACAACAACTGTCAAATTTCCTCTTTTTATTGGTTTAGTTACAGATGGTGCAACATTTCTATACGTTATATTAAAATTTCAAATTTTATTGAAGCTTACAACATATATGTATGTATCTAAGTATTAACTTTAAAAAAAAACAAGAGAATCCCCAATTGAGTATCAGCCTAAAAAAATCATAACTTTGTCCTAGCTAAATATAATAATAAATAAATAATACCAGCAGACGTAGTAGGTATACCCAATTTAGCTTCAGGCAGAAGGTACCTCACAGATTAGATACCTACTTACCCAATATTTTTATATTAAAAAAACATGAATGACAAATCAACCGTCTATCACTGTCTATTCTTATAACCTTGTTTCTCTATTCAGTGACAAAAGAAATTGTTTATCAATTTCCCCAACATCCCGAAATTTAAGGATGTTTTTGACAGATAAGCTTATTTGAGTTTGAGGTTATGTAACATTTTTAGAATAACTTTTAACGCGGGTTCAAAGTCATCTATGAAAACGTAGGTATTGATGCAACCCTATACGACAACTGTACGGTTCTCTATATTATGATGGGCAATCTCCTTTGTGATTGTTACCAAAATTAATAGGAAGATTTTACTGTGCCTTATTTCGTTCTAAGTCCTTACAATTAAACCCAAACTGTGGCCAAACGGCCACCACCATTTTTCGTAATGAAAGGGCGGGAAGGAAACATTCTAGGGCCTATGTTACACAAAAGAATGATTGCTGTGTCTTTTGTTATTGTGCCGTTCGGAAAATCCGCAACCAATGTCGATATTTAGTACTGTCTTGTTATTCGATAAGTATCGTTCCGGATTGTTTGTGTTAAGGAGCTATACGAATGAAACTAGTGCCGGCCGCCAACCTATTTACACTGATTGTGGCGAAAATATGATATTTTTGAAGAAAATAAAACATTACAGACTTAGAACCAAGGAAATTGGACAAGTAACAATAATGTCAATTATTGCTAAAAGTGGCCGTTTTTAGCAATAATTAACATTATTGTGTGTACTTTATCTAAGTCTGTAATGTTTTGTTTTCTTAAAAAATATCGTATTTTCGCCACAATCAATGTAAATAGATTGGCGGCGCTAGTTTCAAACGTATAGCCCTTAAAATTACCCAGGATATTTTTACTAAACATGTACACAGACCACACAAGCCACATAAGGTTACCACAAATTTTATCAAAATAATTTTTAAATTAATAAATGAAATTTGACAGAAGAAATCTGTCAGTTTTGTATACTTTGATGTGTAGCTTTCGTAGGTACAATCTATTTGTAAAGCAGTTGAAAGCCAAAGAACTCTATTAATGGCTGTTCAGTACTTTGAACCGTAAAGGCGTGAATGCTTGATAATTTTGCTGCTTCAATGAACTTTAGTATCACATTATCACAAAAATATGAAAATCAGAATATTCTGAATGTACACACCTATTTAATGTGTAAGGAATTCCAGATCGTGACCTTATTTACGACTTTTGTATGTACCAGAGTATTTAAAATCTATTTACTGATAAAATCCTGCCGCTGAAAAGTATGTATTGTAAGATGAAAACCACGAAATAAAAGTATGTCTTTCTTACGTGACAGTTGGCAGACAAGCAGACGATCACCTCATGGTAAGCCGCCGTTAATTTTTGCCGTCCATAGAGTATACCAATAGAGTGACATAGCGGAGGCACTATCTTTTGTGGGGCCGCGGTATCACTCAGGTCGAGCCGGCTCTTTCCTGTCGAAGCGTGGCTCTCCCACAGTCAAAATTCGAGTGTAAATTATTTCATTTATTTTTTAAATTTAAATATATCCTACTTAGGATATATTATTGCAAACTAATAAATATGTTTACCATTTCAAATTACTTTCCAGAGTTTCATCAGATACCGACTAATGAGAGCGCAATGTCTTATTTCACCAAATGAAATTTCAATTTGGAGGGCTTCGCCCTACGGCGTCAAACTTGCTGAGAACTCGTGCACACATCCCCAAATATATGATAAGTTGATTGATAGACTCATATCGTGCGCCGGCACGGACATGACAAACATATCGCTCACGTACCGAGTCGCGCTGGTGGATCATTTAGTGATGCTGGTAGAATCCTACACACTCAAGTGACTTTAATGACTCTTAAGCAGCATTTATAAGGATGGTAGGTACACAGACGGCTTGATCGGAGGAATGTGTGTGTGTGACCTTCCCCTCAAGCCTCCGGTAGGTACTTTATTTACTCGACAAAACACTGGACAAGCCCTGCTTCACATGTTTTCTGTGAGGCCGTGCCGTGGCCGTGACATCACTTGATCGCGCCGACTCATTCTCTCTATCTCTCCCATGATCAGTGATATATCTACAAGGTAAGAGAACGCACTCTATAACGAGACCGGTACCTAAAAGATCTAATGACAAATCAACCGTCTATCACTGTCTATTCTTATAACCTTGTTTCTCTATTCAGTGACAAAAGAAATTGTTTATCAATTTCCCCAACATCCCGAAATTTAAGGATGTTTTTGACAGATAAGCTTATTTGAGTTTGAGGTTACGTTACATTTTTAGAATATGCTATGACTATGACTAAGGGACCTTCAAGAAACGAGCGTACTCCTTCTTAAAAGGTCGGCAACGCATCAGCGACCTCTCTGATCTCGCAGATGTTCATGGGGAACTGTGGGAGAGCCATGCTTCGGCATGAATGGGCCGGCTCGACCGGAGTGATACCACTGCCTCACAAAAAACCGGCGTGAAGCAGCTCCTGTGCTGTGTTTCGCCGAGTGAGTGAGGGTACCGGAGGCCCATCGGGGGGGAAGGGGATAAAAGGTTAGCAGCGCACTTGTGACTCCACTGGTGTTGCATGTGTCCATGGGCGGCGGCAATTGCTTACCATCAGGTGATCCGCCTGCTCGTCTGCTACCTATCACATAAAAAAAAAAAAAAAAAAAAATGGGCGGCGGTGATTACTTACCAGCAGGTGACCCGCTTGCTCGTTTGCCGCCTCTAGTATAAAAAAAAAAATTACTTTTAAACGCGGGTTCAAAGGTCATTCATAATGATTTAAGACCAAAGATTTAAATCATAGATATGCCCTCGCCATACTTTGACCGCGCCGATTTGAGTCGCACCTCAAATAACCTAGCTTAACTCAACTGGGATTAGCACGAATTAGTTGCCGTTTGCACACGGTGACAGTTGGACGACACAGCTGCCTGGATTTTTGACAGGAAAAAGCACTCAAAATGCCTTCTTGTGCCTTTTTATTGTGCAAGAAAAATACTACAAATTCAAATAAAGCGAATGGTGTAACATTTCACTCGTAAGTATTTATATTTCATCAATAATTTAATTTATTTTATTTTGTTGACAAAACATCAACGTCTGATCGGCCAGCGCGTGACAGAGAGAGTAGTATTGGCAATTACTGTGAGACAAAACGAGACAACATCATTATCTCGGTGGCCAATATACTTAGACCCGCTGTAGTACTCAGAACTCAGTTGATAACAGCTCATTTGTTAATGGTTGGGAAAAGTACGGTAGCGTCAGCAGTTTCGATAGGCATTGTTTTAATAGCGGTCAGATATAAAATAGCAATTTTATTTCGACTAGAAATCAATAAACATGCAAATAATAATTACGAATTATTTTTAAGTGAACGTTTATTGTTTTAGATTTCCGCAAGATCCGCGTTTAAAAGAAAAAATGATCAAAGTTATCCAGCGGGATCGAAGGGATGAATACTGGTTACCTGGACAATTTAGTCGAATTTTCTCTTCTCATTTCAAAGAAAATGATTTATATTTGACTCCCCTAGGTCGGCGTAAAGTAAAAAGTATTATATTTGTATTTCTTCTGTTGTCTTATTCTATAACACAAGTGCTTAAGCTACTTAGTACGGAGTCAGGACATTAATGTGGGGTTGTGTTAATTATTAAGTTATAGTAAATATTACTCATATTTTTTCTTAAGGAATAGTAGGTCAAAGGCCTTTATTATAGAAATCAAGTCATAGCTACTATGATGGGATTAGGCATAATCACCACCCTTTATGCGGTTTGGTGATCAAACCCAATATTCGCTCTGTGATTAGACTAATTTATTTGAATAAATAGATAAATGTAGTGTAACATTATATATAATATTTGTGTACTTTTTCCACATCATCAATCAATCAAAACAAAGATGGCGTCAAACAGCTGGTACAGATCAAAATAGCACTGTTTTGATATTTTATTTGCGAAAAAAATCTTATTAATGTGTGTTATTATGTCGTTTCATATATGTAACTGGATGATGAGACTACACGAATATTATAACATATAATATTTGTGTAGTTTCATCATCCAGTTACATATGTGGAAAAGTACTTATATTGAAGGGATAAAAATATTTAATCACTTGCCCTTCACTATAAAACAATTAGATGGAGTCAAATTTAAAAAAAACATTAAAGGAATGATTATTGTGTAAATGCTTCTGCGATTTAAATGAATATTTTAATTACAATGAAGACTAATAATAACAACTAACACTAAATTTGTATTATTGTACGTCCGAAATGGATAAACTGTATGTTCTAAAAAATACTGTACCATCTTTTTATACACAGTTAAAACAATAAAGATTTATTCTATTCTATTCTATTCTAACATTTAGAAATAAAATGTCCTATAAATAAAATTGCTTTTAAATTTAGGAATTGTTTTATTTTTAGTTCCCAGTATGAAAATTTTGCTGGCCGTATTTTATTCTCATAGATAGTGACTTTCGATGACACGCACACGTCATGTCATCAAAATATTGCCTCGTTTTTAGGTGTCAGGGCATATCTATGATTTTAATCTTTGTTTAAGACATCTATTAAAACGTTAGTATTGATGCAACCCTATACGACAACTGTACGGTTCTCCATACTATGATGGGCAATCTCCTTTGTGATTGTTACCAAAATTAATGGGAAGATTTTACTGTGCCTTATTTTGTTCTAAGTCCTTACAATTAAAGCCAAACTGTGGCCAAACGGCACCGCCATTTTTCGTAATGAAAGGGCGGGAAGGAAACATTCTAGGGCCTATGTTACACAAAAGAATGATTGCTGTGTCTTTTGTTATTGTGCCGTTCAGCAAATCCGCAACCAATGTCGATATTAGTTTTTTTTTATACTGTCTTGTTATTCGATGTCAGTCCGGATTTTTTGTGTTAAACCAAGGATATTTTCACTAAACGTATAAATTACAACCAAGCCGTTGAAAGCAAAAGAACTGTATTATTGGCTGTTCAGTACTTTGAACCGTAAAGGCGAAAAACTGCTTGATCATTTCGCTGCTTCAATGAACTTTAGTATCACATTATCACAAAAATATGAAAATCAGAATATTCTTACACACCTTTTTAATGCGTAAGGGATTTCAGATCGTGACCTTATTTACTTCTTTTGTACCAGAGTATTTAAAATCTATTTACTGATAAAATCCTGCCGCTGAAAAGTATGTATTGTAAACTAGATGAAAACCACGAAATATAAGTATGTCTTTCTTACGTGAAAGTTGGCAGACAAGCAGACCGATCACCTCATGGTAAGCCGCCGTTAATTTTTGCCGTCCATATAGAGTATACCAATAGAGTGACAAGTGCGCTGCGGAACTTATAACCCCCTTTCCTCCCGATTGGGCCTTACCGGTACCCTTAATTACTTAGTGAAACATAGCGGAGGCACTACGTCACGCGGTCTTTTGTGAGGCCGCGGTATCACTCAGGTCGAGCCGGCTCTTTCCTGTCGAAGCGTGGCTCTCCCACAGTCAAAATTCGAGTGTAAATTACTTCATTTATTACATATTTATTAGTTTAAATTAATATATCCTACTTAGGATATATTATTGCAAACTAATAAATATGTTTACCATTTCAAATTACTTTCCAGAGTTTCATCAGATACCGACTAATGAGAGCGCAATGTCTTATTTCACCAAATGAAATTTCAATTTGGAGGGCTTCGCCCTACGGCGTCAAACTTGCTGAGAACTCGTGCACACATCCCCAAATATATGATAAGTTGATTGATAGACTCATATCGTGCGCCGGCACGAACATGACAAACATATCGCTCACGTACCGAGTCGCGCTGGTAGATGATTTAGTGATGCGAGTAGATTCATACTCACCAAGTGACTAGTGAATCTTTAGTTAAATACATTATTGTGCACTCGATACGACATTGAAGTCTTACTTATTTATTGTCCCCAGGATGCAAATTTAAATAATAAGATAAAATAAGATGTATTGGCCACAAAATACAAAAACAAACATTATACAATACAAAAAAAGAACGAAAATTTTAAAAATATAGACTAAACTAGCTGTTATCCGCGACTTCGCCCGCGTGGAATAGTATCTTTAGGTAGCATTTTTAATTATTTCATCATTTTCACCCACGCCCTTACAAACCCTCTTTTCGCAATAAAAAAATCCTATGTTCTTTCTCAGGGTCTAGACCATCTGTATATACTAAATTTGATCTAAAGCCTATCTAAATTAATAAAGTAGTTATGGCGTGAAAGAGTAACAGACAGACAAAGTTACTTTCGCATTTATAATATTAGTTAGGTTATAAGACTCAGTTTTTTGAGATGAAGGTCGTCCATAAAGACATTCCAACCCAAGTTTGTAGGATGAAGCTCGTGATTAAATGTGCCATCGGTCCGGTTATCCATTACACCATCACAGAAGAATTTCTAGAGATCCGATTGATTGAATCGAGTGAAATTTTAAAAATGAGTAATTTCAATCGAGTCGCATCACTAAACAAAGCCCCTGTTATTTTACCCAAATTCGTATCACATTCGATCATCTTCAAGTTTACAGTCGCAACTTCCATCTGTGACGTGCCTCTGAAATGACAACGAACCTTTGCTTATCGGGTACAAAGGAAACTCCTTTATTTTGTTTTGAAAATTTAATTGACAAACTCTTAATTAAATTGATAAGTTAAATAACTTTGTTGTGACTGCGATCGTTATCTGCAAGTATTTATAGATTTGTATTTTAGATTCTTAAGTACCTACGCAGTTCTGAAATTTGCAAAGTCAGATAGCTTTGGATTGAACAATAATTTTCCTATCTTAATTATTTAGAAGGGTTTCAAGAACATTTTGTAAATGTAATTCCACCTTAATGGCAAAAGTCATCATTGATTTATCGTTAAACAAGCACTTTAATGCTTGTGTATTCGTATTATTGCAATGATAAAATAGTCGGGGCTTCAATTTAGATTAACAAGGAGATCGGTTTTCCACTAAAATATTATTCCAAAAATAATTATTCAGTATGTATTTCATTCAGTAAGTTTATGAAATTCCGGAAAATGATTTGAATTTTGGATAATGGTTAAGTTAACTGAAAACTGGTGACCCCACAGCGCATCAGCTGGTATGAAGTTACTTTTTTTTTCGGTGACAGACACAGATCTCAAAGTGTGGTTCAATTAATTGAGTTCGTACTAAGCAGCTTCCGACTCGTTTAACGAAAATTTTTATGAGACCATGGTATCACTATGCCTATGGTATATTTGGATCTCACGGCCGCTTACCACTGGTGGAGTGGGATCATCTTGATGGTCCTGAGTATACAAAAAAAACGTGGAAAAGTACGAGTTTAAGGGCGTTTACTGACAGTCTTTTTAAGGTCGCCACATACTTAATCCTTTGTATATCTTAGCATTTCATTATTTAACTTCAATATACATTGACCCTTACTTATACATCTTAAACACAAAGCCTCGAGTAATATATTCAACATACATGGTCAATACAGAGTACCATCCGAAATTTAAATTGAAAAGGTCTGATTTAATCAAGGAGAATCTGATATACTTACTCGTTCGTAGGTACCTACTCCTACATATTTTTAATTATTCGTTTCACATGCGATTGTTTGGTTTAAGGATAATACAATCGAATAGAACTATGGTAAAGTAGCCGAAACGTCAAGCTCTAAGTTCATAGTACTGTACTTTATCAAAAGACATTTATTTATAATATTATAATATCTTTCTAATTATTTTAATGAATTACGTTCTTTATCACATAAATTGTACGCAACAACTCTAATTTATTGATATCACAATAAAAGGTCATATCGCATAATTAGAAAAAACTTTACTAATTATTTTGGTTATTATATTTATTTAAACGAGTTACATATAAAATATATGAAGTATTCTAATGACGAAACATTGTAACATAAACAATCCGTAACGTCATCGTTTTTTTAAAACCTCAAACAAAATACGGTTAGGTTTTTTCCAGTTTAACACTCGTGATATGCCTACTCGTGTTAAGATATCAATCTTCTTTTGAGATCAATAGATCAAGATATTATCAATAAGAACATTTGATTTTTCTAATCAGATATTTTATCTGATCTTGCTCTTCTTAAGTAAGGATTGAGGCAAAGCCTCGAGTATCAACAAGGTGTACGGGTAGGTATAACCGATCGTGTATTGGTAAACGGCTTATCTGTTCTAACCTTTTAGTTAAGTCGTTTGATCCTAAACTTACAGGGTATTGTTCTTTGTTCGAGGGCCAAGAAGCATATAGCTATACTATTTATAAAGAGATCACTTCTATAGACAACGACAAGGCTTATAGGTAAACCGAAAACACGAAACGCTTGCGCGATGTAATTGGACACAGCGCCATCTATTGGCTCATTTCTGAATTACGGTCCCGAAGCGAAGTGAGGGCGGGCCACTAGTCTCAGTATATTTTCGTAGATTTAAGGCCGCTCACAAAACGTTATTAATCTGACTAAAATATTGAGTAGGTAGTTATTTTTCGTAAAACTCAGTGAATGCAACTCATCGATGATGACACATCATAATCGCCTTAAAAGATCACGTAGAATATTTTTGAATTTTTTTTGATAATATTTATGATATGTGGACCATACTGAAACTACAAAAGCTGAAGTCAAATGAATTTTTAAGCTCGCGTGAGATGAAACTCGCAAAGGTTCGCTTTACGTTTTGTGTTCACTCCATAAAAACTGCTGATGTATTGTTCTTCTTTTTTATCTCATGCCGGTCAGTCCTATCAGATTTTGAGGAATTTTTCCTTTTGTTTCAGCACATAGCTTACCTATTGTCTTTTTATTATGCACTAGTGGCCCGCCGTCACTTTGTTTCGGGACAGTAGTTCCACTGTCTACTAATAGATGGCGCTGGGCGTTGATTGTGTCGCGCTTGTGTTTTGGGTTTTCGGTTTGTATATAAGGTTTGTCGATATCCATAGAAATTAGCTTTTTATAAAAAGTATAGAAGATATAGATAAACTAGATGTGAAATACATACATCAAAAATGCAATAACTTTATCAATAGACGAATTAACGGTTTCATACCTATCTTTAAAAAATATATGATACCTAATTGTTAAAGTAAGTTTTAAATAGTAAGATATAATGATTATTGTTATAGTAATAAGTTTAACCTAACTATAATTTTGAAAATAATACGCAAAGGATAAAGTACCTACCTATACTTATTACCTATGTTAATAAGTACAAATTGTTATGAATTAAATCATCATTAGTTTTACTTATTTGAAATTGCAATTTAACTTCAGCAATTTCATGTAAATTTCTTGCGATTTTCTCCAATAATTGTCCAATATTTTAACTATAGGTAAGTCTAAAACTTTAGGCTGGAACCTAAGGGTGATTTCGGAGGCAAACGTTTGACCACACTCACGCTATTTCTATTACACTCGGTAGGTATTGCGTTTTATAGACATGTCGTTCAAAAGCCTCAGACAGCGCTGGGAAAGTCACAGCACAGAAAACTGGCGTGAAGCAGCCCCTGTGCTGTGTTTCGCCGAGTGAGTGAGGGTACAGTAGGCCCACCCGGGGGGAAGAGGATAAAAGGTGGCACCGCACTTGTAACTCCACTGGTGTTGCAAGTGTCCAAGAGCGGCGGCAATTGCTTACCATCAGGTGATCCGCCTGCTCGTCTGCTACCTATACCATAAAAAAACCAAAAAAAAAAAAGTGAACTACTTATATGAAAGTCCGAAGTAAACTATGTTATTATCCTTTGTTCTCTGCATTGCAAAACCTACGATACTAAAACTTGTTTCATAGCGGTCCTCAGTCATCTGCCAGAACGAGCGCGTGCCGCCGGCGATATTCTGAGATCACCCTAAATGTAATTTGGATACCACAAATCCTAACTAATAGATCCGTTTGTGACGTTACCCAAATCTGTTACCTAATACCTATCAGCTCGACCTATTTTCGGGACGAAACTAATAGGAAACAAGTTTGACTGGTTAATCCATCGGAAAAATTGATGCCGGGTGATCCGGCTTACATACCACTACAACGTAGAGGTTTTTAGGCAATTTAGTTAGGTTTCAGTTACTTGCTAAGTATTTTTATACATTTGACGTCCACTGATGAGAATCAGTCTCTTCTCGATTATAAGCTAAGTATATGCAACGAACCTAACTTATCTAAACCTCTATCATTCTCTTAACTTATCTTAACCTCTACCTCTGCCCTCCTAGATGTCTGGCCACAATAGGTTTTTATTTTATTTTACAAGCATTTATTAAGTTATTTCCTGACATTAAGTAAAATATTAAGTTTATTTCCTAACGGGCAGTGGCAGAATTGACTGGTAGCCGACAGTCGATTCCATAGTACAAAGTTATTTGAATTTTTTTTGAAGTGCTATAATATCCTTATCAATAAACTGTAAATAGTCATTAAACACTCCATAAAATTTTTGAGATAAACGAATCGATAAGATCTGTTGCTAGCCCGTTTCATGCCAGCACTTCACACTTTATTATGAAAAAATTAAGTTGATTGTTAAATTAAAACATTGAGGACAGTTTTTAAGTCGGTGCAGCGGACATGTAGGTCAGATAAACGTCAGCACCCTACCTTACGACAGCTGAGAACGCGAAGTGCACCATTTAAGAGCCGCAATGTGTTCTACGTTGTACGTGACGCGATGAGCGTGACTAACGGTATACGGCTAATACGGACAATTCCAGAGTCAAGACAAAAATGTTACCTTCACCACCGGAAAAAGTTTTAACACATAGTAAAAATCATGCTGGCCACAAAACGCTGTGAAAAAAACATTTTGCCGACTGAATTAATTTTCTTTATTTAAAAAGTTGTGTAGGTAAATAATTGTGTGAAAAAGTTCTAACACATAGAACCTAATAAAAATCGTCCTCGCTTGGTCCTCGCCACAAAACGCTCTGTGGAAAATCCATTTTGCCGACTTAAATAATTTCCTTCATTTTAGCAGTCTGTAGTTATTTATTTCAGGCCTATCTCGGCTTTAGCGAACCACTTTAATCTTCGCGGGGGTTCCCTGTTCACCCAAGCGCTCGTCCGTAACTGGTGAACTCGATCTTGACTATACAGCCATACAGGATGTGCCAGATAATGACACTCTTTTCTTATTATTTTGAGCTACTATATGTCTACAAAATCTTTTTAGAACGCTCGGTAGACTCCTTTTTCATCACGTATTTCCAATCTTCAGTACGTAATACACCAATGAAAAAAAATAAGCTTAAAATGTTAGTTACTTTCCTAACAATGAAGGTTAGACTTCATTTACGTAGCTACATGTATATGTACAGTCAGCCACACATCAGTTTACCACAACCTGTCAAATTACCTCAATTGATATTCAACCCAGTGTGTATGGAAGTGGCTGTAGGTACCTACGTACCGATGAAAGTTATACCGTATAAATTGTTACCGAAAAGTTGTACCGAAAAAATTAAGAAAGATATCGTATAAGTACTAAGTAGTAGCCTAAAGAACTTTAACTGTTCACCTCGTCCTGTATACCTACCAAAAGTAGTTAGTATTCATGAATCGTTTAAGTGAATGCTTAAAACATTGCCTTTGAGCTGCGTCTGCATAATAAAATTACATTAACTTGCGATTGTGACACACCCAAACTCGCCATTTCGGATTCAGAAATGATTAGGTATTTGATAAGTGAGAAATTATTAATTGATCAGCAAAATATGTAATTGATCAGCAAATGCATATTGCTGTTTTAACTGTGGGAGAGCCACGCTTCGGCATGAATGGGCCGGCTCGACCGGAGTGATACCACTGCCTCACAGAAAACCGGCGTGAAGCAGCCCCTGTGCTGTGTTTCGTCGAGTGAGTGAGGGTACCGGAGGCCCACCCGGGGGGGAGGGGATAAAAGGTTGGCAGCGCACTTATAACTCCACTGGTGTTGCAGGTGTCCATGAGCGGCGGCAATTGCTTACCATCAGGTGATCCGCCTGCTCGTCTGCTACCTATCACATAAAAAAAAAATTGCTGACCTGTTTAAATAACACCCCTATGGTATTTTTGGTGGTTCCTCCACACGCTTGGCAAGTAGGCAACTATAGACGCAGAGTTCGAGGGAGAAACAAAAACTAACGAAGTATGTGTGGGACAGAAAGATAAAATTCACTAAATATTTTAGTGTTCCTACTTCGCTTAGTATCACAGAAGTCTGCATTTCGTTTAAAAATGATTTTTATTTATACTCGTTATCTGCAATTTTGCATACATTTTCATGGTAATTTAAAGTTTGTTTGTGTGCTAAGAATAATGTTTGGCCACGTGCAAATCTTAGAGTGAGTTTTTATCTGATGAAAACGTGAGAGATAATTATGAAATTTTCTTAAGCATTGTCACTGCGTAGTTAGGTATCGCGTTTCGAAGGCGCGTGTCCATAGCCATAAAAAAAAAGACTGACACAGAAGGGTGACTCAGCCTTGATTTTGAATTTAGAAGAGTTCGTTGACATATGCTAGAGTTGTTGCCCGGCATGATAGCAAAGCACGTGGCCTCTACCACAGACCTCGACAGTTCGACAATCTTATGTCATAAGTTAGGATTAACGTGGTAGAAAAGGCGTTTTTGCCCGTTAGTGCGCATGCGTGAGTGACATATTTTTAGCTCTTAGTGGGCAGTCAGCATTCTGTGTCAATATATATTTTGTGGGTATGTGTAGGTTTTATTTTAACTGGATTAGTCAAGTTTTTTAGCTTGAACCTTAATGGTTCAAGCTAAAAAAAATATTATTTGTCAAGATACTCTCTACTGTTGACTCAGATATTAATGTGTTGATGAAGAAATTATTAAAGTGTACAAGTCTGTTTTTGATCATTAAATGATTGATCTCTCTCATCTCTCTCATCTGTCTTTAAACCTGCAGTGAAGCATATACCGTTACTTTGAAAGAATCAAACATGCTTCAATAAGGCAGGTAGCTAAGGTATTTCAAAAAGTGTGTAAGATGTGCCCAAATGTCATCTGCCAAGTTTGATTCCTGGTTGATTTACTTTGTATTTTAGTATATTTTTTTCTCGGGTTTGCTGGGATATAGAGCGTAGGATAAGACCACCTAGTACTCGTGATAGTACAAATAACTTAAAATATTGACGTATTTTTAACCTATGTGATCTATATTAATTAGCATAAAGTAAAATATCAGTTTATATACGAATACTATCCCATTGCAAGACCAAGGCTTACATCATAGAAGTCAAAAGTCATCGCTACTACCATAATGGAATTAGTCTTCATTACCACGTTTGTCTGATGCAGATTGGTGATCACAAACCCAAGCTATGTTAGAAAGATTCGAAATATGCTTTTTGCTTTTTAAATTGCTGTATTTAATTAAAAATAAATACGTTCTGATTAAATAAAAATACTTTAAAGGACGAACCAACCAAAAGGAAAACGTTAAAATAAAACAATCGTTTAATACTACTAAAGAGTATTTAAATATTTGTTGAAGAAGAAGTTTACAGAAATAATTTTCGCAAAATTTAGATCCTTTCGAAACAAGAATTCGCCAGTAAAATTTATAGGGAAGGTAGTAATATCTACGTAATTCTTTTATTGCGCTGTAGCAAATGATGTTCTGAAATTTTTAACTTTTAATATCAAACAGGTAAACATTTTCTCATAAATAGGTAAACCTTTTTACGTTAATCTTTCATTTTGAGACTTTTTTAAAGTTGTACTGTGAAAAACAGTACCTAAATATTTTGGAAAATTAGTAACATATTTGCTTCTTTTACCCAAATGAAACCCCGCAAGAAATCTGAAAGTCACTGCAAAAAAGCTTAAACTACTTAAGAATGATTGATGCCACAAATGCTTACTCCGTAGTTACAAGTTCAGTATTGGTTGTAACGCAATGCGGCTTTTAGGATCCTCAGTTTTCATAACTACAGAGTACGGTAGTAGCGATACATAGAAACTTAGATAGATATAACTTATTGCACCAAACAGAAAACATTCTTTGGGTTACAATAATAAAGGTAGTACAACTACACACCATTAAACTTTATATAAGAGTACTACTAGCCCATCGACACAATATTTGGTACTGACCCTGCTTCATATCAATAGTTGTGAATTTGATTTCCATTTTAAAGAAATATTCAGGTGATGAACACTTTTGTTGAGGTTCTTGCATTGATACGCTTTTTTTTATACTAGAGGCGGCAAACGAGCAAGCGGGTCACCTGCTGGTAAGTAATCACCGCTGCCCATGAACATCTGCGAGATCAGAGAGGTCGCTGATGCGTTGCCGGCCTTTTAAGAAGGAGTACGCTCGTTTCTTGAAGGTCCCTAAGTCATAGCCGTCAGGAAATACTGCCGCAGCTAAATTATTCCACAAGACTGATACTAAAGTTTAAGCTATTTGCTTTGAGATCAGATCGATTTGTGTTTTCTTTACCTAAAAAAAGTTGCAGGAACCTCCTACTTACTTTCTAATAAGATGATTCTATAAGGACTTGTATCAGCTTATTTCAAGCCTCGTTATCGTGGAGCCATTCTTGAAGCATTATAACCAGTAATACTGCGAATTCGTGACATAATCAGATTTCACCTCCCTTTCATGAGCGGTGTGTGTCACCTATATTTAGATGCGACACGTATATTCTCATACGTTACGGGACGATTTCGTTTTGAACCCTCCGGTAGCCCGCAGGTGGCCCGTAGGTATAAAGCAACCCGCTGTTTTTTCGACGAAAAATATACTGAAGGTAACCTTATGGGAACACGTAACTTGATTCTGTTTTTGCTTTCTTTAGGTTTGCAAAACAGAATATTGGATTTAATCCTCAGATCATAAGATAAAAATAGATTATTGTACTCCCAGTAGACTGTGTGGGTGTATAGGTAATCGTACTTATATTTATGTACTTAGTAAAGCCCGATTTCAATTAAAATTTGGTAAACATTAGTTTTAATTATAACTTCACGTAGGTAAGAAGATTAGATAACATACTGTTCAGATTTTCTTTAATCAACTTAAAACAATAGCTTTTATATCACGATTATCAAGTGCCTAGAAAATAATTATTATTCACAAAAAGGTTGATCTTTTAAAAAATATAAATTTTAAGAAATATAGTTGTTTGCAGTTTTAAAGAGGACGTCTGCCATTGCCTCTTTTCACTGCGGCAGTGGAAATGCTTAAGGTGTCGGGTGTCAATGACAGCCACTTGAAAATACGCCAACCGTTGTCAACATCACTCTGCATACCCTCTTCTTACTTGACACGGTAATTTCAGTAGTGTTAAACAAATTATGGAAGAACTTAGAAATATTATTCCAATATTCTGACTGAGCCATATTGTTTTATATAATTTCTGAATAATGAAACAACCTTTTTTTTATATTTTCGACTAAAACACCAGCTGCTATGGAATGGTAAGTATTACGTCATTTAGGGAAACACTGAAATTCCAATAAACATTATTTTACTGACTGTGAGTTCAGTAATTACTTAGATACCGAACATAAAGACTTTGTGCAAGAAATTGGTGAAAATCATTAACTTCACTACTAGGTCTGTACATCTATTGCAGTTAATGTAAGTAGCATCATATATATTGATGTTGCCATGGCAGCAACGCTCATGACTGCATTACAGCAATCAATCAATCAATCAATCAAATATCAATTATTGCTTTCAAATATCATTTACGCGCAATCACGCGCCCGCATATCCAGCGCATAAGTTGCGCGCTTCTGTCACTGCGGGTGCAGGCATGACGTTTGGCGCGTTTGGTAACTAGTTCGTCCACCCTGGCTTTCATCGTGCTTGACGATTCCTTACGGTGCGTCTCCATGACAAACGGTCAGTAACAAACTGTTCCCGGTAGGTGGAATGAGAAATGCTTGCAACTCTCACTTTACACAATCTTTCCAAAGATTTAGGTCACTACTATAAAAGCTCTGATATCAACATATTTGCAGGTCTCTGAACTGATCACGTTTCTATCGTTTTTAACACAGTATATCAAGTAAATCGTCGCGTGGACAACTTACTTAGACCAAATAGAGTCTGACTTTAATCTTAAAATTTTTTTTTTTCTTGTTTTTACTCACCATTTTTGCATTCAACTTAATTCTGAGCCAGCTGCTAAAATCAAAGCTAGCCAGCTACATTTACAAAGAAAATACTTGCAGACTAAAACAATATTTGTTTGCATGTTAAGCTATCTTCAAAAAGATCTCGTTATCAGACATACGAGTACCTTTAGGCTTAGAGCCGTCTTGGATAAAGAAGCCAATTTTGTGATACGAATTTAACGACCTAAGGTGTTTGGGCGGCAAACATTATGTAGTATCAAGAACATACCTAGTGGTGAGAAAATGCTATGTGTTCTATTAAAATCGGTACCGCAGGCCCAATTCGGGAGGAAAATTTGTTTAAATCTTGTCGGTGTAAATACACACAAATCACAAATCACATCACAAATGTCACACACACACACACAGGTCACAAATGTGATTCCACACTATTAGTGTTGGCATCGGCAATCCCTTGTTAGGGTCCTTTTCAAATAGGCGCTCGATTAGACTCCCATTGTAAATAAGAGCCATTATTTTTATTCTTTTATGCGACAGCTAGCTTGGCACTAGCTGACATATTACTTGGAACGGATATTACGGACGGAGATAATGCAGACTGATTTTTAGTGTTCCGTAGTCAAATAACAAAAGACGAACCCTATAAATGTATTTTGTGAACGGCGATAAGATTGTCATACAAAAATATAAAAACATTGTGGTCCCCCATATTTAGAACTTGACTAAAATGAAACTGAAATTTTCTTTGTACATTACCATACCAAATACAGAAATAAATGTTACATGGTGCTACGGAACACTTCCTGGACGAGCCTGACTCGTACTTGACCGCTTTTTTACAGGTAACTTTGGTATCGATTTTGCGCATCACTGGCATGGCATGCGAGTGTAAGTTACGAGCCAACGAACCTACGATCCCGGCCTCGGGCTAGACGCTTCGTTTATATTTACCTTCTGTGCCAACGCAATCTGTTGCCCTTTTCAAACATACAGGTGTGTGTATATAACTTTGGAGAAAAATATTTTCCACCGTCGACGTTTCGTTTTGTTGCGGTCGGCGTTTTGAAACTTTATGACGTTAACGTAAGCACCGTGACTTTTTGTAAGTTTGGTTATTATTTTCCATACCTGGAGTAACGTGGGAGAGATACGCTTTGGCACGAATGGGTCGGCTCGACCGGAGGTATACCACGGTCTCACAGAAAACCAGCGTCAAACGGCCTGCGCTGTGTTTTATCTAGTGAGTGAGGGTACTGGAGTCCCTATTGGGACGTACGGGGGTAAAATATTGGCAGCCACATTGTGACTCTACTTATGATGCAGGTCTATGGGCAGTGGCAATCGCTTACCATCAACTCGTCTGCAACCTATCACATAAAAATAAAAATAAAACTTAGATAGGTAATCTATTAATATTGTTAGCACTTGTAGGCCCAGTCATGCTCGTTATCTGATAAGTAAAAAAAGTGTGCAATTTTTCATCAATATCTTTTTAATGAGATAGAGGGCAGCCGAGTAGACGGACCACGGAGGGCAAGTGATTACCGCCGCCCATAGACACCTGCAACACCACAGGAGTCACAAGTCGCCTCCAGCCTTTTAAAAAGGCATACGGTCTATTTTAAGGTTTGCAGGTCGTTTCAGTCCGGAAATACCTCAAACAATTATCTAGTTTATTTAACTAAATAGGCTGGCGCAGCGACCCAAAGTGACCCTTGGCATCCGACAATAAGAACCTCCATCAAGATCGGTCCTGCGCCAGCTCCTGCCAGTCATCAGCAAGAAGTTCACGCAGATCTTTCTCAACTTCATCCCTCCAGCGGTACCTTCCACCTTGGATTAGTTCATTTAATAGTTTTTTAAACTACCTGGTCTATGAAATAGAAATATACCTTTTATGACTTCAGCACGTAAAATATGGTCTGTAAACCAACTTAATTTACCTATTTTGCTATATTTTTTGCGTTCTCTTAATTAATCCCTGAGTGTAGGTCGTAATCTATTTCGTAAGGCAAACTTAATTTAGTTACCGGTCTGCATTGCATACAGTTTGTGATACAGTCATGTAAAGAGTTGTATTATGAATGTTTATGTCAACATTAGAAGGTTAACAGTTGAATAATTTTTTTACATGTTCAAGCGAGCGTATAACAGAATCAGGGCACGCTCAACTCTTCGCTTTGTTTACACTTAGAGTAAATATACAATTGTTCTAACCACTTTTCCCTTGAGGATGGCAAATAATATTTTAGTATTAGCTACAATTGTCATGGTCACAGCTTTACTGAAAACAGGCGTGACGTAGCGCCAGCACTGAGTTGATGAGCAACTGTAAATTTAAAGTTTTTAATAAGTAAATAATGATTCACATAACATCTCATACATTGACCTGACTCCGTAGTAAATAGCTTAAGCACTTGTCTTACAGCTATCAGACAACAGAGGAAACACAAAAAGAAAATAAATAAGCACCCATAAATAATAATGCCATCGGCAATTACACGCTTATATGAGAGATTATTTTGTATGAGAAATTGTGTCAACTTAGCTAGTCAATAGTCAATATACAAGTACTTGTTTGCTGATGATCGAGCAACGGCGGCGAAGACCATTTTGGTACAAGCACATTTAAATAACCTACCTTTGTAAATCACAATAATTAAAAAACTATATCAATAACTTCAATCTTAATGTTTTTAACGATGAGATTTAGTCCGTTGCAACCTTACTTAAACTTCAATAACAACCGCTTTACCATTTTAATTAGGAACTGATATCAGCACTCATATTAACAATACCAATCTCTTGCAGGCGTGCACTTATTACTGGCATATAATAAATTGGATTGTAGGGTCAGGCCCGGGACGCAATAAGAGAACCCCGAGATAAAAGCTAGTGGGTACTAAATATAAAAAGTACGGCTACTTGGTCAAACGTTGAAGTGGAATATTAAAAAACTAAGCACGTAAAAGTCGTTTACTCTCGAGTTTCTTGACTTGACTAAAGCTTACAGTATATTGCAATATGCTAAGAAGCAACTCTGGATAGTTTTTTTAATACTTTGTTGCCAGCATGGATAATATGAAGTTTTAGATTTTTATTTAATCTAAAATTCATTCATACGCCTCCCCCAATGTTCTCCTCACAGATTGGTTCTGTGCTACCAGCATCAAAGGAATCTAATATATTTACATAAGAGATAAATCTATGCGCCTCTAGATTTTACAAGTAAATTCGTCGGTCCAGTGGTAAACTATGCAATCTGCAAGTCCAACTTTTATGGAGAGCAATAATAAGACAAAAATTTATCCTGTAAATCAAGGTTTTACAGCTATCTTTACAATTAACGTATAGTAATAATAAAAGTGACCGACGAATTAATGACATATTTCTGCCATTACTTTGGCAGAGAAAGAAAACATAATCAGGAAACATGATTCAGTTAGTCTGGAGAGTCGCTCTAATATCAGTCTCACTAAACCTGGATCTTGATTTGGATCAACACGCTTGGGCGCTTGGGCGTAGATAGATACCCTTAGCTTCAAAGCGGTAGCTTTGGATGCAACCGAGAATAACACGCCATGATTGGACAATATAATAAAACATTTATGTGCAAATTGATACAAACGAATGAACTTTTTTTTGTCGATATAAATATAAAAGAGTCGTTCTACCTATACGTTTTTAACAGCAATGCAGATTCCGGATAACTATTGCGTGTATTTCTTTATTTTTAAGCGACATCACAAGAAGGAGGAGGTAATCAATTCGTCGGGATTTTTTTCTGACTACGTACACACACGGCGTCACGTGGAGTCACCCTTTTCTTTATGGCTGCGGCACAAGTGCTATTTTTGCACTGCGGAGGAGTAACTGACGCCATCTATACATACTTAAAACAAATCAGTCCCAATATAGCTTGCGAAGACTTTTTCGTAGAAATGTATGAAAAGAAAATATTTTTCAATAGTTTCTCTAGTGAAGTAGAATCTTAATCACATTAAGAACATTTACTTGGTGTGAAACTGTTTCAATTCAACCGTGAACGCATTTACACAATTTAATTACAAAATGGCTTCCTACACATGTTTGTACAGAGGCGTCTGAGATAACTGCTTCTAGTTAAGAGCAAAGGTATATCTACTCTATCATAATAATATATGGGATTACCAACTGAAAGCACGCGTTACTGCGGCTGCGTGGGTACGAAACTGTTTAATTTTGACAAAGGAATTGTTTCCAACGAATTAGTTCATAGAAATGTTAAGTGCAAAGGCAGCATTGAATTGGGATACAAAAGACACTCCTCCATGAAAAGAAAATGTAGGTAGGTTATTTATATTGAGCTCAAAAACATTTAGGTATCTTATGGAAAAAAATCAAGTGGGTCATATGAATGGATTTTATTAGCAAGAAATGTACGCAGATAATTCAATTCCAATTCGCAAGTAAAGATACCGTGCCAATCAAAATAATATTTTTGCTATAAAATTGAATTATCTGGCAAAATAAATATTTGGTAGAAAAACAGAAATTTCATCAAAAAATGTATCGATATTATTATAAGAGTAAACATTGTTAGGTAATTTAGATTAACTTAGGAAAAGGCCGTCAGTCAAGTTTACTGTAATCAAATCTAACATTGGGTTCGTATCTCACCTCTCGAAGTCAAAACTTTCCGATTCAATTTGGGACAAAGGTGGGTTCACACAGTTTTAGTACAGTACTAGTAACTAAGGAAGTGCTTCCAACGTGGATTCGGCTAATTGAATTAACAGCTAACATGTATTCCACAGCAAAGGTCTTACTACTTTCTCTATATTTTCCGACATGCTGCGATGGCAGCCGAATTCAATCTGATCACTGAGATGATATGCCGTGTGACTACTTTCTATCTTCAGACCGCTTGCTATTCTGGCTCAAACGGAATCTGGCATATGGCAGACGGAACCAGCTCTTCCCCACTTTATACTTAGTGTTTCTTCTACCGACTTCCATAATTTGAGTTCTGGAGACTCCGGAGTGCATAAGTTGCTATTCTAATGAGGTTTCTAAGACATGTCTTTTGCACGCCATTTGATTGCTCTGCAGCAGATTGCGAAAACGGCTTTCTGATGATTGGATCAAAAGCAAGTTTAGGCGCCGTATGTGTGGATGGTATTATCAATCTTTACTACCTACCAATAGTCAGTAGTAGTCTAAGGTATGTACGAGTAACAAAGTCACTTTGCTGTTGCATTAAATGTAACGTATTACCTATTGTGACGTCAATTTCACACGGTTGCGTGTGAATTGTATCGAAGAACTGACAAGTTTATTACTGTAATTATTCCATTAACGTAATTATTGGTTTTGCATTAAGAGTTTGAACACTCTTGGTGAAACGTAATTAGACGTAGTGGTTTGGGATTCCGGGTAAGATGAGGCGTAAGTAAGAACTACTTACTAATAGATCTTAATCTAAACTCTCAAACTACTTATAAGGGTATATTCTAAATTATCAAATCTAATCTCTATGAAGAGATAACATGACTTCCTATTTGTTTTATCAATTTATAGTAAAGATTAAGATTGTAGATACATAATATGAGATACATTTTAGATTCAGATTTAAGATTGATAAAATTTATCAACACAATGAAAAGATGACGTGGCGATTTAGACCACTTACATCAGGATTAGCAAGTATTGGTTTTCAATAGAGATCACTGGACACCTTTAGTGGTATTTTACCTAAAATAATTTAGGTTATCTTTTTATCTGAAATAATTCAGACTAATTAAAAACTATGAGGAATAGAAAACTTTTACCAAACTATTTGTATTTGTACCAAACTACGGCATAGAAAAGGAAAGATTATATGTACTTACTGTTATTGCGCCCATACAAACAGCATCAATCAACTGATCACTTTTGTATGAGAAAACAATTTTCTTTTTTCATATTTCACCCTATGTTTCTAAGAAACATCGTTCATATACCTACCTGCCTATAATACCTTAAGGTAATTGGGATGTCAAACAGAGCACGTTGTTTTTTATGTGATAGGTGATAGACAAGTAGACAGATCACCTAATGGTAAGCGATTGCCGCCGCCCATAGACACCTGTAACAATACGCGAATCACAAGTGCGCTGCCAATCATTTAAACCCCTTTCCACCATATTAGGCCTCCGGTATCCACCCCCACTCGGCGAAATAAAGCGCAGGCGCTGCTTCACGCCAGTCTTCTATGAGGCCGTGGTATGACTTCATCCGAGCCGACCTAAATTCAAAATTTTACTAACTAACATCACAACTTCGACGGATCTCCTCCGTCGAAGTTGGATGTTAGTACCTAAGTAAAATTTTGGAATAATTGACAGATAGAAGAGTTAAGTTTTCTCTATCAAAAATCCTGTTGCGTTTGAGTAACTTAAATAAAAATCTACCTTGAGCAGAATGAGAAAAGGTCTTTCGTGATCTCTCGGGAATATAAATAATATTTAGAAATCCATCATATTCAGTTATTGAAAGTCAGTAGTGAAAACATGTGTAGGCAAGTAAGTACCTATCTATAGGTTTAACGTAAGTATTTTCTGAAGTAATACGCTTCTATGGAATTGGTTGGTAACCAAAACCCTTAAACCCTTGGATCACCCGATTTGTTTTTCTTAAACATCATATATCAATCATACTGTCTCAGACTAGAATATTCCCTGTACCTACTATGATTACCTAATGACGATGGCATTCTTTTGAATACTTGCCAAAATCCCCCAGAGACAATTCAGTAGGTAAATGTTTTTTTTTTATCTTTATTTAAGGAGCTTGGTTAAAACCTGGCTATGTCGCTTCGTTACAAATAAACATTTACATTAAGTATTACGGTTGTAACTGAATACTTCAGCAACGTAATCTTACACTACCTATGTGGTTCAATATTCAGTACAGTTCGTTTTCTAAATATACCGGACCAGTAATCAAACCAGTAATTTCCCGCGCTTGAACGCAACTCCTTGTCACTGCGCTCCCTTCAAGTCCAATCAAATCAGACATAACAATATGCCATTACACTCAATCCTAAAATGAAAGCTTCTAACCTATAAATATTTATTGGGAATCTTTTGTTTTCCGTTTAATGGCATCACTTTGTGGGTGTAAACCCCAACGCCTTCGAATTCCGAACTCAGTCTTATTGCATTAGCATTAGTGCCAACCCGGCAAAAGCAAACTCGATAAAAAGAGGCAACATTATCTTAACACAGCAGTTTAGATATTAATGTTCCGACCTTTTGTTGCCTCAACGAGGCTCGTTTTTCTAAACAATGTTGTGTTTCACAGGTTATCGTATGAAAAATATTTTTCCCAGCCATTCAACTTTGTATATTTACACACGTGTGACGCATTGGACCGCCATGTGTCTAAATCCTATACGCACTACTCTTAACGACATAAAACAGGCGAGACCTTGAAGCTATTATGAGAGATTTATAAAGACAAACAATGATTTGGCCGGTATTGTTCAAACCGTAAATCGTCCAGATTGAAACTAATGATGAGCATAAAAAATAAGTCTCTGAGATAAATTTTTAAAGTATGGTTTTTAGGATTGTATTTAATCCTACAAAGGTTTGTCGGCCAAACTAGGCCCATGCTCGTACCTAAGTACAATTACATACATTGAACATTTTGATATCAATTCTATTCAGTTCGATAGATTCTATTGTAGAAAGCTGGTTCACTAAAAAGATAAGTAATGATTCGACGCTATAAAGTGCACAATACGAACAACAAATATAGAATCGTTAGATATTGCGTTAATCAAATAGACGAACAAAAGATGCAAGGGCGATATTAATTGCTGTTGTCACTATATTGACTTACGATAATTTGTTTCAGATTGTGACGATGCCGAGTATTGTGAGATGGCTTGATGTCGAGATGATGTTGGCAGTTCTCCACCGCCGATGACCACCAGCAGAGCGAGAGCGGACCGCGAGCATGTCGAACGCCACAGACGCGTACTGCGTGCCCGGCGCCACCGACTTCTACCGCGCCTACAGCCGCCTGCACGGCTACATCGCGCTGGTCATCTGCATCGTCGGCTCCGCCACCAACTCCATCAACATCGCGGTGCTCTCCCGCCGCGAGATGACCAGCCCTACCAACTCCATCCTCACCGGCCTCGCCGTCGCCGACCTCCTCGTCATGATGGAATACATCCCCTACGCCCTCCACATGAACATCAAGATCGGACCCCAAGTCAACAAAAACACTTACGCCTGGGCTTGCTTCGTCTACTTCCATTCCATTTTCAGTCAAACTTTCCATACAATCTCTATCTGGTTAGCTGTCACTCTAGCTGTGTGGCGATACGTCGCGATCGCTTACCCACAGAGGAACAGAACGTGGTGCAATAAAAAAAATACAACTCTAGCAATTGTGAGTGCATATGTGATATGTCCATTTCTGTGTGTTCCGTTTTATTTTGCAATGAATATAGTGCCCAGTGAAGTGACTCCGCTAAATAATTCTGAATTTGCTGAGGACCTCTCGTTACCACACAACCGGACCGTGTACGTGCTAGAAATGTCTAGAAACGTCGAGTTAGTCACGGCAATCATGTGGATATACAGTGTCATATTGAAACTAGTCCCGAGCATAGCTCTGTCCATATTAAGTACATGTTTGATAACGAAGTTAACAACGACGGAGAAGAAGAGACAGAAGCTGCTCAAGAGGTCAACAGTTGGGCCGAATGAGGTGAGTGTAATGAATACTAAAGAATTATGTAGGTACCTACTCTGATGAACTTAGTCCAAGGGATGAAACTTGAGATTATAACTTTGACGAGAAGTCCCTTACTGACGAATAATTTATGCTGAAAATGCCTTAATAAGTACACGTATTTTTTCTATTAGTAAAAAGTTTCTTTAGGCAGTTTCAAAGTAGGAGTTTGAAAAATAATTTACAAGAGCAAAGTCTTATTTCTCGAATGAACTCTCATTTATTATCATAACATGATAATAACTTTTCAACACGAAATTTTATATCTTCAAAAAAAGCTAAGCAAATTAAAAATCTTAGAAAATGTTCGTTTAAGATTATGAGACATTGAAATATGAGCCTACAATGTTTAACTTATGGTTTATCCTAGGGTTTAATTTGTTGCCTACTTCTTAAGTTATCAAACACATTAATTTTTATACTTGTAAGTCCGCTACATACGAAAATATCGCCAAAGTAACCCACCCGGACTCAGTAGAGCAACAAAAAACGAATAATGGCAGCCTTTTGTTTAACAATAGAAAAAAAAAGTGGATTTCTTCGATAAATTTTACTTTATTGAGCCACCTTTACGGGTCGGATACCGATCTTCGGACATGCTGTATAACATCTACGCATCTGTAATCAATTAGGTGAAGCAGATGTCCATGAGCGGCAGTGACCAATCACTCACCATAACGTGAACGGCTTGCTCATTTGCCTCTCTTTCCAATAAAAAAATACTTGGGTTTTTCACCTTTAAAATCGTCGACGTTTTCAACCGTCCGTTTGCTTTTCGCAAAACCAATTAGGTAGCTCAAACAATTTATACAGGTTATTGAACCCAATGTTGGTAATATTGAATGAAAGTTACACACACCTACATTGAATCCATAGGGTAGAAACTTGAAAGTGCTAAATGGGGCTCTTTAGCAATACGACGCCATTCCCAAGTGCACAATTACTATAACCTGAGGTCGTATCAGTATAAACGATACCTAATTGTTTAAGTGCTCATAGCTATCGACTAGCAGTTCTTGTTGAATTAGAATTCGAAGTTGGTACCTAACTATGTATAGTAAACCTTTGAACATGATAGCAATACCTAAGAGGTAACTTAGTACCTAACTACCTAAGGAAATTTGATCAATTAATGTCTTGTCTGAAGTAAGACTATGATTACGTATACGATGTATAATTATTGTATATTTAGCTAAACATAGATCACTGAATATAAAATAATTGTAACTAGGTAGATAGAAAGTCTTCAGAGCACTTTTACTTATTCTTACTGTACATTTATGCTTAATACAAGAAGGGCTTTTTCAAAAGCATACTAATCAGTTGTAAAAATTCACATTTGTTAAAAGAAATGCCAACAAACCTGATTCGTTTGAATAAAACCTTTTCGTACTCACATATAACGATTGGTTTTACCCCCTTCTACCCAATAATTGGTGTACATACATTCAGTGTATTGATTATAGGTTCCTGATGATCCTTTAGATGTGCTGAAAACGTTTTTCATGTCAACGAATAATGTATTGAGTCTGAAGTAGCAAATCAATAAAGCTTTTCGGTAGCTTACGGTTTGACAGTTTTATTTCATACATATAAGGGGTTTCAATTCCATTCATCTTCAATGCTCTGGTTCAATGAATATGGAGTTCAATTTTAATGTTAATAAATGTAGATTAAAAAAAAAGTAAAGTATCAGCCTATATAGGCTGTCTCACTGCAGGGCGAAGCGAAGGCCATTATAGAAATCATGCCATCACTAATACGATAGGATTAGACTTAATCGCTACACTTGCCTAATGCCACCAATCGGTGATGATCACAAACCGAGCTAAATAAGTACCTAGATTAAGAACTTTTTATTTTTTGCAGTTGCTTGCAGTGATATCTACTACTATGATTTTAACAATTAAGGAATCACTGAAAAAAAGCAGTTTCCAAAACTAATTAACGTTTTGAACCAACGATGAACAAGGTAATTCCAATTTACCTTGTACATTAATGATTAAGATTCTGCATAGGCATAGGCATACATTGAACAACAATTTTTCATTTCATTGATATGTTTACCTTCCTAATGAGCTCAACTTCATTAGAAAGGTCTCAATGAAATTGTATCGTGTTTGAACTCGATACCTCTGCTGTAAATTGGATTGTTTTGTAATAACACATAATATTTCAGTACGTACGAGAATCTTTAATTGGTGTATTGAGTTTCGCTAGATCAGAAATACACAATATCCATAATACACTGTCTGTACGTTATATTGTTTTGTATACGTTAAGTTGTATCCTAGGCCGAGATTGTATCCTATTAGTACAAGTTTGACTGACTTTATTCTTTAAGGTACCTATCTATTAGTATGTGTCCTTTTTAGTACGATTTTACTGTTTCTTTCTAAATATTTTGCGAATTTTGTTCTTTCTTAAGTATAGATTATAAATTTTATCTAAGTAGTAAATTATAACTGGAATTGACCAGTTTATCACAGACCTAACCGAGACAGTTGGCACGTCTATGATAGTATAACAACGTCTTAATTAATTTTTCATTAGGTATACAAATGTATTAATAAATAATAATTCATGTAGGTATTTTTCTTTGACGTCATCTGGTAACTGAGAAGGTACTTTAAACATTGGGGTAGAACCCAATGACTGCTTCTAATAGAATGACCTGACTCCGTACTAAGTAGCTTAAACACTTGTGTTACAGATATCAGACAACAGACGATCACAAATATAATACTTAAATACGAGTACATATACAACACCCAGACACTGAACACACACAAGTATTCATCACACGAATGTTTGTCCAGGGTGGGGATCGTACCCTCGACCTTTGGCGTTTGAGGCAGGGTCACTACCAAATGCGTCATCCGGCTAGTCTTTTTAGTAGAATAATCGCATTTAAGAGAAACAAGGTTAAAATTGTGCACAGAATTCCAAGTGTCACAGTACTCACAGTCAGGGGAAGTTGCGAACACTAGGGGCGCACTAAATTTTGCACAGAGCCAATATCAGAAAAGCCAGTAGCCATTAGTACCAATATTTGTTGACTCAGACAGACGTCAAATAAACTGTTGGGTCACCGTAAACCTCGCTTTCAAGTTTAAATCAGGGGACAAGGTCTGGCAGCCTTTAGTACGCCTGAGTCTTGATTGGAAGGAGCCTACGGCCATTTGTCTATGTAACCGCACGTCATACGGACGCTTTTGTCCCTTGACGATTGCAACACGGATGATTGCATCTTACGTGGAAACAATAAAGTCTGCGTCCATATGGATATTGACTATGGGAATATGGACATATTATGTAAAAGGTGCAGCGATCGTCATGCATTCGTCGCGCATCCACTTTTAATCAGGCGTCGTAGATGTGCCTAAATAATTTTTCCTTCGTGATTATAAAAAAGATTTTGCATCTGATTTCTTATTAACGTAACGTAAGTAATGTCACTTTTAACGTACCATTTGAGTTAAAGTCGTTTTCATGTTTTATGCCGACATAAAGCCATTACACGGGTAAATTTTATTACTAGTCACCATTATTTACAACCTCGACTTAAGATAGGTATCATCATAATTATTATTAAATTATGGCGTAATATTTTAGACCCGCAACATTTATTAGTGTGCAAACAATTTATTTATAATTTGCACATACAAGTAAGCTGAATTTGTTAGAAATTATTCTGTTCAATTAGTTTTTCGAATTTTTCAAATTTCGTTAGCTTGGGTTTGTGATCGATCACCAACCGCATTAGGCGAGCGCGGTGATTAAACTTAATCCCATCATAGTAGCGATAACTTGATTTCTACGATGGAAGCCTTTGCCCTGCAGTGGGACAGTATACAGGCTGATACTTTACTCTTAAATACCGTAATTGTGCGCTAAAATGCCGCGCTGTAAGCCATTTTCCTGTCGGGTTGGGGGTACTTCGTCTCGTCACTATAAAAGGGTAGTTTGCCACCATCTTAAGTGTTTAATAGCTCGCCAAGAATGTTCCTGAAAGCCTTAATAGCAGTAATCTCATTTTTAGGTAAAGATTTTTGTTAAGACAAATGTAAATTATGTTTAAACGTTGACAAAACAAAATAAAAAGAATAGATGTTATAAAGTTTGACGTGTATGTGTAACCATGAGTGTAACCTGGCACTGGTAACTTATTAACAAAACACAACTGGTTAACCTTATTGGCAACTAAATTGGCAATTTTTACTCTGTTTGAAGTGATCGGGAGCAGAGCGACATAATCGGGAGTGTTCTTAACACTCCTGTTTGAATATCATCTGCTTATTTTAAGGAGATTGAAAAAATGTGTGTGTTAGGGTCTGTTAGTGTCTAGGTTGTAATATATGTATTTGAAGTATTCTATTTGTAATACCTCTGTTATCTGTCATGTAACACAGGTGCTTAAGCTACTTAGTACGGAGTAAGCTCAATGTATGAAATGTTGAATGAATTTATAATTTACTAGCGGCCGCCCGCGACATCGTACGCGTGGAGTTAATTATTGACACTTACCGTCATATTTTGGACAATCCACACAATATATTTTTATAAATGGTAGCCTATGTGTTATTCTGATGTATAATCTATATTGTGGTAAAGTTTCATTCAAATCCATTTGGTAGTTTTTACGTGAAAGAGTAACAAACATCCATACATCCATACATTCATACTTACAAACTTTCGCCCTTATAATAGTAGTAGGATTATTTAACAGACTGAGAGTTCACGGAGTTTCTAATGATTATAGATAGTAAATAATAAATATATATATGTTTTAATTTTTTATAGGCTAACACTTGACCTCCATCACATCAGGGACTCACGTCGATGAGGACTATGTGGAATGTACCTAGTGCGAATTTCGTACTTACTTCTGTAAGGTTATAGTATCGCTCCTGCCATGCCGGCACATTCATGCCGAAATGTGGTTCTATGACGATGTTGATATTTTGCGACGTAGATTACACGTACATTTTCGTATCTAAATCCTCTCAGTGGTTACGTTATAGTTTCACATACACGTTCATTATCGTGACTATCTTTGTTCAGTATACTGATGAGTGTCTGGGGTCCGTTGCCCGCAATGTGCATTTAAATTAGGTTGTTGATGCTAAATACTCTACTATCTACTATAACATTATCCACCGTACCTAATAGGTAAACCGTTTACGAAAATTTTTCAAACATAATAATCCCTATGTTTGATAACGTTCTTGTCTAGTCGTGCCATAAATTCTTTCCCTCGTATAAACATGCCTAGTGAAAAAAAATAAAAATAAAGCAATTTTAAAAGCATGTATTTTAAACGTTTGACTAAGCTCAGATTACTAACATCGACTTAAACTCAGATTTTTAATCATGTGGAGTAAGCTCATCATCATCATCATCATTTCAGCCAATAGACGTCCACTGCTGGACATAGGCCTCCCCCAAAGTTCTCCACACAGATCGGTCCTGTGCCACCCGCATCCAATGGACTCCCGCGACCTTTACCAGATCGTCGGTCCACCTGGTGGGAGGCCTGCCACGACTGCGGCCTCCTGCGCGTGGCCTCCACTCAAGGACCTAACCTGGAGTAAGCTGATAGATACAAATGTCTAGTTTCCATACATTTTGACATTTTGCATCAGTCAAATTGTGTGACAAGTGTAGTGGCGCCCTTAACTGCGCGATTTGCTTTTGTCAACGCATTATTTTTCATATACTATCATAATTTTAATTATTAAAACAGTGTGAAGCAGCACTCAAGCAAAACGGTTTGATTGAGCATCCCTGAAACCCTCTTTTGGCATGATGATGATTATTATCATCCCAAAAGTGTAGTAATCCTCACAGATACCTACCATGAATAATGGTGATGATTGTGATTATGACCTAAACTAAACTTACATTACTTAAGTCCTGAGAGTTTTTAGAGCATAAAAAGATTTGACGCTTGGGTACTTTAAGTTAGCGATTAGAATTTCACCAAGTAACTGGAGTTATAAAGATTAGCTAAGTACTTCGAGACTGTCAAGTACAATTTCCGAGAGTGAAATTTTATTACTGTGATGAAAAATTTATTTTCCCCAAAAAATGTTCAAGATTGTCCAAACAAATGGCTCATTTTGATTGAATCACTTATCCTTCGGGTCGTCTCAGGCACCCGTTGAAGGCATCTGGCTAATTAGGGTCCAAATCAAATTATAATACCCATTAAAGTAAGGCACAAATGAGTCAGCCCCTGACACGTCCGTCCATAAATTATTCAGGAGATACGACCGAAGCTTAATCGAATTCAGAATCAGAGCTAGGTCATTAGCAAGGCGCAGAAAGAAGCAAAAACGAAAACTTCGCAATATAAGCCATTTAAATTGAATTGATTTTCCATTATAAAAAGTTAGATTTATTGCTCCTTCAAGACAAGGAAAGTTTGGGGTAACGAATAATGGCTTTTCTTTTACCTAAGTTAATCAAACTAAACCGCGTATAATTAGTTGCAACTCCTTATAAAGGCTAACAAAATCGTAAATAAAGTTAATTAAGTTTAAGTACCTAATAACTATTTTCTTCTATTTTATATACTATTTATAAAGCGGTGAACTCCATAAACATCGACAAACCTCATAATATACAAACCGAAACGGCAAAACACTAGCGCGTTGCAATCGACGTATAGCACCATCTATTGGTAGACCTACTGTCCCGAAACGAAGTGAGAGCGGGCCACTTGTGATATATAATTCCTCAAGTGAGTCAGGCCCTTTAAAAAGTTAAAACTATATAAAATACCCTTGCAAAGAGTATCAAAAGTTATTATGACATTCTAATAGATGTCTAACAAATTACATGTCCCCGTTCTAGTTTGCACTGTACTAATAAATAAATAAAATAAATTCACACAATACCTCATACCTGAATCCGTACTAAGTAGCTTAAGCACTTGCGTCACAGATATCAGACAACACAGAATCACAAATATAATAAAACCTACGGTTTAAAATGCGTGATTGTGGGAATATGCGATACATATCGATACCTTAATCTCAAAGGGCGTAATCACCATTTTGGCCAAAATGACTTTTGAATGCTATCTTACTACTCCATTTTTTTTTTCTCTATCGATCTGTATTATCAAAGTTTTAAAATTCGCAAAAAGTGGTGATTACAGCCCACGTGTTTACCGTCGATAATGCAAGAATTTTAGTCGTAAATACCTTTAAAAAATTCATTATTAAGGTTTCGGTCGATACACCAGTTAAAATTATAATGATGTGAAAAATACTGACTATCGAATGAGGCGTATAGGACAGATATGTGTAACAGTGGCGTTTACGACTCGAGTTACTTTAAGAATTTAAACAAAATAATAAGTAAGTGGTAGTAATACTGCATAATGAATATCGCGTTTAGTCCGGTTTCTATAAATTCTAAAATAAAAACGCTCAGACATGCAATTAGCAAGTACTTTTACTACCCATACGTAAGAAGAATTACTCTAGTGTCAGTATCCTAGACGAAAATGAGGAAATACGAAAACGAGCAGAATATACCACTCATTTCCCCTCGTCGAACCGAATTGTATCGATGTCTGTGATTAATTCTTGTTAATATAGTGAAGTTGACGTCTTTTATTTCTTTTGCCCAACAGTACTCCTATTAAAGATTGTTAATAGCACGCAAAACCTGAAACATAAACAAAGTGGCGGGAGTTTTGCTAGCGCTTAAATCTTATGTAGATCAATCCTAGCTTTAAACATTTTTAAAAATAAACGTTTGTTTTACTTCTTTGCACAGTACTGGTAGAAGACTTATTAAAATTTAAGCTCTAAGTAAAAGTCCTGTCGATGCAGATATTGTTTTATACTAATTTAAAAACAAAACAAAATTATAGAAATCAATAACTTTCGTTTGAATTTCAAACTAAAATGATTGCGTTTGTATAATTGAAATAATAAAATCGTTTTCATTTCTGTACTTGCTATAAATTTTGTAATAATGAATCTACCCGTATTTGTCTCTTAATTTGTATCTTCCTCGAAGTGTTTTTACTTATAAAAAACCGAAAATAGCTTTTTAAAATGCATTTTCTATAAGTTAACTAGGGTGTTACACCATAGCATAGAGCAGAATAGCCTTTTTTTTCAAGTCGTAAACGCCATTATACCATAACTTATTGCAGAACTAGCCTTTTTTTAGGTCGTAAATGCCAAGTTGTCAATATTTTTTTG
This sequence comes from Cnaphalocrocis medinalis, assembly GCA_014851415.1. Taxonomy (NCBI): domain Eukaryota; kingdom Metazoa; phylum Arthropoda; class Insecta; order Lepidoptera; family Crambidae; genus Cnaphalocrocis; species Cnaphalocrocis medinalis. The sequence continues at coordinate 9,844,040 of CM026279.1, forward strand.
GCGTAATCACAAATCAGTTTGGCAAACATTGGTTGTATTTTGAATACCATATAACTGTGTTATAAAGCTCTCGATACTCGATAATTACATCCAAATTTCATTTATATGGCATTATTAGTTTAAAAGTTATGAATTTAATTCTTAGATTTTTTTTTTCTTTCGGCTCTCCTGAAAAGTGATGATTTGGTGATTACGCCCTTTGAGATTTAAGGTATCGATATTATTCTTTCAAGGGTTAACGCTGAGATAGGTATTAATTAAGTGGGAGACTCTACCTCCGCCGTAAACCACCCGTATTTGAAAGAACAAATAAAGAAGGTATTTAGCACACTGTTTCCAAAACATTTTCGGTGGCATGTTTTGATACTGGCAACATTTGTACTTGTTAGCAAGTCGTAAGCTATTTCGGGCACGTCTTTAAAGTCGGCGTTATTTGAAATGTTCAAAAGGTCGACTTTAATAAACTCTCTTCACAGCACACGAGGCGCGGAGAGTTCAAAATTACAAATGCGTATCAACTTTGAGCCTGAGTTCAGATAACTTTATATTACCTTTTAAAAATATATTAACATCATCCCCTCATCATCGAGTGCACTCCAGAGCGTTCTATTGTTTACAAATCACCTACATTCAATGATATTGGCAGTAAGATGAATTGGCATCCTTACTATACAGACAGAGCTCTCTTAGCATGCTGACAAAATAGTATAAACGTTCATAGATTTGCAAAATTTTGAGGCGCATGCTTAGATTTCAATCACGACCCCCGTATGAAAGGTCTTATACACTGAGCTACCATCTCTCCCCGAAAACAATCGAGCTTCAGTAATTTTATTGAAAATTCTCCTCTGATAGCTTTTATTTTTTCATAGCACTTTACCTTTTTGGAATAAAGGCTGGAAAATATTCTTGTCGACAATATTCAAATTGAAATGCTAACAAAGATTTTATTAAAATAACACTAATAGGCACTAAGATTGAATCTAAAATATAAGTACCAACTTATTGGAAATGGCAACAAAATTATTTGAAATGTCTTAGTGTATCTTAGAATAAGTTTTTACTTAATCGACGTAAGATTGAATTGTTTTTGATGAACATCTTTTTAAGTCAATGAAATGTTGTTTTTTTACATTATAAAATCTTAATTTGCATTGATTGTATCAAAATGTATGTAAAATAAAAATAAACATATCATACATTAGCTAGATTCATTAGCGATTTGACGATATAGCTACTTTAATAGACTACTTAGATGCGATTCGACCAATATTTATCCGACAGTAAATCTATGAGATACGAGTATAAGACTGCCATTTCATATGAATCTGAGCGTTATATGGATTAATCCTCGGATGAAGATTGGTCGAATCGGACCTAAGTAACATAACAAGTAGGTAAGTGTAGGTATTGCGGGATACCAGACAACAGATGAATTACAAATTAATTAACCTTAATATTTTAAATAAATCTCGATAATTTACACTAATCCTCAAGATCAAATGTGGGCACTTCTTGTATTAAAAAAGGACAACTAAGGCCGTACAACACAACAATTAAGGCACAACCATAAAGAGAACAAAATAGAAAAGCTCGATATGACAGACGTGCAGTCTGATCACCTGACGTTAAGCTTTTGCCGCCGCCCATAGACACCCGACACACCAGCCACGAGTGCGCTGCCAACCATTTAACCCACTTTCCCTCCGATTAGGCCTCCGGTACCCTCACTCACTCGGCGAAACACAGCGTAGGTGCTGCCTCACGCCGAAACGAAATCCTCATGGCTATATAGCCAGCTTGGAGATATCTCCAAGCAACGCTCTCGTATTTTTTTAATGCTTAGATATCAATCACCATATTGAATAAAACCTGACTCTATTTATTTTACTGGAAGTTGGGATTTTTCCCTACATAAATTATGCAAAACTTTTGCCGAAAGCGCGGCTTCAAGTCGTCGCTTTTGAAGAACGATCCATTACCCATTGCGCTACCGAGGCCGTTTATTAAGTTATATAATATTTCATTAGACACCATCAAAAGCGTCAGCGCATCACGAGTTGATTGAAGCGACTAACCCTTCTTTGTGGTTACAAACACAAGTAAAGCAGCCCCCACCATTCGTTAGCATCCGGATTCAAAGGGAAACTGAATCCGTATCATCGCAATTCAAATCCTTCAAACCGTTCCGATTTTGCATATTCGATACCTTCAAGTTAATGTATGTGAAAGTTAGTAAAATGAGAGAGAATTTTCAGATACCTACCTAGTGAATTCGATAAACAGGGTGTACCTATCTGTGAACATTTACATCCCTTTTGAAACCACGTGTTCTACCCACGATTTTGAAAAACATTTCAACGACTTTTCGAAATTCATCGAAATTTGTTTCAACCCCCCCTACAAAATAAATAAAAAGGCCTTATTCCTTTCTTAAGAGCCAGCAACGCATTTGTGATGCCTCATGCCTGTTGCAGATGCCCATGGGCGGCGGTGATCAATTACCATCAGGTGAGCCGTCTGCTCGTTTCTCCGCTATAATGTAAAAAAAAAGATCAAGTTACGTGACCGACTTTGTATGAAAAGTTGTTATTTTTTTATGCGAATTCCCAAAAGTCATACAACAAATTTTGTTCAGAATGGTTGGTAGAAGAAGTGGTTAAAGGGTTGTAAATATCCAAAGAAACAACCTGTATGGGCGGGTACCTAGAATTATTCGCGCGAATTTTATTCGATTACGATTTATTCGGTGATTGCTTGTGCAACAGCTGGTAAATATGGGTTTCGGTAGTTCGTACACAGAGAGATTAGGCTTTCAAACGAAACCATTAGGAAACTTTGTTATCGTATGCTAACTCTGAAGTTGGCAGGTGGAATCTGTTTAACGTAGTTGTTCTAATTTGCGAATGCTCAGTTTTGATAATTGATTTGATTCCTTAATTAGTAAGTAGCATTAGCAAATGAGTAACGGATATCAAAAAACAAAGGAAATAAAGTACTGAGACTAACTGCCGCACTCACAAACGTTAAACAAACCTAAGTTTTCACTTAATACTTACACTTACACTTAAACCTTAGTTGTCATACTGTTACATAAGTAACTGTATTGACTCCTATTTTAATAGACATAAAGACTATCCTTAATTAAGATAGTGAGCATTAAGGTAAAATTACATCTTTGAGTGCGGAAGTTAGTACGGGTATTAACAGTTGAAGAAAGGCGCTATTTGATTCAGAGTTCCTGAAGGATGGAAGCGTTGCTTCGAAATTGTGTCCAACTCACATTCACAATTGTGTGCTTAATTTTGCACAACATTGTATAGAGGTTAGGGGAAAATTCTCCCGAAAAAAACTCGCACGAGAATTTCAAGATTTTTTTGGTAGTCACTGCTCTAACTTAACTTCACCAATATTTTTTTGTTAAGTTGACTTTATACAGTATTAACATCACAAAAATATTGTGTGGTTAGGTTTGGTTAGAACAGTGACCGGCCAAAAAAATCTTGAAATTCTCGTGCGAGTTCTTTTCGGGCGAGTTTTCCCCTAACCCATCTATACATATAGGAATAATCGGAAGGCGGGCGAGAATTATGTCATACCCTAGGGGAAGGGTGAGAAAGTACGCATGACCACAACAGGCCTTTAGCAATATGTGTTAGAAGTGGCGGTCGTAAATAACGTTGCTGCTATCGGGCCCAAGTTCGTTGCAATAAATACAATTTGATGATAATATACGACATTCTTAGTACGTTTCCTGGTTAATAATGATAAGGTCATGTGACCTTGTCATTGGCAGATATGTATCTGCCAATATAATTTGAGTTCCGCAATATTGAGAGATATGTAACATAAAAAAAAAACTAAAACACCTATAATATTCACATTAATCAATTTCATTATTCCATAAGTTTACATACAACATCACTCACATTATCCATTTCATCTATTCTATTTGTAAAGGAATTAATACTAATTTATTTATTTTAGTTAGCATAACATAACCATAAGAATCATTATTATAATGAATGCAAACTAAAATCAAAGGGCAAATTTAAAAAATGAATCTACAATACATACCTAATATCAAAATTACTTAGACAATAATAACAAACCATAATAAACTCATGATGTGGCAGTATTTGAAGACTCTTCAACCTAAAGGTTACATTATTTTATGTTTGTGATAAATGAAACTTTCTCAAACAACGAGAATACATTTCAACGGATCGTCCCTAAAAGTTTTTCATGAATTAGTCATGAATCGTGTGAGGATTTGCCAAAATTGTCTTTGCTTCTTCTTCTTCTTCAAGCCACTTGTAATAATATATTTGTACCGTAAAATAATCCTAATCGTAAGTTGATATTATTTGTCTAGGACATTGGTCAACTTTCGAAAAGTGACTACAGTTAAAATAAGTTAAATTGAACTGATCTCACGTCGTACCCACTCCTGTAAAAGTTGGAAGCTCTACACTAGAAGTTGTAGACGAATATATTTACCTCGGACAAAAAGTGCAACTTGGTAAGTCCAACTTCCAGAAAGAGGTCGATCGGCGAATCCAATTCGGCCAGTCCAATCAACAGTGTCTGAAGACGAAAGTCTTCAATGCGTGTGTATTGCCATTGATGACATACGAAACTGAAATGTGGCCGCTTACAATGGGCCGCTTAAGAAGGCTCAAAGTTACTCAGAGGGCAATGGAGAGGGCTAGCTCGGAATCTCCTTGCATGATCGTGTCAGATTATGAAATTCGCAGGAGATCTAAGGTCACAGACATAGCCCAAAGAATTGCGTGGCTGAAGTGGCAATGGGCAGGGCACATTGCGAGGGGAACCGTTAGGGTGGAAAGGTCCTTGAGTGGAGGCCACGTGCAGGAGGCCGCAGCCGTGGCAGGCCTCCCATCAGGTGGACCGACGATCTGGTGAAGGTCGCGGGAGTCCCTTGGATGCGGGTGGCACAGGACCGATCTATGTGGAGTACTTTGGGGGAGGCCTATGTCCAGCAGTGGACGCGCATTGGCTGAAATGATGATGATTTTCTTAAATAAAATTTAGCACCATTTATAAACCGTACCACTAAACCAACGGTTTTCTCGTTTGTCGCCAGTGGGAACGTAGTCAGAGGTGGACTGAGTATAAGCCGTTACTTTCCGAAAGTTGATCAACCTACGGTTCAAACTGTTTTACGGTAACATACCTTTATAACAATAATAAAAGGTACATACTCGGTTTATTCTCCAAACTTTGTTGCTTTAAGAACTTGACATAATAAGTGAATCCCATATTAAATCCCAGAGTGCCATTGGCTTGGATGGAAAATGTTCAACGTCGTCGTATTGCAATATCCTCTCGAATCACCTAATCAATCTATATGGTATCACTTGTGAAAATAATTAACTTTCTATTGGAGCGTAAAGCTTTTACCTTCTCACTTTTATTAATAAGTATACTATACAGGGTGTATCAGTGGACTTTTATATTCCTTTAACCATGTGTTCTACCAATAATTCTCAACAACAACTTTCTTCAACAACTTTTCGAAACAATTTATACCGATAAGTTTATTTCAAATTACGATATTCTTTACTTAGTACTATCTAGCTGTAATCTGATTAAACGTACGTTCGTTTCTTAAATTTATCAGACCCTGAACCACGATCATCATAGCTTCTGCGGCGACGTCATCAATTTATTGTTACGTCAAGTTATAATTTAACAATAACGTTCAGATGCTCACGGTTCATCGTATTCATCCAAAGACATAATAAATTCTTTAGCCAAAACAAATTGTTAGTTCAAAGTTGGAGACTTCTGGGAACACGTATTGTTATGACAAGGCAAATATTTTATTCACCGAATAAGATATAAACTTTGAAAGGTAGCCTATGGTTACCAAAGACTTACATTTTGGCTAGAAATATTTGAAATATGACCTACTTAAATGTTAATAAGTGCCGTTGCTATATTTGGATGTGGGTATGTAAAACTCTTTCAAATAACTTCACCTATATATTGATATCAGATTTGTTCGAATATTTTTTTGCGAAATACGTGAATGATTAATCGTTGAAGCTTTCAATTTTAGATTTTTGATACATAATACACACAAACCTCGTATAATGACCTGACTCCGTACTAAGTAGCTTAGGCACTTGTGTTACAGATTTCAGACAACAGAGGAAACATAAATATAATACTTAAATACATAGGTATATAACACCCAAACACTGAACACACACAAGTGTTCATCACACGAATATTTGTCCCGGTAATAATTTACCTGAAACACATTTTAGATTTACAGGATTCCTTGTAGTTTTGCTTATCTTGTATAATAGAGCTTGCCATTTGAAAAAACAACCCACTGGAATACTATTTGAAAACATGAATAGACATAAATTATGCCCAGTCATCAAACGTAAACTAAAATAAAAGATGAATCTTGAAAATTTTCTTAGCTTTTTTTCAAATTTTGCTCAACTTGTTGGTCGAACACGTGAAAAAAGTAATATAAATGTGTATAGACACATTGTATGTATAGTACTTAAGAAAGGTGATATAAATGCTCACAGACACACTCTGTATATGTTGCGAATCAAGACAGCTCAGACGAGTTTCTGCATCTGTATCTCAGCATCATTCACCGGGTTTCATCAAGCGATAACTTTTTTATGAGCTTGCAAATAGCCCGCCGCTCAAAAACATCTGAAAGTACACCTGTACAAGTGTATGGGTAAGGTAGGTACCTACTTTTTATTCGATCGTAAACCCCAAGTGCTATCTTGTAACGCTTTATGACTTACTGAGGGCTATTATTTTTACCAAATATTTGGTGAACGTGTCCTTAAACCTGAGAGGAAATACTTGATTCATGTTTTCATGTTATAAGTATTATGACTGGTTTACATACTGCTTAGCGCTCGAGTTTACTGAGTACCTGGCACTGTTTGGATGTCTCTAGTCTTACGTTAGTCAGAAAAATAACTACATATAAATGTGTACTGAGTTATTCACAATTTTAATTAACTACCGTTAACTAACATATGGACGCAGAATTCGTCGAAACTCTACGAACTACTGCCTAATGTAGGTGGTTTTCTATGTATTTATTTATCAGAACTGGTTAGTTACAGAGCTTTGACATAGGAAGTTTCCAAAAATGTTAATCAAAGGAATAAAGCTACGAGTTTCTGCTACGCAGCTACGTCGTAGCACTGGTAGTTGTGCTGGTAGGTACGGTGGCCTGCACATCAAGTTACTACAATCTGTCAAATTTCTTCAATCGAACCTCACTTTTATGTCAAACGTGTTTGGTTCAATATCAACTGAGGAAATTTGACAGATTGTAGTAACTTGATGTGCTGGCCACTGTACCTTAACTAACACTTTTAGCTACGTACGATCCAAATTTTGCCCTTAGTTAATATCAGCAAATATAAAATAATTTATTTCAACTGCTTTCTCATTCGTTTTTCAACCCCGTTAGAAAAAAGTATCAATTATATCACTTAACAACCCGTGACACATTCCGTTTGAATCAGCGCTCTTCTTACGTAACAAGTTTCAAATTAATTAAAGCTACTACCCACTTCCATTTAAAATTCTACAGGTTGCATTGGTAATAAATATTAACTTTTGTTAGGTAACTATAAATATTTTGAAACAAAATTTAGTCTGAGACTTTCGTTTGATATTTATAGTAAAATGGTTTTTAATCGTCATTAAAGCATAATGATTCAAAGCTGGCCTAGTCATTTACAAATTCAGACAAAATTTAGTCAATTAAGTTATTATTATTCTTCTTTGGCTGCTTCTTAAATCTTGAAGGTTGGCCACCAGTTTCATGAACTTCTATCTATCTTTCGTGAGATTGAATAGTTGTTCCATGCCGGTAATTTCGATCCACTCTCGTATATTCCAAAACTACGATTTTTTCCTCCATCCAGGTCGCATCTTTCCATCATTATAAGTCGAAGTAGACTATACCTATCGTGTCTTGGCGCGAGTCTTTCTCTATTGGTTTTGTGGAAACTATGCTCGCGCTGTTTAAGCTATTAGAAAGATCTAATTGTTGACTGATACACCACATATATCTACACGAGGCAGCATTGTTTAAAATTAGATAATTATTATTTTCAATTCTTAAATATCCGCCAGGGTCTAAACATAATATAAACATAATATTAATATTTTTCACTTAAGAAAATTACATTGAATTTGGAGAGCCGTCTATTGTTTTAGACAGCAGTTTACCTCACGGCTATTTCAGGAAGCTTGTTTTGCAGGAGCGATGGAACAAAGCCCCTCAAATTTCGCAGAATGAATAGAAATTTATTAATGGAGGCTGGAGAATAATAAACTTCATTGTCAATAAATATATTATTATGTTACGATTAGGACGAGGGGAAGAATAAGTCAAGCTAAATGATTTTTTTTAAGATTTCCTGAATTAAAAATGACGTTATTTTCATTACTTTATAAAAAAGATATGCATCAATTGATATTTTACTAAAACAGACGTGACGGATGTAATGCCGTGCCGTCGCGTCCCATTGAAAACTACAACGTGGGCTCTTCTTTTGCTTATCATTAGGCTGAGGTGATCCAATATACTGAGCCACTATAAAAAAAAAACAGAAGCCGGTGACACAGCAACCTTGAAAAGAATTTAAATTCCGAGAAAAAAAAATGAAATAAGTCGCCAACTAGGTCGCTGACAAAATGTTGCCAATGGGACAAGATATTGCCGGTAGGATTCAGACTGTACTGTAATAATGTTTTTGTTTCTATTACGTTAGTAGATACTCGTAAGATTAGCCCTATTCAAAACATGATATGCACACTATACAATCCTATTATGAACGTTTTAATATGTTGTAGCGTTCATTACAGGTCAAAAGAAACGCGTCTCTCATTATCATGCAAGCACTAGACTGGCAGTGACATGGAGTATTACTAGTTAAGCTTCGTCTGAAGGCTGGCAATATGCCAATGTAATGGCGGAAAATTACCCTCTCGTGGTTCACTTTGAAAATGTTCATTTGTTTTATGTGCCATTATTAGAATTTAGCATGATGTCTGTTACACGAATTGTATTTTAGATTAACTAACGTAAAGAAATGTGGGCCTTCATAAACCTTTCGTCTCCAAAAGCTTTTAAGATAGGCGCAAGGTGTTGCGGCGAGGGAAGGTTCTCCGTACCATACCATACGTATTGCTGTCCTTTATATATCAACTAGCGGCCGCCCGCGACTTCGTCCGCGTGGAAAAATAACATTTTACCCCCCTTCTTAACCCCTTACAACCCCCTTTTCCGCAAATAAAAAGTAGCCTAGTGTCTTTCTCAGGGTCTAGATCATCTGTATACCAAATTTCATTTAAATCCGTTGAGTAGTTTTGGCGTGAAAGAGTAACAGACGACAGACAGACAGAACAGACAGACAGACAGACAGTAAAGACAGAGTTACTTTCGCATTTATAATATTAGTATGGATACTAGTAGCCCGCCCTCACTTTGTTTCGGGACATTAGTTCCAAACTGAAGCAATAGATGGCGATGGGTGTAGATTACTTCACGCAACCGTTTTGCTTTTTCGGTTTACCCTTTTAAGCCTTGACGTTTTCTATAGAAGTTTTTTTTATGATATAGGTGGCAGACGAGGTTACCACTTTATAAATATTATAGATTATAAAACATAGAAGAAGATAAAACTTCAAGTTCCAACACCTCTGTCTAGCTTTAAATTGTGTAATTGTAGGTATACTTTCTATATAACAAAGTTGAAATTTGGACCGAGACAAAACATTAGTATGTACTTAATGTTCCACTGAATTATTATACCCTATGGGCAATAAGAATTCTAAAAAAACTTTCATATAGAAGCCTTACATTTACAAAATATCATCCCTGAAATTAAACGTAATACTCATCGGCCTCGCGAATAGCAAAAAGAAAATATTACGAGACATTCAATTTCGTTTAAATAGCCTCGGATGATCCTCGCTCCTCGAGAAAAACTGCATTTTACTGAGGGATTTAAAGAAATTTAAAGTCAACTTGCTTCTGCCCTCAAAGCTAGCCCAAAGAGAACAAAGATTTTGTGAAGACGGTAGGTAGGTCCGTTTCTAGGCAGACTCCTTCTGCCTAGAAACGTTACTAGCGGATTTATATTAGTTTTTAGTGTATTATTTAAAACAATTGGTGGTACTAATGTGCCTACCCTTTCGCCTTGAAGTCACTATATTATTGTCAAATCGTACTTCGCTCGATAGTGGTGCCACAGGTGGCAACAAATGACAAGTATTGACAGCCGTGACACGGGTGGTTGTTTTGTGAAGACAGGAGCGTCATGTTTGTTTTGATAGATCAAGTTGAAATAATATAATATAGGCTCTATTAAGAATAAATGAATAAAATCAATAAAATATTGCAGTTTTGACATCCACTCTAGAAGTTACCTTCCAGAAGTCACTCCTCTGGTATTGATCCGTCTGTTCGTCTGCCCCTTTTACCTATCATAAAAAATCAATAAGTTTTGTGAAAGTAACTTTCATAAATACTACTTACGAGGATTATAACTATCTCTAATTGTCGAGAGATACCTCTCAGTATTCGACTATTTGCACAAATTTGGAATTCCAACCTCGTACCACAAATATTGTTCGGATCTGCCTATTCTACTTTACCAAAAATATCACCAAAATTCTGTGAATATCCTGTTATGAACCGAATTATGTCTTCATAATATTTTTGTGTCGACGAACTCAAAGCTGAATGGAATTGGATTTGTACCGTGAACTATATTAGTTTGAGATAATCTCAACGTTTGTTATTTATTTATAAATGAAGGCTCTATTCGCAAAGGAACCCTGTTTGGCAATTTTGGAATCGGTTCAAGATGGCTGCCGCCACAAAATGACGGATTAGGAACATTATTTTACCTATACCCGGCCATATCGTCACTATATTATGTATTTCCTGTGATACCTATTATGAAGTAGGTGTATCAGGAGAGAGCTTGAGTACCTATATAGGTTGTATGAATGCATTATGACTAATTTAAAATCCAAGATGGCCGCCGCGATAGATAGACGCCGGGGTTCCAATTTTTTTATCTTTATTTTAATTTGTCGCATTCCATGTTTAAAATTCGAATCATAAATCTATTACCGCAGACCCAGATAATCATTTTAAACCTTCTTTGACCAAGTTAATGTTTATATTCCCTTGTTCCAGCCCGAGAAGCAGTGCCTCGCTGAAGAGTCGTGCGCGCGCCGCTCTAGCAGAACGGATCGCACGACTCGCATGCTGCTGGCCGTACTGGGCCTGTTTCTCTCCACCGAGGTGCCCCAAGGGCTTTTGGGCCTCGCCAGTGCCTTGGCACCAGACTTCTTCAAGAACTGTTATGGCATGTTCGGTAAGATTATTTAAAATAGGTTTTTTTAGGTGACGTATCGCCTGTCGCCGCCCACACTAAGACACATTTAAACTTATAATAATTCGTTAACTTACTTACTCCACTGGCTCAGCGACCCGAAACGAGTCTTGACCTCCGAAACAAGAGAACGCCACTTCGGTCGATCCTGTACCACTTGTTGCCAGTCCTTGGCCTGAAGTTCTCGCAGATCACTCTCGACAACGTCTTTCCAGCGATACCTAGGTCGGCCTACCGGGCGACGGCCTATCGGTCGGCTTTGATATGCTTTCTTCAGGAGACGATCCTCGTCCAGTCTCTCGAGATGGCCAAGCCAGCGAAGACGATGCACCTTGGTCTCGCCGATGATGTTAGGCGTGTCCACAATCCTCTCTATTTCGGCATTTGTGCATATTCTCCAGCCATTGTCTTGTAGTTTCACTGGACTCAGAATTTTGCGGATGACCTTTTTATATTTGTTAAACTTATATTCAAATAACGAGTAACTGCCGCGCTCGAAGAAGTAAGTATTTTAACCTTAATGCTTAACTCCATTATAGATAGTCTTTAAATCTATTAAAATAAGGATCATTATTTTTACTTCAGTGACAATTAAGGTTTAATTAATGTTTCTAAGTGCAGTAAGTCCAGTAAGTCCTTTTGATACCATCACCATTAACTCTTTTGCAGAAATTACAATATATCTCTAGCTATGTGCTTACTAAGTTTTACATTTACATTATTAGTAGTTTCTGATTAGGTTATGAATATCAAAACACAAGCGAGATTTTAATAGGCGACCCGTGTCACGTATTTATTAGCATTCGCGAATGCATAAATACCAAGTTATGTGTGTCTAATTTATCTAGTCTACTTTTTATCTACACACATGTTTTAATATTCAAAGAAAAAATTAAAGAAACATTTAAAAAATTACCTAAATCCTTATTTTTTTGGAAATATCATTAATAATATCAAAAATAAGTTGTCTTTGCGGCAACATAAACAAATAACTATTGCTGCCTCTAATCGAACATGATAACGATCATACTTGTTACAACAAATTATTTTTTATTGCTGCCCAATATTATTGTGTCTGTGCTGAATACTGATATAATAATTACTTACAAAAAATACTTATAAAAATAAATAAATGCGCCAGACAATCACACCAATCAGCCTAGTCTCAAACTAAGGCAACCCTTGTACTATGAGTACCAGATGACGATAATTAACTGGGGGCGATAAATATATTATTATGTGTCGAGGAATTTATAAGCGCTTATCTTATTTACTTAATTATATAAGACTTCAAAACAACCAAAACCCTAATTCGAAACTGAAGTAAATTTTCCTTTGTTCTGGGAGACTCCGGCAAAGGCAGTAAAATGTTACTGCCACAGCCGCCAACTAGCACTTTAATTAATTGTTTGGTAAATTTGTGTAAATAAATAAAAAGCCAATGGCGTGTGGCTCTATAAATCGTTAAGAGAAAAAAGGACATACATACTGGCTTTCTTTCATCTTTGTCAATTTTTACTGAGACGAATCAACAAAATCAATGAAAAGTGGGATCAAACACGGCGATGGAGGAAAAAACTTACCTATACGTTTCAATCAGTTTCTCATGAAGACTACATTTGCTGAGATGAACTATTATCCACATGGTCTAGTCTACGGGCTTCAAAAGGTTAGAAAGTAATCGTTTTGATGACTACGCCAAAAGTCGTACGCTCCATCCGTTCGCGTTATGAACTAAGTAATTTTCATACATACATAATAGTTAATTTCCTCCCAACCGATTTTTCGGCTATCTTCGATCAGGCGCACGACAAGACAGCCATCTCCCAGACTTCGGGCACTGAGAATTTCTTAACAGAAAAACACAGGTACAAATTATGGATCGACCCGGGATTGAAAAATGCGCAGCTGTCGCTTTAAGGTGCGAAGGCATTCATAATACATAGATGTATGAAGAACAGTTTATGTAACGTTGACGTCACGAATTTCAAACTTTAAAATCAGGGTGCCGCTCATTCATGCATAATAACGACCGTCACCCCATTCACTCCATATGTCGGCTCGTCGGATGTCAAGTAGGTCTTAAATATTAAAATTACAGAAGAATCGATTTAAACACGTTAAACGCAGTATTGTAAAACGGCAAAACCGTTGGCCCTCTATCAAACGCAGTGCTTCTGAAAATTGGATTTTAATATTTATACAGATGTGTCATTCGCGGCACTAGTGCCCTGGCGCGCCATATCAATTTCCATATATTACGGCAGATCAAAGTCGCACCGGAAAACATCTAATACGTATGGGATAAGCTGCTGTGAAATATGCACAGTCAACCAACAAAGAGATGTATATACATCTCTTGTGATGGATATGTATCCATGTCAGTCTAACAAAATGTAAGTAACTTTCAGTATGCAAATCTTGTCGTGATATTTTGGATACTGAAAACAGTATCCACCAAATCTTACAATAATATCGATTCGTTTAAAGTGCTATTATTATGTAAGTATTCAACCGAGTTTCATAAGAAAGTAAATACTCCTGCAACCTTCATTTTATCATCTATCAATGGTCAAGCATACGGATAGATCATTTGAAATAGGTTTGAGTGTAAATATAAATATAGGAAACGTAGTGGGATATATCAACTTATACTAATTATAAACAGGTAAATTCTAACAGACAGCGACAGTTCTTATAACTGACACCAATAACAAACCAACGCTTGCGCGATGTAATCGACACCTAGCTCCATCTATTGGTACACAGCCGTTGGAACGCTGTCGAAACTTCAAGTAAGTTAAATTTTAGATTATATTAAATACATTTAAAGTCGCTTAAAAAATCTTTGCTTACTGCTTTGTTTACTCTAGAAGATTATATCTAAAAATACAGACGAAAATCCTGGTTTCACCCCGAGATTTTGTTTTACTTATATCGAAAGATGAGGATATTTCTGTGATGGATGTGCGATAAAACACACAAGAGATCATAAACATGTTAAAGGGGTTAATATTGTCTGTTTATGTGTTGTCGTTAACCTCTATTAGGTTAGTACATGGGTTACATATAAATTATTGTTTGGGTGGAGTAAAGTATTTTCGCATCTTCCTGTCGTGTGAGCTGTATGAAGCCGTAATTGTAGAGCCTGAGCCCATGAGGTTGTGAAAAAATACCGCTATCGATGAAAGTGAAACCTTTCAAAACAGGGCGTTGCTTCTTAAAAGGTGGGCGCACTTTTGACTCCTATGGTATTATCAAGTGATCCGTCATGTACCTACCCCCTATACTATTAAAATAGACACCTCACTCGAATGGATTGGATGAAAAAAAAATTGTTTCAGTTCTATTAGGAAAGTATTGGGAAACCCATTTTTTTTTCTATTTCGGTATGAAAATCTTAATGCGATTTTCAAAATACATCTACAAGTTTCAACAATATAGCTCTTATAGTTTTGGAAAAAAAATCAATGTCACTATTACAAACGGACAGACCGACAGACTTAACCGAATCTGAAGGGTTCTATTTTTTCTATTTGGCTACGGAATCCTAAAAAGCAATAAAGTTTTTTTAAATAAATACGAGTATGAAGTTTAATATAACCCAGTTGCGGTAGATTGAAGCTGTATCTTCCTACGGAGTTGCGTATTTAACATATACCAGTAGCTGCATTACGTCACTTTATGATTCTCTTTATTTTGGTTTTTACAGCGCTATAAACGTGGCACATAAATTATGAACACCTAACTATCTTATCAACAAAATATCTACTCTAAAGAAACATGCTAAATCCATTTATACTTTATCTTAGTAGTCTAACTAATCCTCTGTTTTTGAGTCTGGGTGTAATCCCCTTGTGAGCCACAAAGAAGTTTTAGTGCTTAGTCGCGCACTTGAATAAATGGTTATCCTTGGAGTACCGTTTGCCACGAAGGGTGGCCAGGTTGCATGGCTATTTTGTTAATATTGCTTTTAACTAAAAGCTAAGATTTTAAATTTTATCACATAAATATTCTCGTCAGACTATGATGGTATTAAAGTAAGTTAGCGACACGTCAAGTTAGTATTTTAGCGTTCAAATCAACCAAAAATATCTCTGAGTATTTGACAAAAACATTTTTAGCATAAAACTGAACGCTGTTACTTAATATCGGGTTTACTTTCATTTGTTCTCGAATAACAAATGAAAATACACCTTAGTGTATAGTAACATGATACAGTGTTGTTTTTGTCAACACTCAGATATGTTTGTTAAGTTTGACTGCTAAGATAATGTTGATGCTGGCTCTACATTAAATGAGACAACAAAACGTATGTACGTTATCTTGGTTTCAAACTAAATTGTTTTCCTTGTACTAATAGAAACCAGACATAACAATAGTTACCACACATACCCAGACCCAACACAAAAATCCGTTTCATCAAGAAGCTGTGTAAACATTTAATGTTAATTTATTGAATAAAAACATGTCTTAGCCTTGGAAACATCATTTAGTTAAAGGTTTTAGACCTAGTTTATAAAATACAACATGGACGCTATTTTGCTCCGAGCCTTGTTAAATTAGGTACCAACAAAAAGGAAAGAGTGACAAAGAGCAGAAATCTACCTATTTACGTCCAACTCCAAGACAAAGGTCTTTCTGACTGAAATTAAGCTTTAGCTCATTAAGAACGTAAGTTTTCCAAGGAGGCCGTACAGACAAGAAATGGCCGAAAAAATAAGTTGTGTTATTTTTAACTGTTATCCTTAGAATTGCATTAAAATGGTTCAATATTTATTATTATTTATTTATAATGTAAAGTAAGGATGACATCATGATCTCTTCAACGAGTCTATGTATTTAAAGAATGGTTAACCATTCTTATATTTTCGAACAGTTAACTGTTCGAAAATAAGTCGTTTTTTTGGAAAAATAGTCCAGTTTTATATTGCCATAAAATTTTACAAATATTTTTTCCGCATATTTTCTCTTGAATCAAGTGACCGGAAATTGAGTGCAATTGAATGGAAATTACTCGTTTTATAAAATGAACGACCGAATATAATACAGTTATATAAGTAATGCAGGGACGCAATTCCAATTCCATGATATGCTGCAGCACTCAGAGACGTCATTAAACCTTAATGTGCATTATCTAAAATATGGATAGTCTTTATGCGTGTTAAAATAAGCGTCATTTTTTAATGAACGAATCTATCTAAATAGTGTTAAATCGTTTGATAATTAAGTAACGCAAATAAAAAATATTCAACGATCTTCCATAATTAGATACGATGAGTTGGACTGCAGTTGCTCAAGTCTCATCAAGAAGCATTTTTATAGGCTCGATTTAATAAAAAGTGTCGGTTCCGTTGTCGTACCGTTGTTGAAATCTAAGGATTTTTTAAACCTGTCTGCATATTTCGGCATTGGCTGGGTGATGAGGAAAAACTAAGTGAAAAAACCTGCACATTTGGGACAGTTTCTAAAACATGCAATTGCATGATTCATGATGATGCATGATTTATGAATTCTGACTCCCCTGTTAAGGGTGAAGGGTTGCTAAAGTCAGACGGCAGCATTATTATAGGTTTATTTGATAGGTGGCAGACGCGCAAACGGTTCATCTGACAGTAACCATTGCCGCCACACATAGACTCCCGCATCATCTTATGAAATTACAAGTGCACAAATCCTTTTAACCCCCTTTACCCCTCAATTGGGGCGCCTGTACCCACACTTACTCGGCGAAACATTGCGCAGGCACTACTTCAAGCCGGTCAGCCGGTCCCAGTGGCTCATCATGTCCTACGCTAGAACCTCAATTAACATTTTATTAAATCTATGACTTGGGGGCGTATAAATCTACCGCGCGATGCAAAATGAAGCACCCGGGAATTACACGCTGAGATGATATGAAGTTAAAATCTCTCAGCGCCGACGATCAGCATGATCAACCGCCTAACTTTGTAGAAGTTAAATTAAAAATTGCATCTGGTTACATGGCAACGAACCGTCGCACTGCAGACGGGCGTGAACTGCACATTGTGTAGTCATTTCATGGCTGAGTTTATTGACCGGGATGTTGGACGGACCGGACCACTTTATTATAATATCGAGTTGAATTGTTACTGCACGTAACGAATACGTTAGTAGTAGTACCTATAAATCCTCCAAACGATAGCGCACTTGTGACGCCGCTGAATAGTACCTAAAAACAGAGACGGCTACCTAATACAAGTATAATATATCTTCTTCTATCTTCTAATACTATTTATAAAGAGATAACTTATATGGACAACGACAAGGCTTATAGGTAAACCGAAAACACTAAACGCATGCGCGATGTAATTGGACACAGCGCCATCTATTGCTTCATTTCTGAATTACGGTCCCGAAGCGAAGTGAGGGCGGGCCACTAGTTTATTATAAAAGGTGCATGAACATTTACATCACTTTAACCACATGTTCTACCAGCCATTCTGTACAATTGTCCTAAGACTTTTGGAAATTTTAACTATCTTGTTCCATTTGTATGGGGGGTCGAAAAAAATTTCGACGACTTTTTGAAAAGTCACAGAATTAATGTTGTTCTAAATGGTTTGTAGAACAGTTGGTTCAAGGGATGCATGTGTTCACAGATACAACCTGTATAAGTTAGCTTTCAGTGTAATCTAATAACTGATATCGTCTGATATTTATTTAGTAAGTATTTTTTAACTTTGAACTCGATTTTTAGCTGAATAGGTACTTACGAAATTTCCTTTACATATTTTTCTCTTCACGAGATTCTCAATCCGCAATTTTCGGTAATCTATGCATATCATTAGCGAAGTTTGTGGCAAATCTCCATTCTATCTGCACTTTGTAAATTTTATACGACGTGACTTTACTTATACTTTTCACCTCAGATTTGATGCCCAAATTCAGAAAAAGAACTTTCAGATTTGATCATCTTATTTCATAAATCTGCAATACCGAAGCATTGCTTCTTCTGAAATGTATCGAAACTTTTCAGTAAATTTGAGCAATACTATTGAAAACGCTTATAGGCACTATTGATTTATCTTTTGCTATCGATTATCGATTTGCTGGCTCTGATTACACTATAACCTTGGTTTCTCTATACACACTGTGACCATAGCCGTAGGGGACAAGGTTAACAATGGAGTGATGGATCGGTCAAGCGTCTACTTATCGAATTTGTTGTTCATGTTAAAAGCACCCTTTTTCAAGCTACTAATAGTGTTGAGTAGGTGTACTGTTTCTATGACACCTGAGACTCTGAATTTTTTTTAAAATTACAACTTCCAGATATCACACATGGAATATTTTGACTTATTTTTGTAAAAAATGTGAAGGACAGAATAAACGGGGTCTGCAATACTTACCCTATGTATTTAGCTAATACAAACAAAACGTCTAGCTGGTTTTATACGTAATCATTGAGAGTTTGGGCCATGCTATTCTAAATAAGTTTGATACTAGATAGTTACCTTAGCTTTGCTCACGACTTTTATATATGTAAGATCTTTTAATTAACAATTTTATTAAAACTACGAATACCGCATTGATGGACTTTCTAATCACTTGAAGACATTTAGGTACTTTGTCGCAAGTTTTAAAGCTACGTACTAAATACAACGTACCTACTTGTACAACGCGTACGTCTATGTCATTAGGCAAATACTCGTAGACTTATTATGTGAATCCCTCTGGCAATACGCAAAAAGTCGGAGATAGCTAATCTTACGCATCATTTGTGTTCGTTCGTCATGTTGTTTTCATTTAAGGCACAGTAAAGAAAAGCTGATATAGAAATCAGACTAAGCGGCATATACCTACCTACGAGTATTACTTAGTACTCGTATTTATTTGAAGTAAGTACCTATGATATGATATGAGGAACTCGGAAATAATGAGAAAGGCCTTTTATTTATTTTTACCCGACTGCGGCAAAGCAAAAGGAGGGTTATGATTTTGACAGGCTATGTATGTATGTACGTTCATCTGTTTCCACGTAACTTCTAAACTACTTATCAGAATTCGACAAATCATTGTAAGCGTCTTAATGGTCCCCTGGTTATAGGCTATATGGGGTTTCACAAAATTGAATGTGGCGCCCTCTAGCGGACAAAACATACAGAGTTAAAAAAATAATGTTATGATAAATATGCCGTGTTTGGTATCATTTGAAAGCGATTTTTATGTGTCAATACAATATGTGCGTGCTATTAAAACCTCGATGTTATTAAATATATTAAAGTATTGTAGCTACTAAACTGTGTGTGCTTTTTAAATATAATACCTATATGAACGTATGGTGCAGCTTATTTTATTCGCTAGGTTTCTGTTTAGAGCTGTCGTTCTAATACAAATCGGCATTTGAAACCGATAGTCACTCGATAGCACACTATGAATATTTAAAGTATAATCAATACAAACAGGCTTTAATCGCACCTATATCAAGTATCGATTTATATCTCGTAGCACGTATTTGGACCATCTCGTCCTAATTAAGGCAAGCCTACATAGCTTGAGGGACCAATTTGTAATCGTGTAAAACCGAGATATAGGTAGTTATCTATGTTTGTAAATTATAACTGCTACGTCTTATTATTGTCACTTAAATTCGTAGATATTCTTTATTGCACAGTAATAATACAGAGGGAAACAACAACAATAAAAAGTACAATGAGTCAGTCTTATCGCATATAGTGATTACTTCTAGACAACCGTTAGGTAGAGGAAAGAAATTAATAATGTTTTACTGGAATATTTTATTATTTTACTGTTGTGTTAAAGGTGCTTGGTCGGTCCATTGCATTTGATTTTGATTAATTGTGAAAAAATCTGGAGATAAATTGTTTCTGATGTTTGAGATAGTTTAAGCGATATTTTTCATGTAAAAACCATTATATAATTAATTACGTTACTACGTAAACTTACAGAGCTAATTTCAAATAAGATCATTTCTGTATGTCTACGCACCTTTTAATAATATAAAACCTAACTTTACTGAGTAGAATTTAATGTCTTCAGTTTCTGTGAAATTCCTTTCATTAAAATCAAACGTGTTTTCATTAGAATCTTTGATCTGTTTTGGAGATACTTCACTGTTGTTTATTTCATTGCACTAGATTTACGAAGGCACTAATCCCGTATTGTGGGATTTAAAAATACTAAACCACCGCTACAATAAGCTAATTGCGATTTAGTATTGACATTTTATCCGGTTTTCTTCACTTTGAAATTATTTTTGAAATATGAAAATGATGTAGAAGTAAAATGTCGTAAAAATTTTCAGCTAAATTAAATATGTATAAAGCGCCGCTGTTTTATAGAGGTGTTTCTCTACCATTTTTTCCTTTCAATTTTTATCGGAGTCCTTCTTTGATATTTTTTACAACAAACTTTACCCAAAAATATGGAGAAGTTGAATCAGTAAACACAATTACGTATACAAGTATTCTTTTGATGTTTTCTTAATATATTAGTTTGTTCTCACAAAATTAACGGTCTCCTTTTTACAAAAAAAAAAAAACGCGTTCACTTCGTATTTGATTATATTATATACAAGATTAGATCTGACTGTATGATTATGTTCAACTTGTTACTTCGAACATGCATGTAAAATAAATAAATAGAACTGTTGAATAAATGTTTCAAAGCATGGCATAGTATTTCATCGACACTCATGCGATTATCTTCAAGATAATAATTAAAGTAAACAAATTGTGAGAATTTTTGAAGATAACTGTGTACATATGATTATCGGAATGCATTCTCTTACAATACAATGGACCATACCATTTAGATTGGCTGCAGACTAGTGAAATTCGCGCCATGCTTGTTTTCGGCCTTGTCAATAAAAAAATATTAACTACCTAAGTAGGTATGAAGTATAAAAGCTGAATTCAAACAGAAGAAAGGAGCATGTACTTGTAATTGACCGTTGTCGACACCTGAACACATCTATAGCAGTTCAAACTCGTAACAATAGAATTCATTTTTATCTTCTATACTATTTATAAAGAGATAACTTCTATAGACAACGACAAGGCTTATAGGTAAACCGAAAACACGAAACGCTTGCGCGATGTAATTGGACACAGCGTCATCTATTGGTTCATTTCTGAATTACGGTCCCGAAGCGAAGTGAGGGCGGGCCACTATATAATAATATAGGAGGTATGTATTTATCCCCCGGGGGTGTGCACTTGTGCAGCCTGCAGACAATTGCAGTAGTTCGCGGTCTGACTACGAAACTGCGGGGACTATTGTTTTAGTTTCGTAGCCATTACCTACTGCAATAACTTTAGATGAGTTATAAACAGTTTATTGATTTGGTTCGTCCGGACTTTGCATACCATTACTATGGTAAAATGCGATGTGACATTAACATGAAATACTTACAGGAGTCGTCGTTTAGTGTATAAATATGTACATACGAAGAGTTTTTCCCTACATACCCTATATGTAGGGTTATTTTACTCAGACTTCATTGAATCCATATTACATCAGGACATACATATAAATAAGGATATTCATGATTTATTCAGATAATAAAATGAGAGAAGACTATTTTTTCATTCTGAAATATGTGACCTGCTCAATGCTCAAATTATTTTAAAACTACACTAGTATTTCTTACTGTTTTGTCACTTTACGGGTTTGATGTTTTTTTTGTAAGCATTGATGTTTTAATGATGTTACTAGAAACTGTTGATTGTTAACATTTCCAATTGAAACAAATTGAGACACCAATAAGTTCCATTGAAATTCCGCTCTAGTGCAATTGTGGGAAAGCCACGCTTCGGCATGAATGGGCCGGCTCGACCGGAGTGATACCACTGCCTCACAGAAAACCGGCGTGAAGCAGCCCCTGTGCTGTGTTTCGCCGAGTGAGTGAGGGTACCGGAGGCCCACCCGGGGGGGAAGGGGATAAAAGGTCACGTGACTTGGTCATTTTGTATGGGAAGTAGAAAATTTTTTCGAAGAATTTGAAAAAGTTGTTGAACAAGTGTTGTTCAGATAATGGTTGATAGAGCACGTGGTTAAAGGTATGTAAATGTTCACAGATACACCCTGTATATCATGTGCCTTTGAGTAAGTGTATCACGTGTCCATTCTTAACCATCTGCTGGTATTTCTAATGCATTTCACGTTGCAGAAAGCACACCTGAGTATAATTTCATTTCAATATTCAAAGACGTTCAAAAAGTTTTACGGATTGAAAATGTATTTTATAAAACAAAAGAATACAAAGGGCATTTTAGTACTTTCTGCACGTAGGACTAAATGACATTCAGTGCAGGGAGATATTTTTCGTATTCAAATGATATGATTGGGTTTTGTAAAGGACTAGGTATAACGCCTTATGGATGCGTCCATAATTTTATAACATTAAGGCTCTATTATATTGAATATTTAAATATGTAATGTGAAAATTGCATTTACATTATTAATTAAAAACTGTTCTGGCATTATGAGATAAAACGGTCGAATACTCATTTTGTTACTTTACATAAATTAAAATCTGTATGTAGCATTTTGCTCGTGGAATCGACTTACTTACGTAAATATGTGGTGTGACTTTTTAAGATAAAAATTGAATGTAATCATAGGGGGTCGATAAACCTGAGAGAAAAGTAGATACAGTACGGCCGTTACGCTTTCTTGCTCGACTTGGCAGCGGCGACTGGTAGTGCCCCCAAATTAAGATTAATTTACAAAACGGAAACAAGTTTTTTTTTAATTTGTATGGACACTACCGATCATAAGCTTCCATCAATAACTTTGGCCTATATCCAAAAATAGACCTACGACAAAACTAATGTACTGAATGCTCAAAGACTACTAGGTCCTAGACTTAATCTAAAAGGTACTTCAAGGATCATTGTGTAGTGTGTATGTAAATTGTAATAATTTATTTGTGACATTTTAAATATGACTTGTTAGTAATATGATATAAATTGTTAGTAGGACGGTACTTAAATGTTCTTAATACTAGATGTTATTACAGAACTCTGGGTATCAAAGATCCAAATTCTGTAACATAAATCGACGACCTTATCGTCATAAAGAAAAAATCGAAAGAGCTTAAGTAAAAATATCCCTTTTTGTCTGTAAAAATATTTTCATATTTAATAAGAGTCCTTACGAGGCAAATTAGTGAAGTCATGTAATTACACTTTTTCCACAAATTAGATAGAACAAAAGAAAGCTTAATAAAAAGTACTTTTTACAAGGTCTACTTAAATCTACCTACGCAATGAAAATTCCGAATCATGTATTATTTTTATCTTAAAAAGCTTTGTATTAAAGTTTGTAAATTTCATTGACTTAATTAAAGCAGCAGACGTAAGTATGCATTATATCTTATCATCAGTATGAAAATATTTTCTATGATATTTTTTTTCTTCTTATTTTAGCATGTTTGTAGGTTTAAGTATGACCCAACGAACTGATGAGTGACTGTAGAGGTGTCGTAGGGGGGTTTATATCATTAGTGGGTATACCCCGGGGTAACCCTTCCTAGAGGGAGTCACACACACGCCCTTACTTATCGTAGAACCGCCGCATTTCAAAACGGCCCTGTTTGTTAAAACAGCATATAAACAGTAATGATACCTACGGCGGATTATACGATCCGGCTGCGACATATCGATCGACGACAACTAATCTCTTTAACCATCGATCCATGTCATTGATTGAGAGCGATTAGTTTGATCACTCTCTAAACCAGTCTAGCTGTCAAATCACTCAAGTTCGACTCTCAAATTACTGAGTTACGGAAAGGAAGGAGGGGGTGTTTAAGTCCGGAAATTTAGAAAATTTTGAGCGTCCGGAGTCGTGACTCGAGGGACAATTTTAATCCTCTGCTTAATTAAATACCTATCTGCTGTAGACACAGTGCAAGCTTCAGTTATTACGATATTAAGTGAGGCAATATCTCTTTCCTAATTACAAACCAATTAGAGCTTGTAACGGTTCAAATGATCGAATTAGGTTGTAATTAAGAACGAATCCTGTTGCAGTTCATGTTTGCAAATAATTCTATTAATGTTTAGTCCTTAATTATTGAGGTAACTAAGTATTTATCATAAGTTTTATGTAACGTGAAAAAAACAAAAGTTTTTGCACGTTTTGTAGCGGCTTTTGACGCCTAGATCATTAATAATTTTATGTTTTTTACCTTTACATTAACTTTTTTTTACTTTTACATCCGGGTTGTAACTGTTAATGATATTTAAGTTACGTACTTAAGTAGAAAGGTACAATAAAAAATATCACATAAAAGGAAGTTTTCAGTAAAAACCTGTATATTTGATACTTTCATCAAACTTACCGAGAAGTTTAAGGCCCTAATATTATAAACGTGAAAGTTTGTAAGTATGGATGGATGTTTGCTCCGCCTTCACGACAAAACTACTGAATGGATTTTAATTAAACTTTACAATAATATACGTTATACATTAAAATAGCACATAGGCTACAATTTATAAAAATATATTGTTTGCCTATTATCTAACTCGTGAGCGGCTGCTAGTGCTGTTATAAATGTATAATAAAATTTTAACTCATGTTAACCCTTAGGCTCAAAATAATTACACACAAAAGTAAGACTCAGCCTGATTTTGAATTTAGAAGAGTGCGTTGACATAATATGCTAGGGTTGTTGCCCGGCATGAGTACATAAGCGCGCGGCCTCTACTACAGACCTCGACAGTTTGACAATCTTATGTCATAGGCTAGGATTAATGTGGTCGACAAGGCGTATTTCCCCGTTAGTGCGCATGCGTGAGTACATGACACGTTTTTAGTTCTTAGTGGGCAGCCTCCTTTCTGTGTGTAATTATTTTGTGCTTTAGGGGCAGAATACTTTAAACACAACACATCCTATCTTATTACTTAATATCAGTCACTTGTTTCGCAACAGCTGTCAAGACCTCTCAATTTCAACTCGATAGACGAAATTGCTTACACGTTTGCCCGTACATGCTTTCAAAGTCAATCAAGATATTTCTCCTTTAATCAAAGATGAGTACAATCTATTTCAGTTCAGTTACTTCTGTATCTAGAATAGATCTATTAAATGTCGATTAACATTAAATGTTACTTACTCAAAGCGTCCGATTGATAGCTTTGTAGATGGAAACACATAGCATATAATCACTGTACTTATACTAGATAACAATCTACGTTTGGTTCACATGTCGATTACAATCAAAGATAGCCATTATTCCGCACGCACATGACATATCGAAAATATTTCGGTAATTTAGCACCGAACGGACCGGTGAGTGAGTGGTCGAATGATACACGTGTTCAACGGAATGGGGTTTGGGATAAACATAGCTATTCTAGAGTTAGGTAGGTACTGTAAAAGTTTATATACCCAGCTGTTCACAAGATTTTTTTTTATGAAACAGCTTTTTTATACAAAACCATTGATATATCTCTAGATACACAACCTGAACTGAAGGCGTTTGAAAAAGAGATCCCAACAACAATGTCATATGGTAATGAAGATGATGAAGGGAACCTTGATGATAACGAAGGAAACAATGAAGAGATCGTTCATAGTGATCCGGCTCCATCCACGTCTTCTGAGCCAACTGCTTTGCAAGAAATCCAATCCCAGGAACCTGGGAAATCACTAAAACTCAACCTGCGATGGAAAATGAGAAGCCTAGTTATGAATGAGCATCATTTACGTTTTCTAGGAAATGAAAACTTACCAACAAATATTCTAAAGCTATATGCTACAACAAACAAAAAAAATACTTCAAGCAATTTCATCTTAGTTTAGTTTCCCTTATGATGCAGTGTGACATTTATGTCACACTCCCTTTATTTGAGATTTTCTCAATTATATAAAAAATTTAAGAATTTTCCTGAAACAGGTATATTTTTATTTCTATCAATTAATGTTTTTCAATGCTTTGTTTCAAAATTCGATATCTTGCGCTACAGAGGGTTAAAGATACTTTTCTTTTTTTTATTACGTAGCAGACGAGCAGGCGGTAGCAGCATCTGATGGTAAGCAATTGCCGCCGCCCATGGACACTTGCAACACCAGTGGAGTTACAAGTGCGCTGCCAACCTTCAATCCCCTTCCCCTCCCCGGGTGGGCCTCCGGAACCGGTCCGGTCGTCCTCCGGTCCGGTCGTCGAAGCCGTGGTATAACTTCAGTCAAGCCGGTCCATTCATGCCGAAGCGTGGCTCTCCCACGGACGAATGGAATCTAATAACTTTTTTCCTTTCAGGTGACTTAATGGACATGCTAGCTCTCTTCACATCGTCGGTGAACTTCGTGCTGTACTGCAGCATGAGCCGGCAGTTCCGCTGTACCTTCGCGCGGCTGGCGCGGCGGATCCTGTCGGCAGCCGAGGAGCCGGCCAAGTTCGCCGCTAAGATGGAGCCTACCACGCAGGTATCATTTGTGCTTCCATTTTGTTTTTTTATAGCTTAGAGGTCAGACAGACGGATCACCTGACGGTAAGCGATTACCGCCGCCCATGGACACCCGCAACACCAGAGGCGTCACAAGTGCGCTGCCAACCTATGAAAAAAGAATATGTAGATACGCTCTATTTTTGAAGGGTTGCAGGTCGTATCGGTCCGGAAATACCGCAGGTGACAGTTGAGTTAAGTGTGAGTTTTTCTTATCTTCTACTGAGGGAGAACCACGCTATGATATAAATGGGCCGGCTCAACCGGAGTGATACCCCTTTCTTTCAGTGGTGTCACATAGTCTACTATTATGTCTTTATCATCTATGAAATAAATAAAAAAAAACCTAAATTTGAAAATTTGTATTATGCCGTTTTTTTTCTTAAACTCGATGCCAGCAGCAAGTCAGAAAAAGTTTTAATTTTCCTGAAAATAATAACTGCGTTCCGGTTCCCGAGGTACTGCCACCATTATGTCATCTTTAGTCTGTGGCCATTGAACAAAACTCCATAAGCATTGAAAAATGGCGGCTTTTATGTAGAGCCTTCGTCAAATCGCTGCAATTTATAGCTCACTAGTGGAGGCAAAACGTGACGCGGACCAAGCTTTGTAGATCAGAGGGCTGGGTTTTGCATCACATTATCTATTGGGAGGTTACGTGTAACTACATATAGGTATTGTATCTCAGTTTATCTTTAATAGACTGTAAAACTATTAACTTCTTAGGGCGGGCAAATTACTTCATAATGGGGCATTTTGTTAGTCAAAGCACTCGAAAAAACCACAAACTAAAACAATACTTACCTCTGCTTATGTTATGTTAACTCAAGAGACTTCCGATATATTGGCCACTGGCCATCAATTTAACGGTAGTGAATTTTTTTGATAAATATGAATGAAAGGAGTACTTTTTCCCTTACGATGCGAATTTTCGATTTGCACAAATTTGCTGAATTTAAACCTCAAAAAATAACATAAAAAAAAACCGTACCTTGTGACTTTTACGTATTTTTCGGAAATTAAATTGTTCGAGTGATCAACAAATATTATTTATTGACTGTCTTTACGACAAAATTCAACCTCATAAACCGTATGAACTGTTCTATGGGTAAATGGGTAGATATATTATATAATAACGAGACTTTCATGAAAAAGTTGTAAATCTACCTATCTACCTTGTAAACCGGTTAAATTATTTTTAAGGTAAATATGTAGGTCCTGCGCATGGCAATTGCATACACAAACCAAATCACAAACAATTTCCACTGCAAAATATAAACTACATTTTTCTACAGTTCCTCTTCCAGACTTTTCTGCGCTTAGTTTCCCTGAAGAATATTACACTGTAGTGTTACAAAAATACGAAAACCTTTCATGTTGCTGCGATTGCATGATTTCCGCCAGACTCATCCGTATCTGCAGGTTGTTTTGCTCGTTGGAAGCAAAAATACGTGGAAAAGTGTAAAAGTACGTTTTGTTATTTTTTTATCGTGATATTTATAGCAGGGAAATGAATTAAATTGCTAAAGGTACTCAATTGAAGTAATTTATGTTCCGAATCAGACGGCAGTCACATTTTAAATGCCAGACTTCGTAAATTCTGATGAAGAATACCTCGGGCTGCTTTGGTTGTAACCGGGAAATACACGATAAGATGAGAAGCTAAAAAAAAGTAGATAACTAATGCAATTTATTATGTATGGCTTACTACAGGACACAGGCCTCTTGTATTACTTTAACTAACTTTTAAGTGTTCTAGTCACGCTATTTCTAAGTTCTAGGCAAAAAAATCTGCACAAATTTGCAAAAATCTTCCACCATTGCACTATTGCATTATCCCTGATTAATTTATATATTTTACTATTGATAGGAAACATATTTTCACTTACAGCTAATACATTTAATTTGCAGAAATTTGTTCAAAACCATTCATACATAACTTAAGGAATAAACTCTGGTCTTGCTACTGCGGGACAGAAACAACCGAATCGAACTTAAGAACTCACGCGCACCCGTCGCTTTAAAGTACGGCTTACAGACACTCCGACATCGAGTCAAGTACTTCAATACAATATTCCCCGACCGGTACAAGACTTTAATCAATACCAGTTCAGTCGGCTGGGCAAGCAGTTAGCTTAAGCAAAGATACCTACTGCACACTGGACCTTTGAGTTCGCTTTGATAACGAATGCTTCTCTAACTGGTCTTTGATAAATCGATCCTAAATTAGAACACGGATTTGAACTTGAATAATTTATATTTTTTCCGTTCTAGTTAATATTATCCTTAGAAATAGGTACGTTAATCAATTAACTTCCTATTCAAGGAAGCGTATCGGATACTTAGATAATAAAAGTCAATAAGACACTAACTTCTGTTTCTCACCAACACCTATTAGTTTAGTCCAGTCGGTTTAGCAAAAAGCAACTACTTGCATCTTAGACCTTGCAAGACTTTATTTATAACCTGACTGCATTTTATCATATTTCAAGAATCTAGGCTAGGTCAACGGGAAGGCCAATCATTTTCGATTTACCTCGGAAGTGTTGTTGTCTTAAACCTACATAAGTCTTGATGCTGATTGTTATAAATGTCCTGACTTATGTCTGTTTATTTTTCATATCATCATAACTTGATATGTACGCGTTTATTAATAAAAAAAAAGTCTTCATAGACAAACAGACATTTAACAGTGTTATCTAATTAGGTTCCATTTTTCTTCCTCTACGCTAGCAAAGTTTTAATCGTATTGAGTTACGAGGAAGCAAATAGGAACTCGGTCCCAACTTCGCTTATTTCTACTCTAAAATATTCCGGACGGGTCCACGTACCTAAAGTGATTTCCCAGGCTGAGCATACAGTGTCGGTGTTCAATGGCATTCGAACTAGTATAAATCGTGATCCCCGATCGCTCAGCAAAGTAATCCTCTGAAATAAGGCATTTCTATTCGCTTTGAGACCAGGTTAGCTCTAATGGTAACTGTACTATGCTGAGTGAGGCAAAACAATGTTTGAATAGTCCCTTTTAACCTAATCTTATTGAGGTTCTCGTGGGTAGCTAGAAATATAAATGCTCTTCATTTTCTGATTCACTTAGCTACAATTTACTTGGAAATTATTAGCGTGGAGGAATAACTTTTGACAATCCATTTTTTTAACACTAATTTTGCTAAAATTAACTGGGCAAAGGGCTCCCCCAATAGCCTCCAATAAAATTAAAGTTTTTTTTTATTTGTAAAAAAAATTTACAAACTTAGGTAAATCTTGTCTGAAAAAAAAATTTGAGATGATACAAAAAGTTTTTTTCATCAAGTTTTGAACAACTTCCTAACGTTTATTCGATCCTAATTGCCTGACAAAAAAAAAGTAAAGTTAGTTATACCGTCCCACTACAGAGCAAAGGCTTCCATCATAAGAATCAAGTCATCGCTCAGGTGATCATCAATCCGCATTAGGTAAGCATAGTGATTCAGCTTAATCCCACGATAGTAGGCAAATAAATTGAAGTAACAAATTAAGCTGCTAAAAATACTCGTATTCATAAAGAAGCGTGTAAAATCAACATATTTTTGTCTAACATGATATGAATGTTTTCAAAATTCCGAATACACAACATTGATGCTACTCGGTTTCATCCATTTTAATTTTACTGACATGAAAATTCAAAGATGTATTGCAATATAGAAAGCCTGTGTTTTTCATAGAATGTGAAATCAATGGATGTTATGAATGTGTAGAACAAAATAGGATGCGTAAATATTTATTTCAACTTTTAACGCAAAATAGAGCATCGACACGTGTGATACAAACTTATATACTTAACTTTTTAAAATGCGTTTAGTTAGTTACTATGAATGACACTTGCTTGTTAAGTAAAGTAACATTATGACGTGAGACAACATTGCTGCAGTAATGCGGAGCTGTGAGCAACGTTGTCTATCCGTCTTGGTATGTCGCGTCATATTGGCAACGTCATGCATGAAAATGGCAACTTTGTCCGCGCTTTTGCAACGTTAACGAACCTGTTGGAGCGCCGCTTGTGGAAGTTGAAAATGTTTAGTTTTCGCAAATTATTTGATTTTCGGCGATAAAGTAGCCGATATTATATTTTTATACATTTCTTTTATGTGATTCGGATCACCTGATAGACTTCCGCAACACCAATAGAGTCACAAGTGCACTGCCAACCTTTATCCCCCTTTCTCCCAGATTGAGCCTCCGGCCGTGGTATCACTCCGATCGAAACGGCCCATTCAGGCGGAAGCGTGGCTCTCCTGCGGTTAGATTTGCTTTTGAGAAGCTAGTATCTGGAAAAATAAAAGTCTGGACTACACAGACCACCAAATTCTTGATACCGAAATCGAATATTGATTGATTGGAAATCTATGAATAATAGATAGAATTTGAATTTTCATTCATAGATATGAAATGTAATTTAAGAGCTGGCTACAGGTTTGCGGTTTAGTTGTGTCATAACTATTTGCGGTGTCCAACACAAATTGCATGTAACATTCATGCAACGGAACTGCACGGCGCCATTAATTTTGAACCTTACTGCTCTCAAAATAGCTTTCAATCAAAAATACTCCTGAATAAGGCTGTACAGTAAGTAATAACCGGGGACACATCCTTTACTAAATAATTATAGACAGAATGACATTGTACAGCCATGCTGCGCTACGTAAAGACTGAAGCTTTTTATCTTCATATTTATACGCTCGTCGTTTAAAATAATATTCGTTGGAGGTAAATAACGTTTCTTGTTTAAAAATAATAATTAGTTTGATTTTGATTTTGTACCTCATTATCATTACACTTGCCAATTAATGTTCCCACTGCGGGCAGAGGTTTACACACAGAGAGGGCAAGCCTTAGTTTTGTCAGGCTAGCTTATTGTGTGGTGGGAGACTTCACAAACGCTTTCTAATTTCATTTGCCACGTCAGCAGGTTTCCTCAGGATTTTTTCCTGTTGTAAATCCTGTTGTGTAATCAAATATAAGCAACTAATATAACACGCACACAAATCTGGAAGTTCCATAGGCACAAGATCAGATTCTAACCTTTGTCCTACCCTTTTAGAAAGCTATGTCTGTTCCACCGACATGTAACCACAGCTGTCTATAACAAAAACGCTGTAAACTTTTCTGCGTTCGTTCATTTAAATAAAATAGGTATCCCATTTTATTTTTACCCTAACAATGCGTTACGCACGGAGTGGTATCTCGTCTGCCCGAGTTTCTCATATTAACATATTCACTGCCACAGACTTACTTTTCTTACAATGAAATTCCCAGGGAGTCCTCAAAAAGATGAAGCATAATACCCTAGGTGAAACATTTTTATAAAACTGGGAACATACCCACCCGCGTTTAATAACAGTAGGGATTCTGTGTTTCATTAATAAAGCTCTGAGAGATTACTTAATTCATTCACGAGGCACAATACAGTTTCCAGTATAATCGTGTACATTTTCCTGTAGCACAGTATATTGTAGCTTTCTTAGGGCCTCGTTCACCACCTCTTAGTCTTTACTAAAACTTTACTTTGAAAAGTTTTTTCTTTGAAAAGTAAATTACTTGACACTTTTGTCAAGTAATTTACTTTTCAATTAAAGTGGGTTCGGAGAAAATTGGCCCCTGGTCCGCGGCCTAGTTTAATTTGAATATTTTTTTCAATACAAATACCAGGGGCCAATTTTCTCCGAACCCACTTTAATTGACAAGAAATTTACTTGACACTTTACTCGTAGGTGGTGAACGAGGCCCTTAATCTGATGCCACTGAACAGAAACAATAAGGTAAAAGTAACCTGTAGGTTACCACTTATAAGCGACTACTCTTGAAAGTCCTAGGTTGTTTCTAAAAGTAGCCCCAGTGTTTTTCTCTAAAGCGTAGATAACATCTGGCTGCATGTCAGTTCACCAACTGTCTAGAGGATCACCTCCTCTAGACACTCCCGTACTTGGAAAACACATTATCATTGTACCTGCGCCTAATCCTTCTTCGGTCGTATATTAGAACATCTTATCTTTATACAAATACATTATTCCATATAGATTTTTCAATCGATAGTGCACATAGTTTGTGTTGGGTGTGTATGTATGCTTCTTAAATATAATACAAGTAAGAAGCCACTTATCTCGTTTAGCGAAATTAAGATATGCCTGTGGAAATAGATGGTGATGGGTAATCGATTAAATTACGTCTATATCCTCAGTAAAGTATCAACCTATGATACTTCAGAAGAAAACCCCCCAGCATAGAAAGTAAGTCATCACTACTATGATGCGATTAGGCTTAATCTACACGCGTGCCTAATGCGGATTGGTCATCACAAACCCAAGCAAATCTTCAGTGAAGTACAAAATGGTTTTTTGATAACTTACACAATGGAAGCTTTGATTTTAGTGTACTAGATTTTATGGTCCAATAAATCGTCTCCTAAATATAAGTTATGCGGGAAACGACAGAAATTACTCTCCCAAATGTCGTACTGAATACGGACTAAAATATAAATTCTTTTTGTCTAGACCAGTCCTTTTCTTGGCCTGTTTGTGTCACAATTCGTGTGAACATCCTTTATCCATTATCATTTTTCAGAACTTTTTGTAACATGCGCTTCTGGCTATAAAAATCCATGTCCAACAATCTAGAATTACAAAATACCAACGCTCTTGATATCAAACTAGAAATGTACACAAGTATTTGTTGAAAGTTTACCTGCCTCGAATATTTCTGTGCAGGAAAATGAAAATAGTTTATAAAACCTGGTGCATAACATGACTACTTATCAGCTACGTTGGAAACTCAAGGCCACACATTGACAAGTAAAATTTCTCCAATTGATATGTACCTAAATGTGTTTGATATTAGGTTTTAAGATTCGAAATTAGATAACTCTTAATTTGATATAAGACAAAAAACGTATAAGGAACTTTTCCGAAATACTTTTGTGAAATTATTACAAAGTTTAGTCAAATTAAGTTTGAAGCCTGCTGTAAACATACCGAAATACCAGTATACCAGAAGCGGTACCATTTGGCGATGTTGGCTTGGTCGTTTCACCAGTTTCTCCGAAATAAAGTTGCGTGAAGGGTAGGTGTGCTAAGCCGACTACTTATCACGTATCACTTTGATAGTGTATGTTGTGTGTAGTGTTGTTATTCAGTATGTTGTTCAACTACATCAAGGGCCCTTGAGGGAGGCTAGGAGTCTGACAATAGCTCACAGGATAAGAACAATTTCGAATCCATCGATTTCACTTCGACCTTACCCACCTACAAACTTTAGGGCACAATTAAACACCGATTTGAATTCAAATTAAAATTTAAACGATCTATTAAGTCGGCACATCAAAGAACATTAGCGGGGTATTTAATTAAACTCAATTAACTTACGCGTGATCGAGTTAGCGATCCGCGGCTTAGTTAGCGCTGGGAAAATCGAGTCCCGAAATGTGACGTAGGACGAAGATCTGAGGGTGTCGTGTTCAAGTCACGTTGGGGACATCATTATCAAATGTGGGTGATTGGTGGCGTGGAAGAAAGTATCACATGGTTATACGTGCTCACTGGAATTTAGGCTTGTTATAGTCTGTTTAGATAGACTTGCAAAAATACTCTTAAATGTGACTAAGAATCAGGATCCGAAGATTGTTTGAATCTGCGCTGTATTTCGTCGAGTAGGTGAGGGCAGCGCACTTGTGACTCTACTAGTATTGCAGATGCTCGCTTACCATCGCTTACCATCAGGTGATCTATATGCTCGTCTGCCACCTATCACATAAAAAAAATCTCCCCGACTCATATTGTCATAAGTATGTCACTCGTTTCTGGTGTAGTTTTAGAAATAAACCTACACAGGGCTCATTAAATAATGGAGAAAAGCCAAAACTTCATTCATGATTTTATTGTTTACTAGCTTTTGCCCGCGACTTCGTTCGCGTGGACTTTAGGTTTTACGACCTCACATTAGAAACCTCAAAAATTGTAGCCTATATGTTATTCTGATGTATAAGCTATATTGTGGTAAAGTTTCATTCAAATCCATTCAGTAGTTTTTACGTGAAAGAGTAACAAACATCCATGCATCCATACATCCATACTTACAAACTTTCGCCTTTATAATAGTAGTAGGATTCACACATTACGTGTCGAAGATTGCAAAATTACCCGATTTCTAAGTAACTAGCCAGCTTTCCATGATAGATGCGAGCATAAAGAGGTAAAAGTGTAAACGAGCCAGTCTCATTTTTTCATATTGAGCGGCATTTTATTTTCCGGGCCCCAATAACTCGGCCCATCGAGTCGTATCAATGGCAGTACTAAGTCAAATGGAGTAGGTGCGATGCTCAAAGACTATTTGTTGCTTCCTGGCTACTTTTTTGTTTGAACGCGTGATGCTGCGACGATTATCGGGTGGTGTGGTACAGTCAGCAGAGCGAGCAAGGTGTCGATTCAAAAAATAAACACTTCGATTGTCATGATAATTGACGTCTAAGTTGACATTTTAATTTTTTAACGTAAAATTTGTCATATGTGTTGTAAGTTAAAAAATCAATGAATATCGACTGATAATATATTTGTGATTCGTGGAACGCACATATGTAAACGCTATTATATCTAACAGTCAACAAATTCTTGAAAGTGTGAACGTTTATCTCTCTTTGTACGCGTAATGAGTAAAGTGACTTCTGCACCTGCGTTTTCAATCATTAAGTCAGGTCCAATCGTTTGGACATGAAGAAGTTACAGGCATCTACATATATTTGTTACCTACTTCTTCACGCTTCACAAATTAGTATGATAATACTACACCCTGTCATGGACATACCTTTCACTTACCATCGGTCTTTTTTTTAATTTTTACCATCAGGGCTGTGTTGCACTAAATGCAAAAAGGGAAAAGACTCAAAATGAAAAAAAGAGTCTATTTTTTATTTATTGCTTAAGTGGCATTAAATTTTTCGAGCCCTAGGACACGGTTTTTCGACTCGAGTCCTTGCCATCACTATGTCACGCTGAACTATAGCGATGTTCAAAGGATTATTTAGCGCTCCCTGACAACGGCTTTGTTTGAACGCATGACGCTGTGGCTGGGTTATTAGGGGTTGCCAAACACCTGGTGTTTGACAACCTTGCAATTTACTCTCACTCGTCCGTCCAGCTTATCATCTCTGTTAAATAAATACAGCTAAGTCAACACTGAAAAAAAAATAGCCGCCGTTTTTAAAAAGGACCACGATTTGTCATCCATATCTTACACATTTAGATAACGCTATGAAAGATGATGCACTCGGAAAAGAATAGGCCTTTTATTTGGTACGTACCAGATAAATTGTGTTCTTTCATATTTTATAGAGCCGTAAACTGCGGCGCGTTTGTCGGTAACACCGTAAATACTCGGCTTCGTTATAGCAGCCACCTCAATTCTACCAATAAATAATACCTACCTAAGTGGCGTCATAACTGGTGGCCGCCACTAAGCCACTAGCGGTTGCGTTTAGTAGCCACTTCTGGCAGTGGTCGCATTTAGTGGCCGCCAAGTGGCTTCAATTAAGGTAATTTATTTAACAGATACACCTACATAGATAGATACGTATTATCATAGTTGTTAGCCGATCCCAGTTTTGGAAGGCTCATTCTGTTTTTGAGCAAACATTTAATAATCGGGAGGGATAAGCCCTCCCTCATATGCATAAGATATTAGAACTTAATGTTTTCACGATTTCGACCGACAAAATCCCTTTTGTACCAACTCTTTGAAAATCCCCCTTTCAAAGAAAGTTTCAGTATTAGGTATTGTTAGGCGTTTTGCGACCCTGGCACAGAGCATAATTAATATATCCTCTGTGACCCTAGTAGATAATAATGTTGTCACGTGTCACGCACCAGTAATACACGATACGAGTATTCGGTATGTGCCTAATTAGATGAAATGTCAATTTGTGCTCCCGAAACGCACGACCTCATCTAACTAAATAGAAAATTTTAGCTCCAACAAATTTACGCGATCAAAGTTAACTCTGTCTCTTTCCAAGATAAACGTTCTTCTGAATCAACATGCTGAAGTGGTAGTACCACGTCTACCACAGAACAGACCATCATTCATTGGCGATCAT
The DNA here is from genome assembly GCA_014851415.1 of Cnaphalocrocis medinalis. Classification (NCBI taxonomy): domain Eukaryota; kingdom Metazoa; phylum Arthropoda; class Insecta; order Lepidoptera; family Crambidae; genus Cnaphalocrocis; species Cnaphalocrocis medinalis. Next base: position 9,881,036 of record CM026279.1, read on the forward strand.
TAGTGCAGAAGGGCTTTGAACTGGACACCGCCGTTGAGTCAGTATATTGCAAGAGGCCCCAGCTACTTGATGGGCTGTTCACCTTGGACACACTGTTAGCAGTCAAATATTTTAATAAGGGTCAAGTGTACCGAAAGGATATATTATATTAGGGTCAGTTGTACTGAAAGAAATCAGTTTGTCAGTGAGATGATCTAAATCGCTGATCATTCCGATGCGCCCCTGTGCCGGGGCGATCGTGAGTCCTAGTGGCCTGAACCGGCCACTCGGTGGTAAGGCTTGATTCCTAACATAAATATCTAGAGCCTAAATTTCTGAATGGAGAAAATGATAAAATCTGTGGCGCTGTATGTAGAATGCTCAACAGTAAGCGCAGCCTCTTGATCTGTGGATACATTGATCTGAATATAATGAGATTATCGTGGAAAAGAATGGCCGCTATCGTCCACATCAACTAATATTAGGGTTTTATGAGTTTGGGGGCCGATGAGCCGACAGATGGAGTTTGAATTCAAATGTTTGTCCAATCTTATAATTTTATAAATAAATAACTCCTCATTTTGATTCCTCTGTTTCGTCCTTGCTCTTTCCCACTTTAGGTGGGGTAGATTATCCTCATATTTTCGTGCCCAGGCCCGTTCCTGTTAATTGATTGTTGCATCTATTGATTGCTAGTTAGTTCTAGAAATAGATATTCGTAGATATCTATGCTTGTCCCTTAGTAGATAGATAGATATTCTTTATTGCACAGAAATAGAATACATGAGTGAAACAACAGCTATAAACAGTACAATAAGGTCTATCTACTAAGAGATTGTCCGTTAGTAGATAGATAGATATCTATCTACTAAGAGACAATGGACAACACCTGTCAATGTCTGATAGGCATTAATCGCGAGTACAATATCTAGGCTCTAATGATAGATGTTTGAGCCATTAGAAGCAATTGCTTATATTGCTACTGTCGACTAACTGAATAGTTAGCTAGTCTAGTTTAAGTACCGGGCCGTGATCTCGGGGTCCCAACCTCGATTCCCGGGTCGAGCAGAAAGTATGAATCGATTTTTTTTTATATAGCTTGAGTTTGTGATCGCCAATCCGCATTAGGCAAACGTGGTTATCAAGCCTTATATCATCACAGTAGCGATGACTTGATTTCTATGATGGAGGCCTTTGCTAAGCTGTGGGACAGTGTATAGGCTGATACTTACCTACTACTGGAATAGAGAAGGCTAGACTACTTGAACGTCTACCACACTTATACAAATCTATTGCTACGTTTATACTTATTCTAGCGGCTCTGCTATGAAGTACCAATTAACATAAAATTAGTTAAGCTGAATGCTTGGTACTCCAGAAACGATTAAATTATATTATGCAATGTATAAGCGACACTGATGTATTGATAAATTTCAAAGGTTTCAATACAGCAAATTTCCAATCGGAACTGACAATGTTTCATTAGACAGATATAGCAAGCGCTGCGCCAGCACAAAATAATAGACACAGAAGATCAGCTCTAGCTGAAATTGATAATTGAAGAGTTCGTTGACCTATGCGCTATGCAGTATACTCGTATTATCGTATCGTGTTTTTTTTCTGGTTAGGCAGGTTGTTCGGTGAGGAGGACATTATGCAGAGACACAAGCTTTATTGTCTGATATCCATAATACACGTACTTCAACTACTCAGTACACAGTCATGTTAATGTATGAAATGTTGTAACATCGTACTTACCTTGTTATTTTAACCTTGACATGTCTATTGTCTATCGCACTACACAGCACTAAATCGACTCTATTTATCAGTAGCAAAAATTGACACACAATATAGTCTACATTGATCGATGCTGATCTTTTGTTTTACCACGTCTCGTCTAGCTACCCACTTTAATAAATCTTTCATAATACGTATTTGTAGAACTGAAACACCATAGTTTATAAGAAAATACATTTATTTTCGATTAATGCCAATCTTCGTATCTCTTGCACAATAGAGTTGTCACCACTTGTGTCTCTTGCTAAAATCCGAGGAAAAATTTATCTGTCATCTTGATATTAGTGATGGGGATAATGTATTTATCGATTGATTGACTGTCGCTTCTAACAAGTACCTTTTTTGTGGTAAAACTACATAGAATGAGTTTTCGAAAACCGTTTTGTTCCGTACCTATAATTTAAATCACTATGTACCTACTTATCGGTTGTTACGTATAGATATATCCTTCTATGTACAACATTAATTTGTTGAAGGGCTTGTTTTTAGCATCACACCTTAACCTACCCATATTTGGGAAGAAGCTTATGGAGAGCGAGCTTACCAAAATCAAACTTTCTATTCTAGATTTTTGAATAATCACTGGGTAAAACTAAGGGTGTGTATTCTTTTCATGACTGTATGCATCATTAAGAAAGATTTTACTACTCGTTATTCTAATTATTTACTTACTACTGAGTTTCTTGCTGATTCTTCTCGGTAGGAATCGATTTTCCGAATCAGTGGTAGCTTACATAAATATTTGACATTCATAAACGTTATGTATGGACTTAAATTGAATAAAGAATATTTTCATTTCATTAAATGTATATTTTAAATTTTAAATAATATTACAAGGTTCGTGATCGCCTTACTTAAAGACTGTTGTTTTCTCAGGTTGGTTGTAGTCACAAATGTCTACAAAAGTGATTTTAGTACCACATGATGTTTTCGATTTGTCAACAAACAAAGCTAACCAACATTATAGGTACAGCTTAATATTGACCACAATCCACGTTGTTATTATAGGTTGTCATGTCCATCATATGCCGTTTAGTATTGGATTGTGATTCAATAAACAAAATACTTACGTATTTTGTGAATAAATATGAGGGTTGTGATTTCGACCGATTTGTTTGGAAATCCTTGGGGGGCTATTGTCTAGCTTTGCTTGTGCGTCTCTTGACAGAGGATATGATGATAATCTTGGTTTCTTTTTTTACAAGATTGAATTAGTCGATGCTAAAATGTAATTCACCGAATTTTATTAGCCCTACTATTTTGATAGTCGTGACATCAAAGAATCTACAACGAATCAAAACACGCTTTATAAGGATTTTTAACTAATGAAGTTTTTCTACTTATAGTAATCAATAGTATCAAATGAAAAAGATTAGGTAGCTGTTAGAGCTTGTTTACACAAATACGAATCTTGTTTTTTCACGGTTTGTTATTTTTTCACTAGAGCAATGATTTTGCAATGAAAATGAAAACCAGATACATACTTGTTTAACTCTACATATTTAAGTTCAGTCAGCCACAACACATCAGGTTACCATAAGCTGTCTAATTTTCTCAATTGATATTCAACCTAATGTGTATGACAGTACGATGAGATTCGATTAAAGAAATTTGACAGTTTTGTATGTTTTGTTTGATACTTTAATGTGTGGTTGTACGTACATTATATTTTTTAACCTTTTTTCCGGTCTATAACGTCGTAACGCCCAGACAGCAGACACAATGGAAAATCAATTGTTTTGTGCCTTTTAAAAGGCTTATGGGCCTTACGACGTTAATAGACTTTGTTTGTTCTAAGGTTCCCCAATTGTTACAGGTCACCGGGCCGCTATAGCGACAGATGCCCGCCCTCATCAGGGTGGTCGAAGAGAGTAACATGTAAAATATAATTGGTAAGTTACACTTAGTTTTTTTTTTCATCCGTGTAAATGACGTTCTACACATGTTGCCTATTCAACTTCAACATCAACTTGTCACACGTGGGAAACCCGAAGTTTATTATTGAAACTTTGTGAATTTACATAATGGAAAACTAATGATTCATTTTGTAATAAAATAAATTATGAAGTTAGTAGTGAATCATTTGGCGTAAAGAACATCTTGATTTTGCATAAGAAAATTAAGAATGATGGAAAGATGTTACTAAAATAGTACCTAGATCAATGATAAACACATCTAACATATCTAAATAAGAGTCCTTTTACCTATTAATATAGTTTATAATTAAGTATATCATCGATGTTCATGTATGACTACTTTCTAAGACCGTGACCTTTATAAGCAATCTATCTTAGGGAAACTATTGCAGGAACACTAGATACTCGTAGTTAGATTGTAATTCCGTACGGATGATTGACCAATTAAATTCAGTCATTCGCTCGATTGCCATGACAGTCCAATCTCTCCCCATCATTCATTCATAGTTCAATCTAAAAATATGAGCAATTCATTTCATTTGCATTTTCACATTCACGATTTAAAAGCCGCTTTTTCAGACAACATTTGTCAGCATAGTTTGGAACCATCATTCAATATTTTGCTTATGATTTCATTTCTTCTGTTTATATTTCAATTCTGAAGCTTTGTTGATTTTGTTTAATAATTTAATATCATTAAATAATAGTTCGACAACTTTACAATGTCATTTTAATATAACAATAAATAGGTAAGGTACTTGTACGTGTAATGAAATCAAAAAGAAGAAACTAAAGAAAGAATGAATACTTGTGTTGCTTTCAGTGTCTAGGTGTAATATTTATGTATTTAAGTATTATATTTGTGTTTCCACTGTAATATCTGATAACTGTACTAAAAGTGCTTAAGCTAAGTAGTAAGGAGTCATGTCAATGTATGAGATGCTTTATTTTTTTTAATAATTCCGTTTCATGCTTCGTTCAAATGTTTATTAGAAATAGATTGCTCTTAATTTAAAACAAACATCGTTGAAGGTAATGGAGTTTCCAAAGTTTAACCTCGACGTTTAAGTAGGATCACTGAAGTAAATTCCAACAAAATTAAACTATCCAATCCGTGTTTAAGACTAGTATTACCACAAAGTAGACAAATAAATTAGATTACTAAATTTCCCAACTGAAGAGCTGCTTTGATTTGAGTTTCACGCTATATTTGTGAAGTCTATGATAGTTTGTGAGAGTAAAAATATTTTTGTCGATTGGTAGAATTAAGTGACGTATCTGTATTTTTTAATTTTTTTGCGGATCAATTCCCGTGAAGCCCAATTAAAAAAAATGTAGTTTTCTTACTTTCCAAAATTAAAGGAAGTTCTTTAAGTAAAATATGCTCACTTTAAGATTGAAAGTAGTTTTCCTCTAGGGCCCAATGTTTTTTTCCACCCTGTATAATATTATAGTGCTGATTAGGTAAAGCAAATCGTCGTTGTTTAGTTTCTGAATTGTAATAGTTACAAAATTAAAGTTAGCTATCAATAGCGTTGAATCATTCATACTTTGATTCCACAATTTTACTTAATTGACTTAAGAATTCCTCAACTTTTCAACCAATGTAGAGTAGGGCTTATGAAGGTTATTTATAAATAAGAAGAAGATTGGTTTCTTAATTAGTTTTACTCGTATACTAATGAAGCATTACTTAGTTTAGCTATGGACATGATCGAAATAAAAATAGATACTTACCTACTTTTGTATTAGATACGTCACCTGCCCGCTCCGCGTAACTAATCCATCCACTCCCCGGCGGACGTGTATCGTATGTGTGTCACCGTAAAATAGTCCGAACTGTATGTTGCTCAACTTCCGGAAAATAACAAACAGTGCTAAATTTTAGTTTTGAAAATAGGTAAGGTTGGGTTAGTCACCACTTCATTCATCACTTTTTTAATGTAGGGGAAATGATTTGCGCACCGTGACGTAAGGCCGGGGCACTTAGTGGGGTGTGTGGAACGGTTACCCAGAGGTATACCCACTACCCTACGACGCGCGGCGAGGCCTACGGTCACACATCAGTCCGTTTGACCCCGCCTGCGGCCAACGACCACTCAAGCAGAATATCATCCACTCCTGCCAACTGAAGGAGCACCGGCGGGCAGTGCACCTTCTACACCATCAGCTCCTCGCAGAAGGAAGCTACCAGTGCTACCACATTCCAAGCACTCTCGCTATCGGCCATTTTATCAAGAACGGTTGGTAGCGTGAGGTCTCTGTTGCTTAGGGCTATAGCAATTCTAACCTAACCTAACGATTTTCGAAAAATAAACCTTGACACGTAAGCAGTTTGTTATTTTCCGAAAGTTTATCAACTTTCTGGGAAATTGATCAATTTACGGTGACATATGCAATGTTTGCTTGGCCGCCCATTTTAGGTCAGCGGCGCGCCGCGCGGCGTTCCCTGAGGAGAAAAAAAGGTACTTCCGTACCACACCACTCATCTTTTTCCGTTTTAAATTCAATTAACAAATTAGATCGACTAACCAATGTTTCCCTCGGGGTGCCATGTTGAATTGTAGCCATTTTCTCAGGTCAATTTGTGTATAATTTTGACACTTTGAAATAAAAAATTACAAACACTTGCCGTCCCAAATCTTTATCTTCATGAAAATGGCAATTAATTTGTGGGATTAGCCATTAATATTGTATTCAAAATGGTAATTGATCATATTTGAAAAATATCTACTTAGTTTCATGCTAGTTCTTCTCTCAGTAGAAATCGACATTCCGAATCAGCGGTAGTTTAGATATATATTTGTAAAACATTAAGTCATAGTGATGACAATTTGTATTATTTTACAAGTAAAATTTCCGTTCCTTTCATTTATTGAGTTGAACTTATTTTTTGCAAGAGATCACAGTTTCACCTAACGAGGTGTTTGAGCACGAGGCAAATAATGTCTCAGCAGAAGAGGCGTACAAACATACTCAGAACATCAGAACGAGGTCAGTTTGTCTACTTGGATAACAAAGCTTGCATTTTTTACTTCACGGTGTAGGTATTTAACATACCTACTGTAACTTTTCACTAAAGGCCAGGAGCATAGTGATTGATAAAAAGGTCGACTTTTTTCCTTTTTTTTCCAGAGTAGGTAAACCATGGTAGCCTTCACTTTGTGTTATGTAGGGGCAAGGTGGTGTCTGGGACTCTAACCCTAACCAAAACTTTAGGGTGTCCATCTCAGAGCAATCGCGGTCGGATACCCCACAGCCGGGACTGGACCGTCTACTAATCGCGTTCGCCGCATCACGCTAATTATGTACACACGTAATAAATACCAGGTTGACGACCTACCAGGACCAGTAGAATTTCAACATTGGCTATTATGAAATAATTTATTATATTTACTGATCATCAACATATAAAGTAAAAGTTAATTTAGAACTCTTCATTATCTATATTGTTATTAAATATGGCGAAAAACCAGCAAATAAGTTCGCGAGTTATTCCCTAAGTGATTACCTACATAATTTGAAATAAACTTAACGTAAACTTGGAGTACTTGAACAATGAAAAGCCTTTGAAATTTCAGAACATACCTTTTGAAAATTTACGAAAACAATGAAACTTTGAAATTGTGAGGACAAGTTATCTTATGGATTTCAAAACATTTGCTTGGAATTTCTAGCGAGTAATTGAGTGTGAAGCAAAGACGATAAACTTCATGATTTTGCTGAATGGCGTTTCTTTATGCCAATACGATCTACTATGAATTGGTATTTTTTCGCTCGGTCATGATTTATGAAGCAAAAGCCAAAATCTATCCTTACAAGGCGTTTTAGATAGTTTTTCGAATTTAGTTTAGCTTTGTTGTGATAATGCTATTGAACGTGTAAACATGATCCACCTGACCGGGTTTCCCTGTATAAGGATTTCAAAGATCAGACGGCGGTCGCTTCATTGTAAATAAAACACTTTTCAAAGGTCGTTACTCCTCTTTTCTGGTCATAATCAAATCGTGCCCTGGATTTCAAAGCAACGAATCTAGACATAAGTAATTGAGAATAACACTGACCGAGATGATGATAATGATGACAAGTACTTGAAGCTAATTTTGATGGGGTTCTTTCTGTGGGTTCGAACAAGTACCTACCTACTTGATGATGTCAACTAAACGCTTCAGTTACTTTGAATACTGCGTTCTTTTTATCCTACATCAGCTTTTATTATCTTTGAAAGCGAGTAAATGCGTATTTTCATGTCCTATCTCGATGCCACATTAAAAGGGCTGACAACCAATTAATGTATGGGTAAAATTTCCCTTTTCTGTCTATGGAGCGTCGCATGGACGATAAAGCTGTCATTTGTCATGATCACGAACGACCGATAAAATATTTACTTTATCTATACTGAATCGTATGAAATAAAGTGGGACAGTAAAATACGCAGGTATGGGTACATACTCGTACGTCCATAATGTAGGCTTTTTGTAATCAGTTTTGGTGGTTTAATCCGCAACGCCGTACAAAATCATGCGACAAGGGGAAAATACCAAGGGTTGCAACCCCCTCTCTTTCTGTGGTCCTCAGTTGGACAGCTTACAAGTGACGGCATAATGCTGAATCTTATTATTTTATGCTCTTATATCGTTCTACATAGGTCATCTGGTGGTTCAAATGACCCATAATTTTTTTAACACGGGCCAGTAGTCTATAAGAGGGGAAGAGAGAATGCACATAACTGGGTTACATACTGGGTGGTACTTGAGCACTATAAATATCCTGCGTACATGGCTGATCGTTAAGATTGGCTGCCGTAACCGAAGATCAGTGTTATAAGGATACAAAGGTTTTGGTGTAGGGAGCTTCGTTGCGAGACCCGGTCTTGCAACAAAGACCTGGGGCCTGGTGCTGATTCTTTGTCTCCCAACAAGGTCATGCATTATTAGGAGTGCGTATTAAGCCAACTTTAGGTATTAACTTGGCTTGACTACGTGTATAGTCCGAGGCAAGAAAGTGTAGTTATGATCTTGAGAGCGCAGAAACCAATTTTGATAGAAAGTCTTCTTTAATACAAGTGCGCAAAAAAAACGGTCATCGCTATACTTTCGTGCCTCCAGCTATATCTATAGTAATTACGCACAATGATTCATAATGTACCTACCTGAGGGGGTGGTTCTTTTAGGCTAAAATTTCCGAAGTCGAAATAACAGAGCCGATTAACTTGTACCTCTATATTCCAAGTTAATGGAACAGAACATTATATAGGTACCTGTCTGCTTACGCATCATTACAACGTATTACTGTTAACATAATTCAAAGCTGGCATGTCGACATTTATCAACATTAACCTTACATAATTTATAATGTTAGGTAGGTATTGTCTTTGATCATAATTCATTTTGTCGAAATCTATTCTTAACTTAGGCTACTTAGTGAACTTTTTGGGGCATTTGAATATCATATTTTACTTTTGCGTTTACTTATTTAAGGGAAGGTTTTTTAAGTATCATATTAATGACGCACAAAGATTGTATTTTTATTTCGAAGGTCAATTACAATTATATTATGATACTCCAAATTAGTTCCTAAAGCTTGATTTATATTAATTTTGTATCCAAGGATTACATTTCCTCCCGTTATTTTTCTTTACACAAAAATACTTAATTAAAGTTTCGTTTGTTGGCTAGAAATTCGGGCGTTAAAAATATCGTGGGCGGTTGTAATCGTAATATTGTTTTAATTTGTTTCTAATAATATTTTTTTTCTTTTTCAGGTACCTACCTTCGCTCTCTACACTTAAACCAAACTCTAGTTGTAGCCTGTATAGTATTGTATAAGTTTATGTATAATGATTATCGCTAAAGTTGTTATTAGTTGACACTAAGGATTTTGTAAGTTATGTAGTTTTTTTAATTGGTCTATTTTAGAATTTAGCTAGATTTTGTGTCTAATGAGCCATGACGCAAGATCTAGAAATATTGTGTGTAGTTTGCAAGAGTAACAATTGTAAATTTGTATTATAGGTATGTTTCGAACAAAATTACTTAGATATTTTTTTACTTCTAGGGTCCAAAAAGTGATTTTGTGTAGGAACCATTAGTTCACGATCTTTGTAGAAAATGCATTTAAGTATGTATATCAAATCGTTAGGGTCCTAAGTATTGTTTATCTGCATTTCTGAGCTGTCAAAAGTTAATAAATGTTGACAGTTGTATAGTTAACATCACGTACGACGTAAGACCGTTACGTAACGTAGGGTTGCCAGCGGTCGTACTTATTGACGTGACGAGAACTATTAAGAAAAGCGGCTTTAATCCTTTTTAAAAAGTTTGGATCTGTAAATAAATGTTAGGTACCCCTAAAGTTAAAATTGTATTGTACTTATACTTTTATATTTTTACATTTATCAATACTGGAATCTATGTGAATTTTACCATGTTTGACAATTTTAGCATAATTTTTTAATTCAACTAAATTGTACCAAATAATGTGTGTTCCATTGTAAGCACGAATTTCCGCAAGTAATTAAAATTTATTCAATGCCAAATAAGAATCTTTTTTTCATTGTGTTGTTTTATTTTATCCTACGAAACCTCTATGATACATCCTTTTAGATGGGCTTTGAGAATCCTTTCTTAGCGCCCTACCTCATGAGGGTGCTAAATTTCAGCGCAATCTGAGTGGTTCAAAAGCTGTACATTAATATGAGTAGCCAGTCAGTCAGTAAGTTAATATCCTTCTTCTTGAGTTGTATAGAGGGCGAAAAAAACATATTAGACCCTGTAGGGAAACTATGTTAAGGTACCTAATTTCCCTACAGGATCTAATGTTTTATTCGATAACTTCGATCATATAAACCTCCTTGCGCTAAAGAGTGCTATTGGTATTTTGGAAATAAAAACCAATTAGGTACAAGTTCGAAATTAAATAAATCTCTAGCTGTAAAGCTTAACACAGCGCTGTTAGGGTCACATTTTCAAACGCTTTCAGTATGGAGCTGATTAATGAGTATCTAGAGATTTTATGATCAAAGTCTTCAAATCATAAAGCTAGCCCGTTTTACTAAAAAAATAATTTCAAAATCCCTTTATTTTTTAGAGAAATAAACTGGATTTAAAACTACTGAATAACCTACATTCATTACTATAATATTACATAAACAGTCACACACATTGCCGAGTTTCTTATATAATAAAATAAGACTCAGAAATGTGCAGAAATTTTGTATGCATGTACGAGTATGTGAAAATCCTAATAAAGCCCACACGTACTACTCATGATAAAAGAGCCTTATTAGCTATTTTGTTTACTTAGTGTGAAGTTGACTGCGCCTCTAACAATATAGTTAATTTATGAACGCTCGGCTAGCCGCAATTTCCAAAGTTTTAAAGCCGCACCCGTTAATATTAATAACGTGTGTTTATCTGAACCCCTACAGGTTTGTTATTATACTTATTAGGAAATAATTTCCTTTCATAATAGAGCTGAATAGGGTATAGTTTAGACGTTGACGATGACGAATGACAGGAGAGAATGGAAGAAGAAAACATACTGCACCGACCCCAGATTACTTAGGAATAGGGCAGGCAGATGATGATGAGTGTGTAGTTTAGACGTAGAAAGCTGACTACCTAGCCTTGTTACCACCATAGCGGATAAGAGTCAAACAACAAGCGCTTATGGGACCTGCCCAAAACGCGTCAGCAATGACACAAAACGTAGAAAAAGAATAAGTACTATCTTGCGTACTAAACAGACTACGCACAGGACAGTACCATAGAATTAAAAGGTACAGTCAGCCTCACATAAATTTACCACAACCTGTAACATTTCCTCAATTGATATTCAACCTAATGTGTATGACAGTAAAATGAGAGGCGCTTAAAGCAATTTGACAGTTTTGTATACTTAGATGTGTAGCTGTATGTACTACCTACGTAATGCGTCTTCCCTTTCCCACGCTTTGTTGGACTTTTATTAGGGCGACATCTTAAGTCTATGTTAGGTACTGTACAGTGATCACCTGGTGGTTTGTTGTGACACAGAGACATACTATTCGATCGAAAACACCCTATTAATGAATCATGAATTGCTTAAGCCAGCCAGTTGATTAACGTTGTAATCGACGCTACGGAAAAACAATTCAGGCCGTTAGTTGTTTTATCCAGTGGCTAGGCCGTTGATTAAGCGGCTGATTAAATCGATTGGCTTTTGTTCGGGGCTTACAAATCTCCTCTATAGTCAGTAAAATCAGTGTTGACCATTAAATGAATATGATACAAATATTTGTATTCAATAAAATTAAATGAGTAGGTACTAGGAGAGGTATTATGTAGGTACTAGTGGTAAATAAAATAAACTAAGCTTTAAGCAAATTGTTTGGAGAGTAACCATTAGAAAATATTACAAACATATACAAAGTATTTCAGTTAGATCAAGCCATAGGACTGTGAACAAAACAAAGTATTATTTTAAATAAACCAAGCACGTTTAACCTAAATAATAAGACACTCAGTGAAATAAGTAGGTAGTCCCTTTTATTAGGGTTCCCCACTGGAGTGTCATGTAATTAACCGCAATTTTGGGCAAACATTAAATTATAGCCCTCACGACACTACCTACCGAATAGGTCGTACTACGCGTCTTGTATTCTACTACTTGAATAATATCATGATTATTGTATTTCTACAACTTAGTTTGACTAGGTACTGTAACGATGGTAAACTCCTTTAGTACTGGCCGCCGTTTATGGCTGAGTTTATAAAGGGAATCTGTCATACTTTGAAAAATAAACAAACACGCTCTCGGGAGCGCATTCTATTCGAAGCCACGAGAGTAAATAGACCAAAGAGGGCTCAGACCTCACGTTATTCAAGTCAACAAAGAGGGAGTACCCTCCCGGAGTGCCATAACTAGTAGGAGTGTTAATCTATTATTTTCAGATAATAAACAAACTCATAAACCGATACCACCGCCTTTTACTACTGCTAAGGCGGTACAGTACCTACACATTTATTTTTCTTATTTATTATCATAATACAAAGAAACACTGCTGCTAGGGTTTAATCAGCCTATTTGCATAGCAATAGTATTGAATAGTACACAGAAAATAAGAACCAGGTAAGTAAGTAAACATTTCCTCAATTCTTCAAAAAGTGTATTACTGCGGACGCTAAAAGATAACCAGAGTCACTGGTGGCTGGAAAAAGGAATTAAATTTTATCTTAAAAGATACCGATTACATTTTTTGGAAGGTTTTTCTATAAATCTATATATATCTATGATCCGCCTGCTCGTATGCTACCTATCACATAAAAAAATATTGTATCTCTAAGATTTTACCAAAATTTTACAGGAATAATGGATGAAGATGAAGGACTCCCACGAAAGTATAAAAATAACCAATTTGCTCTTTATTATCGACGACTTCTGAATACATCTATAAAACGTGTGACATTTAAGTAATTTGGTAAATTGGTACAAACTACGTAAGTGTTAACCAATTTGGTCTGACCCTGCATAGGTACTACGAGACCCAGACTCTGTGTAGCATTTGTTCCCTTTGAAATGCTCGGAACAGACGGACAAATTGAGATGCAATTGTTGATACTGACACTAGATACGTTTTGTTGTTTGATTGCAGGAAATTGAACACTGCAACTGCAACAACGTACGTCCAACACCAGCGTATATAATTAAGACACACTCGTCACGTCATGTCAGTTACTTAGGTACAAGCAAGCAAGCGAGTAAAGCATCGATCAATAAATTATAACTGCCGATTGTGTAAGTAATTTAGTTACCTATCATTCTGAACAACGTTTTAGCTTCGATTTTTGGAATTTGCATAATATTTACTTCATTTTTAACACGTCATTACCGATTTGTCATTTACGACCTAATGACAGCCCTGTTAGCATCATTTTTGCACTGTGTCTTGAGATTAGTTATAATGATTGAAGCTTTGAACATAAAATTGAAAGCACTATTGTCACTGTTTTGTATATTTTTGAAATTTTAGGTGGGCTACCAGAAATATAATACGTTGAAAAAGTGGTCAACAGTTGAAGCCAAGTCAAGCTCACAGTCCAGATTTAAGGTACAAACAAAACTTTATCTCAACAAGTCCCTTGGAGATAGGTTTACATGTCATGTGAAGTAGAAAAACCTTCAGCTGTTGCCTACTTTAAAAATAAACGATACTTTTCCTCGAAAAGAAAACGGCTTAAAGAAGTGGGAGGGACATAAGTATACTTAGATACTTATTTGTTGAAATTGTAGACACCCACTCAGTTTGGCATATGATTCAATGAACTATAAATGAATGAATTCTTATGTTATGTTTGTCAGTGTTGAATAAAAGTGTCTCAGAAATAGCCCCTAATGGTTTCGTAACTAGGAGACTTGTGGCATTTCCCTTCTGTACGGCCAAACTTAAAATAAGAATATGACGTTTATTGTCTCTTTAAAACATTTATACATAGGCTGGAGAAAAAAAAATACCAGTAGTAGTGTTGCTTAAAAACTATTCAGGACACCGATAGTACTACATTGATATTGTGAATTACACACACAAAACACAACCAAGGTTGTATCTATTAGAAAATCACAATACTTTTAATAATCGATACTGTCGACAGTAGGTATAGATACTATAGACACGAGGCAATATCGATACAATAGTTTTTTCTTTTACTGTCACAATTACAAGCATCATACATGAGACAAGCTGATGTTTATTTATTTATTTATTAGGCTTTTCAACAATGAGTACACCATACAATTAAAAAATACAAATACTGCTTACATTTTAAGTGCCTCATCACTTAAAGAAAAGCACTGCATGCACTAGAGCGTACAAAAAAAAACAACAAAATTGATAATTAAGTACAGAAAAAAGTACAATTCATGCTACACTCACATGAGATGCAGTTCCTCCCTTGCTTTCAGCTAATCAGCAAGGGCTTTTTAATTCCACGTATAAGTAGATGTGAAAAATAAGTCAAGAGAATATGATCCCAGGCAAACCTGGTTTTCAGCTACTCGCCTGCCCCCTTATTGTATGAAGGCATAAGTAATACCTAAATACTTGGCTGCCAGTCATGAAAACTAACTTAATGGTATCTAAGCCTAGCCCTTTTTTTGTTATGTGTCAAATAAATGATTTTTCTTTCTTTCTTTCCTAGAAATACGAGCTATTTCTCCGGTCAACTATTACGCCAACTAGCCTCTTAGCTTGTTAGTGAGACGGTGGGCACTAACACTCCACGTTCCAAGGGTTTCAGTTCCAAACGACGAAATATGCAGGAGTCTACATTGCACATTTCCGCCGTTTGAGCAATTCCACTGAAGTAGCAGCAACTCAAGACTAGCAAACTTTAGCAAAGTATGCGAGAGATGGGACAGTGCAGTGTTGACACACGTCTTAGTGACTAAGTTTTACACTTTTTTTGAATAGGATATAACTGAGAATTATTTGGAGTTATTCTCTATATAAATACCTAATGAATAAATTCACTCAACATGTCATATATTGACCTGACTCCGTATTAAGCACTTGTGTTACAGATATCAGACAACAGAGGAAACACAAATGTATAATACTTACATACATTACTTACTTACATATAACACCCAGACCCTGAACAAAAACAAGTGTTCATCACACCACATCGATCGAACAGGGATCGAATCCCGACCGAATGGCACTTGAAATTTTTACACTTAGTGTGTAGGTAATTAAAGAAAATGGAAATGCAATATTAGTTAAAATTATAGAGAGATCATAATAATATGTTTAGTTTAGGTATTAGTAAGAATCAAACTCCTTTGTATAGACCGAATATATGGGCAGACGTCTATTACCAAAATAGACGTCTGCCCATATATTCGGTCTTTGAACTCAATAATACCAACAATATTACGTATGGGGCAAACTCATCAGCTTTATACTGTCCAGGGACTGCAGTATATTAAAGTAATCATGTTTCTATCTTGATATTTAGGTACATCAAGTAGGTATATTGCGCTTATAGTTTGGTGGAAGGAGTCAATGGATAAAATAATGGCCAAAAGGGATACGTAATCAATAATAATTAACTACCTTATCTCTGAAGAACGGAATCGTTTTTCTTTCGGACAGTCAATTTATTATATATGGAACCAAACTTTTTTAACTTAGCTTAGATTAGCTGACTAAAAGAATGTTGTGTGTCCTTAAGACTGTTAGCCATGTCTTTATGCAAATACTTAATATAATAGCATTATACAAATACTTAATATAAACGGGACTAAATGTAAGTATACCTACTTTATTAAATACTAAGTACAGTATGGAGTCCGTTCTGTAGCGCTATCATGAGTTGACATCTAAACTGACATAACGTAAACTATTGCTCTGTCTCTTTCAAATGCATCACAATGAAAGAGACAAAGCCATAGTTTTCGATAGCGAGGATAGAAGGTACTTCAAACTCATGGTAGTGCTACTGAACTGACCACGGCCGTTGTCACGCGGTAAAAACGTCACGTTTGTGCCTATACATACTATTTATGGAGGTAAATTCTATAGAAATCGACAGAACGTATACAAATTGAAAAGGCGAAACAATAGCGCGATGTGATCGACACCCAGCGCCATCTATTGGTAGAGGGTGGAACTAATGTCCTGAAACGAAGTGAAGGCGGGCCACTAGTTAACAAATAAATAAAATAAAACACAAATTTATTTCAGGCTGCTAGTTTCTATTCTTTACTGAATAATTTGTTCTGAGTTTGTGTACCTACTCACTTCCAACTTTCGCGTAAAGGATATGCGTCCTCTACATTTACGTATATTGCAACGCGAAAATCTACGGCCTTTACAAACTTTACGATCTCCTAAAATAGCAAAAGGCTTTTTATTGCATGTTTTATTAGACACAATCGTAATGTTCTCATTTTTATTGACGCAGCCTACTATCTACGTCTATAAAGTATACATAGGTATATAGGTTCCGTAGGAGCATCATCATAACGCATTTTAAATGCCGTAAATGTTTTGTGATGCCTTTTTAATATCCGTACGTAGGCATTATAACGTAAAGGGTGAAATGGGAACTATGAAAATAAAGTAGTTAAAAAAATCATTAAAGATATTTTAGATGACCTACCTACAGTATTGATGAGACTATCGTCAGCTCATGGCGTTATGTCACTAAGGTTATCATAGGCTTCGATCATTACACAATTCCATACTGAAAGCAAGCCATAATTACACATTTTGTGCTGAAAGCATTTAAAAAAGTGATCAACAGTGCTGTCATTAGCCGTTAAGATATAGAAATTTTGAATTTAGAAAATGCCGTTCATTACATTTCATTTTCAAACTAAATCCATAGCAGGTAGATAATTAATTTTAGAAATAAATTTGAAAAATCCAGAAGTGCGTACCTTGTCACAATACACTAAGAAAGTAAAGGTCGTTCTACTTTCTTATATTATGTAGACAAGGTCCTAAAGTGTATACATATTTTTGGAGTTGACTGTACTAGAATACAAACATACAACGTCAGATGTAAGGTACCTACGCTGTTATCGCTCCATTTTTCGATCTTGGATTACATCAGCTTTAAATACAAAACGGAATATATTATTATAATAATTCAATATGTCAAGGGAAAAGTAAGCGTGTCCCGCCGGAAATATCGGATAATCAGGCAGATCCGACCTCGAGGCAGGGTTTAATTGCACAGGATATTGTTGTCATACGCCCCAGATACGAAACAAAGATTGTAACATTTTTACAATTAAATTAACAAAAAAATATTATTAATATTATGCGCCCGTAATGTCCCACTGCAGGGCAAAGGCCTCCCTACCTTTCCATCTACTCTGGTCCTGGGCTACGGTAGACCAGTCTTTCAGAAAAGCGTCGAGCCCATCACGCCAACGTCGCCTTTCGGTCTGCCGCAGGGGCGTTTCACGTTTTCAGGCATCCATTTTGTGGCTATTTTGGCCCAAAGCTCGCCTGGTATGCGACTGACGTGCCCGGCCCAGTCCCGTTTGAGCAAAGCAGCCTTTTTTAAAAAATACAAAATGTTCAAACTGATATGGGACAGGATGAGGCTGGCACAAGACCATTGTAAATGGTGAACACAAGAGGAGGTCTATACCCTGCAGTGGGATCAAGATAATTATAGGCTAATAATGAAGATGATATGAAAAAGTATTTCTCGCACTACACCCATTTTTAAACACATCTAAATTAACCATACTTATTTGTAAAGTGAATAATAAGTGTGTCTAGGAAATAAGACCTTAATATTTAAACTATTTTAATACCGTACGAGTATTGTTACGTGTTTTAGGTAGCCTAAGATTAAAGTGCGCTTAAAAATCTTCGATTTACAAAAAATCACCTTCATTATATTTTAAGTAGGTAAACATTGTCATTGAAATGCTTTAAATGGGTGCTAGAATGGTAGTATCCCACGGTGGCAGCATCACCCTGGTAGTGTTTTGAAATGATACACATACCCATATAGAAGACGAGAAAAAAACTGCAGAGAGTTCAGTGGGTATGCCTCTGACTGGTTTGTCGTTTAGAAAGGATCCCACTCGGTGAGAGTGCCACATAGATGGACGTAGCTATATGGGTATGGAAAGGTAGTCAGCCCCCAGCAACAAAATAAAAAAAAAGTGTCAGAGGAAACCATTTCTTACCATTTAATAAGCGCAGTTTATTCCTCAAAATACTCGAAATAATTCGTAAAAGGAATAATTTTGTTATTTATCCACCTACTGATCTCGATTAATTAAGTTCAGTCAGTACATACCTAATGGAAATGTACAATAATTAATTAAGTTACAGGCCCTTTTAGTATCTTTAATTACTTTCCTCATTTGATTCAATATGATGTCAAGGACCATCCCACATCTCCCTTAACAACGTAGGTATTTGTTTATTTTCATAAATATATTTTAACTAGCTGAAAGGACTTTATTAATTAACTAGTGGCCCGCCCTCACTTCGCTTCGGGACCGTAATTCAGAAATGAACCAATAGATGGCGCTGTGTCCAATTACATCGCGCAAGCGTTTCGTGTTTTCGGTTTACCTATAAGTCTTGTCGTTGTCTATAGAAGTTATCTCTTTATAAATAGTATAGAAGATAAAGATTATTTTTACCAATCAAGAATAAACCGCAACACGACTGAACAAATTGTACTGACCTGAAAAGTATTTTTATGTACCTAGGAAGGTAGATTTTTCACTTTAAAAATCCTTCAACAGATATTCGACTACGGAGGCCAATCTTAACAATTAGTCCCGTACGCAGGATTATACATAAGTAGTGATCAAGTGTGTGCGCAAACACAGGTGCACTCTCTATTCCCTTACCCTCGTGACTTTACAAAGTAAATGTGTATCAAATAATAAGTTATGCGAGCATTATGCATCAAAAGTTAGTACATTTATACGGTATCAATAAACATGTCATACTTTGTTACTCTTATTTCACTTAGCTTATGCTTTATGTTACGACCGCCAATATCAAAAGTAGTAAAATAAAATTGTCATTTTTATGTTTGACACTATAAAGTTTCAGTTTAGTACAGTCGTAACTGGAAACAAACAAAACTAATATCATAATCAGGGATTATTTTGTACCTAGTGGACGCCCGCAGCTCCGCTTGCGTGGAGGTCGGTTTGCCACTAAAAGATTTTTCAAAATAAATACCCTATATTATATTTCTCAACCGTATGGCAAATTACCTTTTGTAAATATTTATTCTTAAGCGCAAAAAATTGCAAAGAATTGCTATACCAAAAATAAAAATTACCTTTTTTAAGAAAATTACCTATTTTCATTGTTTGATGAAAAAAAGGTAATTTACGTACCTACTTACCTACCGGAAGAACAGAGAGATGTAAACAATAACCTTTTTGTGAGTCAATCTTTTTACTCATTCATATTAGTTAAACAAATGAAAAGAATAAAATAATTATAAAAGATAATTCAAGCAACCACTTATTAAATCATAAAAGGTGCGGCTCCAAAGAGAGTTAATTTGATTAGGTTTCCCTATTAACGCTATTATTATAATTTTAATATTAGCCTGTCCTTTTATAATAAAAACAGCCTAATTTTAAAGGATAAATTTAAATTTATTATGTAAATGAAAAAGAAAAGAATTATAAATCTAAACTGATTCAAATTCAACAGCGTACTAGAGGGTTTACAATGAAATTGAATCCATGGCCGAATCTTTATCCCTGGCCCATTCACACACGCTTTACGTTTCTTTTGTTTGGATGTGATAGGTATATTCTATTGGATGGATTTGTTGTAGGCCATTATGCTTCGGCTGTATTTAGATCTCACCGAACAATTCTCAGTTGCGTCCATCTTACGCTGTCGCTGCGAAACACTGGGTGTTTTGTTTATGATCTATATATAATATATACTAGTGGCCCGCCCTCACTTCGCTTCGGGACCGTAATTCAGAAATGAAGCAATAGATGGCGCTGTGTCCAATTACATCGCGCAAGCTTTTCGTGTTTTCGGTTTACCTATAAGCCTTGTCGTTGTCTATAGAAGTTATCTCTTTATAAATAGTATAGATATAGATGTAATAAGTGTCTGTCTTATGATTTTCATAGTATTTTGTCAGGAAAACTAGTTAGATACACCCTATATCCATACTAATATTATAAATGGGAAAATGTGTCTGTCTGTATGAAACCCAAGGCAAGTATCTATGCCTCATCCGGAAATATATTATAATCTTACTGTATTATACCACTGGTCTTGTGCTGTGTTTAATTCCTACGTCTATGAAATCGAATATTCGTAAAATACTTCACTTAATCTGTTGATTTTTACAAGAACATAAACGAATATTTATAAAAAAAACGTGAAAGAAATCCATCGAGTAGAAAAGCTCATAAAAGTTTAATAAACTCATTGTGATTGATTTCCAGAAAGTTCATCCATTCTTAATGGAATACTCAGCACAGTATATAGAATAGGCAGTAGCTAGACAAATAACGTTTCGACAAATGCCTCTATCAAGGTCCTTGTGAAAGAAAAATAAGATGAGGAAAACTAGCCGTACGTTTTATCGTTACGATCGATCTAATGCGATATATATTTTTTATAGTATAGGAAGGCAAACGAGCAGGCGGGTCACCTGATGGTAAGTGAACACCGCCGCCCATGGACATCAGCTACACCAGAAGAAGTGCGGATGCGTTGCGGTTGCGTTGATATAATAAAAAAGCGACGGATACTTTAAATCGTTTATAGTCGGGCCGTTGTATCATGCCCGATTTGACAATACCTTTTTTTTAATTTTGCACTTATCCTTGTTATGAGGAACACATTTCGCGAATCATAAAGAACTTTATGATTTAAAAGTAGTTCTTTATGATTCGCGAAATGTGTTCCTCATAACAAGGATAAGTGCAAAATTAAAAAAAAGGTATTGTCAAATCGGGCATGATACAACGGCTCGACTATAGTAGCCGTCGCTTTTAGTTGGCACCGTACCTATGTGGACAGTATAATTTTGTTTGCACGAGCAGCGCAGTGAGCCGGCCATGAAAGGCAATCACTTCACCTCATCACTTTAAATTGCATTAAATGGATTACACAGATAAGTATTATGCTGGTTCGTTACGGGAACGGTACGTTGTTAGATCACTGTTTTGTCGTCAGCAATCTGTCACGTTTCAAACTTTTTAAAGTCAATTACCTATGTCTTAAAATAAATCTACCTACTCGTATTTCGTGACTACATCGAATAACAATATGCCATAAGAGTTTGGAAAGAGAAATACCTACTCAGGTGCTTTTTGTTAACAAACACACATCTGAACGGGACTCATACCTTATCGATGTCTCATTTATCAAATTTCAATTGGATTCATAAATTCATACACATTCTGTAAATCATTAAGGTTACAGACACGATGATTTCTATTCCGGACCATTTTCTGGTAGTGCAGTAATGTACATATAGAAAATATTACTAAAAGTCTATCTCTATATTAGACAAATTTTTTTGGTTGTACCTTTTTGTAAGTAAACAAGAACTTGAAACTTAAGGATATATTTTTTATAGGTGGTAGATGAGCAGACGGGTCACCTGATTGTAAGCGGTTGCTGCCGCCCATAGATACCTGCAACATCAGTAGAGCCTGCGCTGCCAACTTTTAACCCTCTTTCTCCGAATTGGACCAGCGCAACCTTACTCACTTGACGAAACACGACGCAAGCGCTGCTTTACGAAGGTCTTCTGTGATGCTGTGGTATCACTCCGGTCAAGCCGGCCCATTCATGCCGAAGCGTGTATCTCCCGCGTTTAAAATAGCTATTATTTGACAGTATAAAAAAACTCTATAAGTCTAAAGTACGGTTATGTTTCTGAAAGATTCAAAACTTATTGTACAAAATAATTAATGAATAACTTCCCAAAATATTATATAAAACTAATTATCTCAAGTGAAACTAAATTTGAGCTGCCGCTTTTCCCATAATTTAAATTAATTAAATCTGGTAATGAAAACATCTTAGTATAATTAATCATTATAGTTTATCTACTACACAGAAATCTATCTAATTAATCATAAGCCTAGCTTCGTACCTTCATTATTAAAGCCTCGAGGCTCAAGTTAATCAGTAAGTAGGTAAGTCATGCTTGCAATTACCTCGAAGCTCAAAGCATTTACCTACTCAGTGGTATTTTATTCAAAACATAATAGGGTTGTATAATAATTAGGTACTACAACAATATTCTGTTGTACCGCAGAATCACCGATTTCATTACATAAGTACCTGATACCCAATAAAGCTTACCGCTGAGTGCTTTTGTTAATTCAGAGTTTATCCCAAGGCGTCTGCATCTCAAATTAATACGTCTGTGCGAGGGTCTACACCGTTAAATATTAGTCGTAGCCAATTTAAGGCTGCCACGTCGTGCACACTAGCGACACCAATGCATTTTTATTTATTGTAATGAACTTAAGATATTTATTTCTAGAGTGCATTTGAGTCAGGGTTTATAATTTTTGGAGGGATAAGTTCATAGATTATATGAATTTAACCCAAACTGTAATACTACTCGTGCGGATAAACACTGGGATTAGAAATGGCGGACCGACGAGTCGGTACCGTCAGCATACTAAGTACGTAAAATTATAATTAAATATAAGTAAACTGAAAAATCGTAGAAAATATCGTTAGCATTGAAAATGTTTTGTTATTTTATTAATTCAAATAATATATAAGTATGTTTTATAGGTTTTATTATTTTGTAAGTAGTATTTTTAACTGTATTTATGTAAAAAATCTATGAAAATAATTCAGATTGCGATAAATTCTTTTTTCCTAAAAAGAAATTGTTTATAAACAAATATTAATTTATAATTATCGCATTTATAAACGAATTTGTTTTCACAAAAATATACATTTATTAGCGGTCCGCCCCGGCTTCGCCCGTGGTATGTACATACATAGCCTATACTAATGAGGAATAACGTACCTACCTTTCTAACAAAATATGACAAGACTAACGAAAGGTTCAAAACCACGGAAAAAATGGCTCACAAATTTTTATTAAAACGCAGCTTTTTTTTGTCAGTCTGTACGGACGTGTGCGAGTATAGACGCAAATAGTGTGCGAGCGAGAGGTGAATAGTTGCGCTGCCATTTCTAATCCCAGCGTTTATCCGCACGGGTAGTAAATCTAATTGCTAAAAGTGGCAAATTTTATCAATCATTTTAATTGTGTATCTATATAAGGTAATACTCGAAATACCTCTACGAAAATTATAAAAAATATATTTAAGTTCACTTTAGGCAGTTTTGCTATTTGAAATAGCTAGTTTAGTTTAACTATTTTAAATTAACCGCAAACAATAAAAATGCATTGTAGTCGCTAGAGTTTACGCAGTCTTAATGGGTATCATGAAGAAAGCCCCTTAAGCATCTTATCATCATCAAAATAAACATCAGCTGTTCCATAGAACTTTTCCGGGGGAATTTCTTTTTTTTTGTTGCCATTTTATTTGCATTACATGTGTCGTGAGTAAGTACCTACATAGCAAAAAATAAGTTTATCATCCTATCTTTATTTGTAAGGAAAATTAAAATATGCGAACAGACCTTTTTTTAAAAAAAACTTCATTAAAAAGTAAAGCATCTAACATCTAAAGTTAATCCTACTACTAATTATTATGTTACTCGGTCGTTAGTTAAACACTCATTTTTCACTTTTTGCGGCCGCTCACCGGGATTCGTTAGGATTCTGACGGGATAGGAAAAATTATATTGTTACTCCAGGTAACTACTTAAAAAATTGGATGTAACTAGTGTTACAAAAACATGGAATAGCAATTCCTACATTTGATACCTACGCGTAAACTACGAGTATGTATGATTTTTCTTTCATTTTGTTAAACATCGGCGACTTTTTAGTAGGTATTCTCGTTAAAATAGATAGATGAAATGGTACACAAATTAACTGCGATTTTGATAGTTAAGTAAATACTAGGTAGCTGTACCAATTATAATTTTTTCTACAGTCCATATCAACTTCCCGCAGCGGTATTTCTGAACCTGTACGATAATATTTAAGAAACGAACCTACACCTTCTTAATTAGCTGGCAACTCATCTGCCATCTCCAGAAGGAGTTTCTGGTATAACTGATGTCCATGGGCTGCGGTGATCACTTACCATCAGATGATGTCCTGATTTAGTTACTTAGTAAGAAACTGTATCTGATACTTTAAAATTAGGCCAGAGATCGATGCGTAAACTTGGTAAGCATATCGATCAACAAAATTTTGATAATGACCAAACTTAGGACAAAGCTTAGAAGCTAAGTTTAAGTAAAGCGAGATACTTTACTTAGTGTTGCTTGTGAACAATCCATTGTCTACAATCACTTCAAATCAATACCGCGATGTATCTACCTATTTTTGCTACATTTAGTTTTAACTGTCCTGATGGAGCAATCGGTACCTAGTGATGCCATACGCCGACCGCGACGATGCGTTATAACCCAAATAGCATTTTATTCTCTTTAAAAGGCCACATTTAGTTCATTGATGATATCTTAGCATTAACAGAGGTCACACGTGGTACATTAGCTGTAATAAAGCGAGCATACCCACCTAAACCTGTGTAAGGAATCTATAGCGGTGTAAATGTAGCTTATTAAGTAACTATTGGCGTTTTGCCAGGACACCATTGCTCTTCTAGTCAGCTTTCATTTTCATAGCTGAACAAAAACCTTATAAGATATGTAATTCTGCATGGGCTATTCAGAGGTTCACATGTACGCTGTTAGGTTGCTCGCATCGTAACACAACACCTGTGAACCTTTCTAGAGCTCACGTCAATATGATGGTACACGTGTGTAACTTTATACAGGTCGCAACACTAATTTGAGTTACAATAGTTCATTGTAGATGCAGACAATGACCACCATTTTTTTACTCTTAATAACCTATAATATTTTTATATTAAGTACGATTTTATCACTTATCACGAGTTTTCGTTATTGATTTTGTAGTTGATATTTAAATACAAACCCATGCAGTAATTTAATGTCATTAAAACACAAATATGAAATACTAGCGGCCGCCCGCGACTTCGTCCGCGTGGAAAAGTTTTTACCCCCCTTTTAACCCCTTACAACCCCCTTTTTCGCAATAAAAAGTAGCCTATGTTCTTTCTCAGGGTCTAGATCATCTGTATACCAAATTTCATTTAAATCCGTTCAGTAGTTTTGGCGTGAAAGAGTAACAGACAGACAGACAGACAGACAGACAGACAGACAGAGTTACTTTCGCATTTATAATATTAGTATGGATTGATTTGTTTGTCTCTGTTTATTTGTTAAACTTATTTGATTATATTATAATATAGCATAGGCGCGTGAAAATTTTAACAATAAATGTGTATATTCTTTACGATAAATTTAAATTACCCCGTAAAATTAACACAACATCATATATAAACAGAGTGTACTTAAAATTAAATCACATCAAAATGGCTTCACAATCTCCCTCTGATATTATGTACATGCAAGCAAAACATGTGTCGCAAATATTATGCGTTACAAAATGGTACTCAAGTGACTATTGCGATCTAAAAGCGGCTTAAAAGTCGGTTATAGGGTACATTTGTGATTACGAGTGTTAACAATTGGCTCTATAATTGTTCACTTGTCACTTATAATAACTCCCTTGTCTATATAAATAACCACAGGGATCTAAAATAGTGCCATTCGTCAGCTTTAAAACCACAGTTCTCTCTTTAAACTACCATTAAAGAGCCACTATTCTACTACTGTGTACCTTTTGAGAACTTAAAGCTGAATAATTTGTGCCCAAATCGGTGGTAAACGGGCTGTACAGCATGCTATACTATACAACTCTTGTGCAGCTTACATAGACAGCTTAAAGAATAAATGTACACCATTAGTCAACTCCTATAGAACTCTCAATGCTACTTGGGAAGATCGTGGGTTTGATCCTCACCCTGGATAAAAATCGTGTGATGAATACTTGCGTTTATTCTGTATCCGCATCAGAAATATATTTAAGTATTATATTTGCAAATCCTCTGTTGTCTGATGTCTGTATTAGGTGTGCTTAAGTTATTAAGTATGGAATCAGGTCTATGTTCTGTCACTGTTTTCTAATCAAGTTAGGTTTAGGTAACCTATCTTGAAAATGTTCCTCCTAGCCGTCATCCCCTCGTTACGAATTTGTGTGAAGTTTGGTGAAGTTAAGACATTTTCATAAACAGCCTAGTGCGCTATTACCAACTTCTTGGGCCAATTTTCAAAAAATTATCTAGGTATCTTCTGTCGTGCAAACAGATTATTTTTTAACTAAGATTATGTAAGTTATCACACCCATACACACGCACACACCGCCTGTATAGCGCAACTTATGCCAGGCTTGTATAGTGAGGAGGGGAGGAGACGATGCCAATATGTGCGTCTCCTACCTCTCCGGGGAGGGGGTTCGCTGGCGGGTGGTACGGGGGCACCACCGCCAGCATATTATTGCACGGAAACCCACTGCAGCCTGGTGGGGACGGCTCGACTGTGCAACAGAGTCCGACATAACCATCCGTATGCGTAACGCATTTCCCCTAGGTCAACCAAAAAAGGCTTATTACAAGCTTGGAGGGGGACATGCACTATACAGTGAGTGTACGTGCAAACGGCGCAGGAGTGCAGGACATGCACATAAAATGCACGCGCGCAGCTTGCAGGCCCAAAATAATTATCACAGAAGGATAGCTTGACTGCCCACATCGAGATAAAATCGAGCTACGCTCACATTCACGCGCGCTTATAGAGATCTCGCCGTGTTTCTCTAGACTTAACTCAGCCTACTCCATTTAGGTCACATAAATCTGAATAATGCTCCACATAAATCCGCAAAGGGATATAAGTAGGTATACTTAAGTTTATACTTATTGTCCGACATGCTCCGGTTTTAAAAGGGACGAACCGCGGTCCCTTCCGACGCAAACCGAAAAATGGATCCCAGAGGAAGACTTACTTCGAGTCCCGTAATAGATAGCTCGTAAAAGGGTTCTTATCGCAGTGATTATTACTATAAAATATATATTAATGTCGAATTAATTTCGTCTGATTGTAACTTGGTTACTGACTGTGTTTATTAGGCACAAGATGTAGGTAAACCGCGATGTTACCCGTAGTTAGGAAAATAAATAAAACATTAACAGTAATATAATGACAAAATCATTTACTTTCACCGATTTTCCCATTGGAATAAGATATTTTCCTGCCGTAAAATATAGCCTATATGATATACTAGCTTTTGCCCGCGGCTTCCGCTCGCGCCCCCCACTTACCTAAAATGGGGGGTTTGAAAGGGGAAAAAAGTAGCCTATGTCATTCTATCTCCACTTAAAAAATCACATCAGTTCGTCGTTCCGTTTTGCCGTGAAAGAAAGACAAACATACACACAGACAGACACACTTTCTCATTTATAATATTAGTATATATGATAACTGTAACCCAAGTGGAATTTTGACTAATTGTTAAAATGTTAGGCGAGCAACCCTATTGTATTTTCTCTTGAACATCGATAATGAACAGAAAATATAGATTTCACTAACAAAAGAACCGACTACTAATGGATGAATATAAAAAAAGTACAGAGAAAAGTAGACATAATAATAACATCTACTCAGTTCAAAGAAAGTAGAGAGTAAACAAATGAAAATAGAAACACTATGAGTATTGAGCATATTCCGTCCAAATAATAATGTCAGTCTGTATTACCCTTAGCAGTGTTGATAACAAAACTATTTAATAATGCTAAAAATATTTCTATATTCTAACGACCGGTACTATCAAAAGTATCGATAGTATTGTCATTTCTAACAGAGTCAAATATAGATATCGATTTCTTACAATTCGGCAATGTTTCGATAGTAATTGATGCTGTAAGAAATCACAATACTATCGATAGTATTGAGGTATTTACAATATTGTTATTGTATTCGACAATACCGTCGATAGTAACTATCGATATTTTGAATAGTTTTCGAGGTCAACAAGTTCAGCAGCACTATTTAGCAGCGGCGTATTTTAGACGCACAACAAGCGAATTAAGCTCGTAGTACATGATCTTAAAACGAATATTTGAGCGCAATTTGCAATCTAAACACACGGGTGGTCATTGAACGCCCATCTTCTGTGCGCAAGCTCAGATACAGGTACAGAGGCCGCTCGTAGTTGCGTTTTAATCTGATCTGTCTTACAATGGCATCGGTTCAGATACACTGGCTCTCTGTACGCAGTTTCAAACGAGTTTGGAGCGCGCTTCTTATACTGTACGCATTTGTATCACGTCACGTTTAGGTAAGCATATTAAATCTATACAAACGCAACATAGAAACCTACAGCACCGACGCGACGCCGCTTGATTCTGAAACGCTCGTCGTATGTCCGTTTAAAGTTCGCCATGTTTTAGGAGCCTTTCATGTGGACTCACCAAAAGGACTAAAAAACTACGTAAGGTTTGACTTTCTTAGCGAACCACATCAGAGGCTCCTTAGCATTTGAAATTCTAGCTTCGGGGATTTGCTGCAGTGGGTTTATAGAAGAGTGAATGAAGATCCTGGTAGTCCGGGATATGTGAATAGACCCTAATAAGTACCTACCGGAATGGAAACAACTCCGGGGCGGCTAAATTACTATTTTCATAGGGTACCTACAAAGGGTGCCAAAATTTCAATAGCCTATCACTGTGCCTACAAATTACAAAAATTTGCAATTGGATCCTGGAATAAAGTGCAAAGAGTTAGGAGGAACTATTTCAGATTTGAGGCACTACCGGAAACAAATGGCATTAAAAATAAATACGAACTAATGGATTGCAAAAACGATAGTCAGTGTATGATGTACTACGAAAGGAGTAAAAAACTCAACCACAGTACAAAAATACACAAGTTTCGTTAAAGAGTCGCACCGGCGAACTTACTCATATAAACCTAAATTATCATTATTCCTAAACCTTGCGAGTGCCACGCTTTGGCATCCATCTGCCAGTATGCCACCTATTACATAAAAAGCCTTTCGTAAAATATTTTGCTTGCAGGTGTTCATTGTACCGTTATTCAGATATGGCTTCCAATCTCAACGTTCATCCAAACCCGTGGGTCATTCAAGTGTGCAATCACAAAAGCAGTTTTTTCCTACGCTCTTCGATAGGATACCAACGTCACACGACCTTTCGATGGGACTACAATGATTGGAGAGGGTTAGGTGTTGAACCCAACGCCTTGACAAGCTTGGACGTAGCCGTGATAGTGACCACTTTGCCGACTTATGTAAAGTATAAGAGCTGAATAACCTAACTGGCCCTAAGTCCAAAGGCCACTGGGCTTTAAAGTTGTAAAAACTACGGCGTTTCAAATTCTGAAAAAAATCTTGAGACTCCCATTATCATCATAATCTTGGGCATTTTGTCCCGGTTGAGGCCCATTCTGTCGCTTCCGAGCCCGGGTCCGCTTTCTTGCTACGACTCTTACACTTCGCACGGTCTTGAGAGAATCTAGTCAAGTCCAAATTGCATTCAGAAAAAGATAACATTCCACCCAGTCTGATCTAACGTAAACAAAGCAAATACGTGCAAAATGCAATTATACTATACTGCACTACTTTGCACTATAGCAAAATGGATTGTACCATGGCACCTGAGGTCCACTAAAAACTATATTGTTGCTAGGATGTATGTGGATTTCTCCCAATTCAGTCCGTTATGCAATACAATTTCGAAATCATCTATTTATACGGGTTTATTGTATTGTGTACGATATGTAATGTAAATGTTATAACCAGCATGCAACTGTTTACCTTTGGGATCGGATGTTTGTTTCGTTCGAAGTTCAATATTTTTAAAATATTTTCTGCATTTTCCTCTAAAACCAATATGTCTTTATTTTGTCTGACAAGCTTCTACCGCTGAAACAATATACCAAAAACAAAATAAGCGTTTTTGAATAAAACACATGTTCAGTCCCTGGTTCAGGTGTTCTGTAGGTATATATCTATCGTAGCCATATCGTAGATTGGCTCACTTCATGAAATACATCATATTTTCGATAAATACTAACATGAAATAGTCGCATATTGACATGAACAACTTAATTCAATGATATCATTAAATAGTTAATATTTCACGATTTGGTATACTTCGAGCAAATGCTCGAATTGTATAAATAGGCATTCCGGAAATTATTTGGCGTATGTTAATGTTCCAAAAATACCTATTTAAAGCACGCTTTGAACGAGACAAATAAATTTCCCAATTAAAATTCCATAACAGCCCCAATGAAATTATAATTGCAGATTAATTTTTCGACCTTTCCTCACATCCGAAAATAAAAGAGGCGTTTAGGATATTGAATGAATATGATAATTTCTTTCATGAGCACTTAAACCTTTGTTCTCCGGTTCTTAAAACATAATGGGGCTTAATTAGGCGCTTTTATTCTTATAGTGGTATTAGCCGATTTTCCCAGAGGTTTTCTGCTAAAGTAACCCCTACTTACAGTATCTTCTTACAATCCTATTTTTATATAATAACGTATCTGTGCGTAAACCACTACACCCCTTTAAAAACATAACAAAGGGCTGTAACGGTAGCTAGTAAAAAATAAGGGTAAGTATTTTTACAAGTAACATAGAGCCTCGGGCAGGTATTTTTATCAGTTACTCTGTGCTTTATTTTTTGTATAAGGTTGTGTCTACAAGGAAACAATGCTGTTTTTTTTTGAAATGGGACAGTAAATATTCTATTTTGACACCTAAATTCGGATTAAAGACATTAATTGGGGGCGTTGTACTATGTAAAACTTTTCGGAAATCACAAAATAAAATGTCCAATGCTGTTCTGCACGCTAAAATCCACAACACGCTTTTAGGTTTTACGCATTATAGGTACTAAATGCTAAATAGAAAGAAAAATTCCAAGGTGAAAGTTTCATTTTATAATGGGTAACGTTTGATTTTATTTTGGTGATGAGTGTTCATTAGGATTGCCACTAAATACAGACAGTATGTACTTTTTCTTAAAAAAAATTGCTTGTCTGTTAAACAAACGATAAAGATAAATGTTTACTTTCGGATCGAGATCAAAGGGGAACGACTTAATGACGACGTCAGAATCAGAAAAATTGCAAACTCCGCTTGTTCTAGCCAAAAACGATAATTGCGTATATAGTCAAAACTTGCCTAATATTTTATTTTCTCCAATAAGATTTTAATATTTTATTTACAAGCTTTTATCTTATCGTAAAATATTTGGCTATGAGATGCTAAAAGCTATTGAAGGTATGCTTGCTAGGCACTAATCCAATTTTGGTACGCTCTTTTTATCTTTAAAAAGTATTGACTGACTGAAATAATATCTATGTACGCTAGTGGGTATGTTACGTCACTGCATAGTGAAGAAGGAACAGTAAGGGCAGAAACTACATACGTTATACGTAACCGAAAGCGAACCGAAAAAAAAATAAAGACAGGCCATTTTATTCCACCAATCGATGCAATTATTCTTTCAGATATTTTTTTCTTTAAAAAACCTAAGGTATCTCTGTAATGTGAGGATAGATATTCATAATATCGAACATTAAGTATAGAAAATACTTTAGGTATTGTGAATATCGTAATCTTTCTAAGAGAAACTTTAATATCGATCGGTGTATAAAATAATGTTTTTTTTTTAATTTCTGGATGAAGTCGTATCCAAAATATTGTATTAGGTACAGATAACTTACTTGAAACTTAGCCACATTAAATAAAATAAAATTGTTTTTCTCTTTTGCTGGAAATAACTGAATCAACAAGTTTTTTCTTAAAAAGATTGAAATACAGTTTTCTGAATTACACGTTCTACTGTTATTCACCCCATTGTATCCACGAAGGCCTAATGATGATCGTAACAAGGCCCGCAGGCGTGGCGGTAGTACCGCCGCAGGGTGTGGCCCCAGCGCTGGCAAACAAAACATTTGTCAAGGAACGCAATTGCACTCAGGGGTGGAGTAACGAAATTTGAAACAATTTGGGACAATTTTACTGATTATTCCTATCGGCCAACGTTTTTTTTTTTATGTGATAGGTAGCAGACGAGCAGGCGGATCACCTGATGGTAAGCAATTGCCGCCGCTCATGGACACTTGCAACACCTACTGGAGTTACAAGTGCGCTGCCAACCTTTTATCCCCATCCTCCCCGGGTGGGCCTCCGGTACCCTCACTCACTCGGCGAAACACAGCACAGGGGCTGCTTCACGCCGGTTTTCTGTGAGGCAGTGGTATCACTCCGGTCGAGCCGGCCCATTCATGCCGAAGCGTGGCTCTTCCATAGTTAACAACGTGGAGCAAATATGGTGGCTCAGCGACCCATGGTTAGATAGATATATATACTTTATTGCACAGAAATAGAATACATGAGTGAAACAACAGCAATAAACTTTCTTCCAGACAACCTTTAGGTAGATGAAAGAAAACAGCGTGTTGGCAATGGGGTAAGGCAGTGCAAAGAAATTTCTAAATGAAATTAAGAAGTGGTTATCGGGCAATAATTTGCCATTGGTTATATTTTCACGTCGCACAAATGAAGTCGGATCTCCAAAGTCAGGTAGGTATAGGTATCTGTGTCGGCCCGCTAAACAGCCCCAAATATCGCCAAAAATATAAATTAAAAAAAAAATAATTTCGCACAACATCTCATACATTTGACCTGATTCCGTACTAAGTAGCTTAAGCACTTGTTTTACAGATATCAGACAACAGAAGATCTCAAATTTAAAAAGTACTTGTTTGTGACTCTCATACACATAGAGAATACACTTGAACACTACTATACTCGTATAACTAGATTCACTTGACGTAGCTGACAAACGCCCGAGAGTCGTCTACCTGGTACGGTCATATCCTGCGAAAAAAAAAACACGTTGAGGTTGCAGCACTATTAGAAATATCCCTAACAAGAAAGACATAACAAGAATAAAGTATTTTTATGCAAAATCAGAAAACAAACCTACTTAAACAATATACTTATCGAAAAAAACCAAACATGGCAATAAATCTACAATCTATTTACGGCGTAGTGGCATGTGCTACGAGTCGTAGCAGTCGTAGCGTCGTAGCCTACGAAAACCCAATTAATCTTTCACTCCAGTATTAATAGCGGGAACGGGTCAAGAGGCTATTTTCACGGTTAACCAATATCTGTACATTCAATAGGACTATATTACTTAACAAAACGATGTTTATTAGATTGGATAAATAAAAGAAGAAGCCTAAACAGTTCGTTGAAAGGATTCGAGTATTGTTGTCGACCAGCAACGAACCTATTTATAATGTTTTACTTATTGGTTATGGTTTTACCTAACTTTACAATTTTAGAAGAAATTAAATCAGTTACTATTGAACAGAGCCGTTTCCTTAAAAACAAGTATTTTGAGACCAATCCTATTAAAACTATAATAAACGATTTCTTACTTTAATTAATAAAAGAATAGCATGAAGTAATACCGACTCTAACTGTTGCTATGAAAGACAATTCAACTCGCTCACAATATGTAGTTTATTAGCTTTTTGAACGCTGATGCGTAAAAATGCCAAATATAAAAGGGTCAATTTCACAAATATTTCATTGCCGTAGCAGTCTTCAAACCCATATATGTCCGAAATTTACATCAGTCCGGAATTGACAGCAGTAGTAATCAAATATTTGTGAAATTGACCCAAAAATAAATAAATGCTGAGGGTCATCTTTTCAGCACAGAATGTTTTAGTTTTAATATTTTATTGTTACCAACTGTAAGATTGATGCTGAATAAATATTTTTCCATTCTATTCTATTCTAAAAACAGTAAAAATTTATGAAACACTTGCCGCTGCCAGTGCCTCCACACCATGGCGGAATGTTTCTCATCTGTAGCTATTACGCCGACCAGCTAGCCGTGTGATGCACTCCGACATCGGGATGAATGAAACGAAGTGCTGTACCTACTGGCTGATTAAACGTCCACCATTAAAAAAAAGAAGTTAGATAAACCGAAATTTAAAATTAGAACATCAATAAAAGATAGAGATTTGTCCAACAATAACAAAAAAATAATCATTTTAATTCAAAAATGGAATGTTTGCAGCAGCCTTTCCTTCTCTTTGCAGTACCTCCACACCTTTGGACTGGTACCTTGTCCAGGTGATATATAAGTTTTACTTGGTCGTTTTACACGCCCAATTAAAACGTCGTTGCTCTGTAAACAAGACTGGCGTGAAGCAGCGCCTGCACAACGGAAGCCCAATTGGAGGGAAAGGGGGTTAGATGTTGGCAGCGCACTTGTAACTTTACTGGTGTGGCTGGTGTTTATGGGTGGCGATTGCCGCGCTTACCATCACGTGACCCGTCTGCTAGTCTGCCACCTATCACAAAAAAAGACACTAAAGACATACAGCGATTAACTGCAAATCACATGCGTAATCTGGACAACTGTATGGCACCGCAATGATTCTTATCTACGTTACAAAAAGCGGTTTTAGTCGAAAATTGATAGGTAAGCTTAATAGCTCTGCCCAGTTCTACTAAAAGAAGTATCAAAAACCATGTAACTAATGACACGTTCCCTTGATAAAGATATCATTCGATTTTACTATCGACCAAAACTCGTCGCACTGTAGCTATTACGTCAACCAGCCAGCCGTGTGATGCTCTCCGACATTGGATGAATGAAACGAAGCGGCTGAATGATCCCCGTTTAAGGGCACGACTCCTATGAACATCACTAGTTGAGATACAAAAAAGAATCAATCTTTACTATTGATGAAGAGGCAAATTGTGTAACACAAGCCTTAACTCAAAAAGAGATACATTCTATAGAAAACGATAAGGTAAGGCTTAGGACTGAAAAAGCGAAATACTTGCACTACTCTAAGCTCATGTGAAGTTAAATAAATCGTAAACTACTTACCTACCTAACTAACTTGTGATGCGTCATTAAGTGTTACGTGTGTATTTTAAAAGTGTTCCCAACATTATCCCCCAAGTGGCTTAATAATATGAAGATTCCTACATATTTTCAATTCAGGAAATCTTCAACACCTTGTAACGGTTGCAAAGAATATAATGCGAGTTTCGTAGCAAAGCGCCGTCTTAGCGCGCGAGCTTCAATTCATAAGGGTTTATAAGAAATGCTATGGATATTGCTCATAAGCCTTTTACGAATTGAAGCTCGTGGGCTTATAATCCCCTTTGGCCTAAAGCCCGCTGTTTGTGACACGATTTGATTATTACGCCCCACAGCGCCTTTAGGCAAATTTTCGGCGTTACAGAAAAACCAAGGGAGGCCTATATCCATTATTCCTCATGGGTCCTTGCAAGATTCACTAGCGCTGGCATACTATACTTAAATACACCAATGATATTTTTTTAATGTAAGCATTATTTACTTAAGAAGAAATTGCAAATAGTTTATTGTTAGCTCTGAATGTGTCATTGTTTTTCAAAATTACCAATTTTAAGAATAATAAGGTAACGTCTACTATTAGGTGTCAAAATATTAAAAAAACTTTAATTCAGTAGGATTTTTTCTCTTATTAATTGTTAAAATGCATTACAACTAACTAGCTTTTCCAATGTCCATAGAGGATATTGATTTCTGTAACACAGATTAGTAAATCGAGCACAGAAATCTGCTTCACTTCATATATCTGTGTGTCAAATTGTTTAGTGTAATATTTAAGCTTTATTATTTTAAATGAATAAAGACATAATGTGGTGGCTAGTAAACAAAAGTTCCACCCTTAAGGCCCTCTTTAGTTAAAACACTATCCTAAAATTCTGAATACAAATAAGTCCTTTCCAAGAATTCTGTTATTCAACGACTCATTTATATTTTGCGATTGTTCTGAGGAAACAAATGTAAAGAGAAAACATCCCTATTGATTTTAAAGAAAACGTCTAACTACATCATACTATGGTATTATGTAATAGGCATAACAACAGCCTAAATACAATTAAGTTAACAAGAAAATCGCAAAATGTTCTTAAATTAGGTACTCTGTTTTTTCATGGTAATTATAATAACGACAAAGAAGTGGGTTTCTTTGTCGGTGGTTATGTAAATAACGACAAAGAAATAGCTTTCTTTGTCGGTTATTACCAATCGAAAGTTTCAATTTTATTACTAGCACTCACACAAATGTTTATTAAAACAGATGTTGTGTTGGATCTGAGTTTTTGTGGAATATTCGTTGTTCCTGATTTCCATAGTACATAATTATAAGTAAAAAACCTCAGTTTGAACAATGTAGGTATGTGATGTAGCTTCAATTTATTTCAATTCACTTCGATTTCAGACAGCTTTCCACTCGCAGTTTTGTCCGGGTGGAAACTGATGCTTTCTCTTATAAATGAGACGTCTACACTACGTCTCGAATCGTAATTTTCAAAATCTAACTCTTACTTTCTAGTTTATTGCTATCAAAAAAAACACGACTACACCTTTTCCATTACGATCGACTGCTCCATCATCAGCAGCCACCGCAGTTGCAGCCGCAGCCCACATCTGGCAGCGCCTCAATTCCTTCTTTCCTCCCACTAGGTTTGAGAAGCCGCCTCACAGCAAGTCGAGATTTATTCTGGGGGAAAACCACCGTACAATACCGCTGGTAACTTAATTTACGTGACCTAAATAGGTATAGATACTAGCTTTAGGCAACCAATAGAAATACCTCATTCAAAAATCTTCGTCATCAGATTTTAAGAAACGAATTCCTATTGGTTGATTACACACGACTCTCGTTCTCTCCGGTTCTCTTTTGTGGAAAACGGCCCTTTTACTCTTAGAAATACTTGTACGTACTTGACGAGGTTAGATAAACGTCCCTTGGGGATCCAAAAATCACATTGGAAGTTATTTCTGTTGTACTCGCAAAAACCCTAAAATCATTCATTCGAATTACATTGGAAGAATTACAAAGTTTACCTTAGATGTTTTTATGATAATGAGAGTCAGTGCTATATCATTTCTTGCTATTCGTATTACGAATCAATTGTATTATCTATTTAAACAATAGAGATCAGACTCAGGATCAAGGACCAGGACTCAAAAATGGTTGTTATCTCAATTTTTCTGAGGGAGAAGGGGGGGGGGGGATGACCACTACAGCTGACGGGGAGTGGTGGCTTGTCCTGCGATCACTACGGAAGCACACTTCGAAGCTTAGTGAAGTGGGACGTCACAAATATATTTAAGGGCATATCCACACTGCCCACACACGGTGGATTGGCGCTTAACTGAGATAATAATATGTAGATAGTCAACACAATCTATAGTCAACATTTTTACTTGACTTTGGCCCTTACCAATAGATGGCGCTGTGAGTCGATTACTTTGCGCGAGTGTTTCGTGTTTTCGTTTTACTCTTAAGCCTTGACAATGGCGTGGACAATGAGATTAACCTATTTATAAATAGTATAGAACACACAGTACATTGTATTTGGTATAGAAGAAGATATTGATTTGTCGAAGCTCCTACACATCCCGGAGAGCACAGAAGAATATACTAAGAAAGAAAAGAAGCGCCGACAAAAAAGCGAAACATTCCATTTTCTAAGCAGCCGTCATTTATTTCAACAATGCCCACTAGTAAAGAGTGCTGATAGAAATGTTTCCTTGTGTCTCGCATTGGGGACTTTGATTTGGAGAAATTTATCAATGACGCTTACAATACCCGAGGGCCGTGGAGACGGAGTGGAAACGTGCCGCGTAGGCCTAAGTTTGTCAAACTTTTTAGTATCCTTTTTAGTATTCTAAACTGAAGAAACATTTGGCGGTGCTTATCTAAAACGTTAATTAAAGTCGATGTTCGCTTGAGCGAGCGTCATTAAAATGAATCCTTAGTTATAAGGCGGGCTACGTCCCAAACAGACAGCGACATTTTTTACTAACGCTTTTTGCAGTTCCTACCTACACAGTTTCATATGTAGAATAATAATTTACGTCATTAAAACGTTGTAACAGTCACTGTTAGCCGTTATTAGCACTCAAATCAAATCAAGATCAAAATCTCTTATTTCAATTTAAGTCCTTTACAGATCATTTATGAATGTCTATGAGACTATGATGTCTATGATATTTATACACTGACGACTGCCCAATGACGAGTTATTTAAGATAATGTAGGTTCTTCATGGCAACAATCGTTGCCAAAATTTACAAAGTTACAGTACAGTTTACTAGTACTTGTAAGTAAGCAAGCAAGCGGTTATAAAGTTTCAAGTTCGTCTTTATGTATCTTAGAATAAGTTACAATTGTTGTCTTTAGTAGGTAACATACAGTGTTACTTATAAACCTAGTAAGTATAAAAACTTATCCTCTGTTTGAACACAAAATATACATATTTTTTTTGTGTGTGGTGTGTCATTATTTTGTGGTTTAAACTTGGAATATGCAAGAACTTAGACGGCTGTAAGTTTAAATAGGCGTACCTAACAGGCGTTGGAGTAGAAGTGTCTTGATTGGATTCCGCAATTATGCAAGCCTAACTTCATTGGTGATTGAATAAGGAAACTGTGAAGAAGCATGAAAAATGGCTACGTTCTGCACCGGACGGAAATGCTCAATCTATTATTGATCAGTTTTCAGTTTGAACTATATTAAAATTAAAATGTTCTTTTCTTAAAATACATACTTATTCATCAATTTGTAGCTTGCCATACTGTGGTAGTTATATGATGCACATTTTGATCTAATTTTGGAACGTTTTTGGAGATTACTACGAATAAAAGTGTCCGTGTTTCAAATTCGCAAACCACATTAAGCCGTTGATCCTGCGATCAATCTCTCTGATGTCCCTTTGAGGATATGGGGATACAGAAAGTATCTGTAAAGAATAATATGTGCGCACACTGGAATATATACTGCGTACCTTTGTAAGTAATTGTTAAACTCGGTTACCGTAGTTGGATCGGCCGGAGGACATTATTATTAACTTAGAAGCTACAGTACCCTATTTTCTGAAGTGTAGACAGAAAATACTGTAATGGTAGATAATATTATCTTGCCTAAACGGACTTTTAACGAGTTCAGCCAGCTAACAGTCGTCGAAATAAGCATCCTCTCATCGAATTGCTTTGAATTTCTAAAAGCATAAATATTTTTCCCTCTGGAGTTATACTTCCTAATATTACAAAATCCACAGGCAATGGTATTTGCTTACCGCCACGTCGATTACTAGTTTATTTATTGTATTTATTTTTATGAATGGACGCTTTTCTCTAGAGTCACGCCAATGTTGAATGATATAATTGAAAAAATGGGTAGTCAACAGTCAAAGTCTGTCACAGTAATTCAATAAAACACCGGTGTGCAGCGGTATCGATGTACAGGCAGCCACACGTTACAGAGAGGTTATTATCTGACAATGGTATCCGGAATGAGGTGATCCGGCAGAGAACCAACTAGTGTCCACAACAAGTGCCCATGTGACGACTTACTCGACACACAAAATAGACATAGCAGTGCTACAAACGATAATTTCTCAACAATTAAGTATTACTTAGCAGATCATTGCTAGAAATCAACTCACAAAGCACTATATCCATCTTAATGTTTGAATTGCCTCAAGCAATGCGTTTACCAGGAGTACCAACCTCAGAATCCTGGCTGTTTGTTTGACTTGCTTTACGAGACTGCTACTTCCAGATCGATGAACATCTGGGTGATGAAACGTAGCGTAAGATGTCAGCGCCCATGAGCCACTGACATAAAGCCGATAGCTATTTACGTCCATTGGACGATGATAGGTTGATTTATAATGATTGTCATTCACACGCGT
Source organism: Cnaphalocrocis medinalis (assembly GCA_014851415.1). Taxonomy (NCBI): domain Eukaryota; kingdom Metazoa; phylum Arthropoda; class Insecta; order Lepidoptera; family Crambidae; genus Cnaphalocrocis; species Cnaphalocrocis medinalis. The sequence goes on from CM026279.1 coordinate 9,921,117, forward strand.
GTTTGGGAGCTAAGCCATCAGGCGAGATGAGATCCCATAAATATTCAGCGTGTGGAAACTCGAGCAGGGCGCCCCATTGATTATGCATTTGGTTCAAATCAGAGTGAAACCGAACAAAGAATGAATGTACATGAAAATGACATTACCCACACAAACGGGGCGAAAATGAATATTTGAAATTCTGGAAATGTCTCTATGCATAATTTGAGTATCGAAAAAGTTCATTGACGAACCATTTGAGTAAAATTTAAACTCTGAATTCGTAAATCTATCTCGTAAAATTTTATAGCGACTGTGTTTGGAACGGTTGGAAAAAAATTGCAAATTCAACCTTATTCAAACGATGACAAATAGACGCCTCCCATTTTAAATTTTCAATGTACCTCGTCGATCACCGACATTGCAGCTAAATGAAAATATAAATCATTTTTTATTATAACTCTGTCTCTAAATCTGTCAAAAACAAAGTAATGAGTAATTAATATTCAGAAGGGCATTATTCTAAGAAAGATATATTGGTTTACCTACGAAAAAATCGATAAACGAGATTGATTCTTCAGATGTTTGATGTAAGTTTAAACAACATTAATAGATGTCGATATAGATCTAAGCGCATCAATTAGTACTATTTACTGAACTATCAACACTTACAAGTGAAAATCAAACATTGCCTTGATTTCTCTTTGATGTGGATCTACATTAATACTAGACATTTCACCCTAGCTATTTCGAACTTGGACTGAGTTATTCGATGTTTCAAAGTTAGTTAGAAAATTGTAGAGTGTAAAGTTTTTGAGGTCCATAATGAAAAAAAAAACAATTTGCACACTTGTAACATATAATATAACGTATAGTACGTACTCGTATATATGTTACAGAGCAACTTTATTAACATTCCAGCGAAACACTATCATGAAAACAGGAACATTTAGACTTGTATCTATCGCAGGTCTATACTACGTATATACCTATACGCATGTTATAGAAATGTTATAAATAACTCCCATAATAGCTCCAATTCGTCTCAAAGAATGTAAAGAAGGTACATTTTGGTCATTTATCTTTATTCAGAGATACTTTCGTAATAGTTAATCTTCTTAAGTTTACTCGATACCCGTAGGTCTGGAATTGTAACTATTTCGGGACAAAGAGCAGGTAAGCCTACCCAACCTTAACACGTAACGAATAGTTTACCATGTACTTCTGATTAATTGCAAGCGTTTGCAATTCTGGTTCAATTCGACATGTCTAATAATCGATAATTTTCAGATTAGATAAGATATCTACTATCTATCTATCTATCAAGAAAGGATATGACAATCTCGTTATACGGGAAAATTTTATTTAAACAACGTCTCTATAATCACTCGACATTAGCAGAGTTAATTATGTACTCGCTGTAACACGATGTCGAAAAAGATTTTTCCTGTTGACATAATATCGCCTAATGACGACATTAGACGACATTCTGAGATGAATATACGAATGCTCATTATGCGAATAGTGAGTCGAGTGAATATTCTGTATTAATAGAAAAAAACGAAGTTTGGACTTGCATTTACATACTATAACGACGATACTATGACGCTTATCGATATATACGGAGTATACACTCCAGAGCTCTACTCATTTGTTTCGGTCTTTTGTGATCTTTTTGATTATATTAAAAAATGCAACGTCATGTCCATTTCGAACATAGGTTATAACAGACACTTCGAATCGCTTAAGCTTCGAAATCGTTCGGCACAAAACATTGAATAGGAGCGCGGTGTAATACCGATGTGACCGCAAGGGAAAGTGTATGCTCGTACGTAGTACAGACGCCTGCAATAAAGTGTAAGCACCTCGACTCTTATGCCCGGACTATAAGGTTCATATTTGAATGAGGTTGTATACTTAATAGTGAACGTGGCTGTACCTACGTACACCGTTCACAGTGACCGCACCACACCGCAATCTACGCATGTAATGTTGTTATCCTGCTATTTTACCCATAGGTATCAAATCAGAGATATTTTTGATATATCCGCCCTTACCATTCTCATCTAGTCCACTGATGGCGTGACTGATCCGATGGCGCATTTGGTAGTGACCTTGCTTCCTACGCCAAAGGACGTAGGTTTGACCTACCCTGGACAAACATTCGTGAATGAACGTGATAATCACTTGTGTTTATTCAGTGTGTGGGAGTAATTATACAAAGTATACAGACGGCCACACAGTTACCACAACCTGTCAAATTTCCTCAATTGATATTCAACCTAATGTGTGTTTGACAGTAATATGAGAGTCAATTAAAGAAATTATGACTGTACCAATGTACAATGGTGTGACAATCTCCACTTTGAAGTAAAGGAAGCAAACATCTTAATGTACGAGTAATATGTCCTTTTATACATATCTCAGGACATTATCAACAAAAGTTACATTTGTGCATTATACTGGATAATTAATTTTTTCTTACAATATGTGTGGCAACATTTACTGAACCTAAGTGCCCTAACCCAGATTTACCACATTACAAGACAGCCATGACGAAAACAACGTGACAAGGTTAAGTGGCCAAGCTCTACGATGCAAGATAGCTCAGCATTAGCGGTAGTACCGTGCACAAACGAATAGGGCTGATTCTTACTTAAGTCTCATTTATCGATAGTGAAACTAACAAAACACAATTAAACGATATTCGCTCTGAAACGGAAATCACAGATGTGGGCAACAAAAACCGCCAAACTGAAGTGCGCGAGCTATGTGTATAAGATGCATCCGGAAAATTGGACAACAATATAGGCGACGGTTGAAAGGGAGACCCAGAAAAAGACGGCGTGACGATTTAGATCATCAACTGGCATCAACTGGCAAGCCTTAAACAGAGACCATGGGAGGACTTTATAAGAGGCCTTTGCCCAGGTGCGTTGTCATATTTACGATACGTTGTTACAATAAAGATACGTTGAGCGCCTGGCTAAATAAAATTAAAAAATAATTTAATACTGGAAGTACGGTCTCTGAGGGAACTTTTTAATTTTATCGATACATTGTGCACAGCGTAGTCTTCTCTTTTGTCCGTGCCCATTATCGGTGGACACAAGGCAGAATGTAAAGGCTAAAACACTTGCGGATGTCTATTTTTGCGCTGCACTTCGCTTCACGGGAAATATACGTGTTCTTTTGACACGAGACATGACTGGGAATATTACGAACTTCGGTGGAGCGTAGGAATGCAAAATAGTAAATGTTTGACGGGAGATTTCTAGATTTCTATATTGCCTTCATACGAGAAGTTGTTACATTTGATCATGTTCTGATATATCGTCTACAGCGACCAATCTAGACGATCAGCTATTGTCACAGGGCAAAAGTGTACAAGTGTGTGCGCAGACTCTTTATTCTCTTCTCTCTACCCTTAAATTCAATGGGAAACCGGAGAGAGAAGAGGGATTGGAATCAGTACCAACGGCTTTACGTAATTTTCGAGTCGTGAGGACCTAAAGAGACAGTCAACTTACAGGCTTCGGGCAGATAGGTAGGTACATACATAGGTCCGACTTGGGGTTCTAAGCCGGAACCACAAGCGTAACCATTGCTTTAAAGATTAACTTACAGGTCACTGAATACCAATATAAATACATTTAAGTTCATTCACGTTGTAGCACCCAAAAGCCTATTGTGTCTGCTGTCTAGGCCTTATAATAAACAGACATAAATCTAAAAGGAAACCAGCATCCTAACGATTCCCTGCTCGCTTGTCGTTGTACCAAAATATTGTATCTTTGTAAAAAAAGCTTAATGTATTCGGCCCAACCTTTATACCACATTAAATGACAACTTCCACCAACAAGAGGAAAACAAATACTCTTTCACGGATTAACATTATTTCTCTCAATGGGGACGAGGGATTCTGAATTTCAGATGCGGTAACAATGCCTTTCACGTAATACCGAGACTCCTAGGATCAAGGTCGAAGTATAAGTACTCGGATTAGAAAGGAGACGCGATAAGGAAAGACGTAGAAATTACGTAATATTTGTTTTGAACGGCCCAATGGCTTTGACTCACGCACACAGAGACAGTAATTAAACCTTAATTGTAAACTTAAGAAAAATATTGACCCTCATTTTAATAGACACACAGACTATCCATAGTTAAGATAATGGGCATTAAGGTTAGATAAATGACGTCTCTGAGTGCGGCAGTTATACATGAAAACAATAATCTCTTTCCAAAAACTTCATTTTATACACTTCAATTTATACAAAATGTTTGGATGGAAAGGCTTTTTTTATATTATAGGTAGCAGATCGAGCTATTGTCGCCTCCCGTGATAACCAGCAGGACCGGTGGAGTCACAAATCCGCTGTCCAACCTTTTCCATTTTCCTCTTTTGGCCTTCATTAGGCAAAACATTTAAAAATCGGCTGGATGCTTACCACAAACTCATGTACTTACTTATAGATACGTTCTACTACTACATACATAACCTACTTGTAAAATTATGACCCTTGATTGACCACGAGATGACGTCCATCCTTACGTCTAAAGTACAATACTCTTGTAAAAACAAAGAGAACCAAAAATTCAATCTACCTTTATTATTCCAAAACTCTCTTGATGATTAAAAAAATAGGTAATTCAGAAAATTTTCCTCTTTGCAATTTTATTTAAACCGCTTTTATTGTTCTTTTACTTTTATTTCATACCGTCTTTCCCAATCTTCATTATTTATGACCTGTATTTCTGACGACCTTTTTCACTTTCATCAGGGATTTTCTCTGAACTTAATTTAATATTAGGTAAATGTATCTCAAAATCTACGAACTTTTAGAAATGTTTTCCTTTCTAAGAGAATATCCGAGACATTTTTTCGACGAGCGGATGGATCACCTGTCGGTAAGCGATTGCCGCTACCCATAGACACCTGTGGCCTTACCATGAGTTTGAAATACTGACCCTCGCTATCCAAAACTATTGCTCTGTCTCTTTCAAACGCATCACAATGAAAGAGACAAAGCGATAGTTTTCGACAGCGAGGATAGTATTTCAAACTCATGGTAGTGCTACTGCAACACCAGTCAGTAGGTACCTACTTATAACATAGTACCTATAAGGTAATATCGTCACTGAATCGGAATTCTTCTACATTCTTGCCGGCTTTACTGGGAATACAGAAGTATTCCCAGAAAGCTACAATTTGGGTGTCTTTAAGTCAAGTCGAGAGTGAATAGGCTTCTTCTGGGAAAGCACGCTACATCTTAGACCTTATTGTCACTCTCCAACAGGTGAGATGAGGTCAAGGGTGCAAACCCATTTAATATAAAAAAAACATACTTAGTCGGTACACTCGAGTCAGATTGGTCATGGTCTTCAGTAATGATTATCATCCCCATTAGTAATGATTTTGGTGATTCGGTGTGGGCTGCAGATTTAGACTGGCATACATGAGGAATAGAAGTAATAACAACACACGACTTTTGACTAAGACTTAGTGGAAGCCCTTACTTTTATCATTGTACGTACAGCCACACATCAAAGTATACAAAACTATCAAATTTCCACAATCGACTCTCATCTACTGTCATACACATTAGGTTGAATATCAATTGCGGGAATTTGACAGGTTGTGGTAACCTGATGCAGGGCTGACTAACATTAAATCCGAATATTTAAACATACTGCCCGATAACAGCAGCTAATCAACTATACTTCATTAGTGTGCCGCATAATCCCTAGCTTCATAACTTGATGTTTATACCTACATGGCTAATGAAGAGTGGTGTGGTGTAAAATTAGGCAGAGGTCGCATGGCGGTACGAGACGGCAACGTGTCAGATAACGTGGTATCCGGTAACGTGATGCCATACTCGGAACTTTCTCTCTTTGAGAGGGGCCGCATCACGATACCTTAGAGTTTAGGCCGGGGAAACCTATTAGCGTGATGCCCCATTAATGCGTAGCGTCGCGTCGTCTAATGTTATAATATGAAAACACGACGCAGCTGCGACGAAAAACGCACTAAAATGCAAGCTAACCGAGTGCAAGCAAACAATTGCAACTAAACGTTACCATTCAATGCAGTCCTAGCTGTGTAAGGTTTAGCTGAGATAGCCACAAAGGATTTGGTTAATGTTCCACACACGAATGACAATTATTATCACCTAGATGAACACGAAGAGTATGCCATATAAGTAATGTTTTTATGTAGTAGAATTGAAAATCTAAGACACTACACAATATTTGCTTATGTGCTACTTACTTAGTATCTAGTTAAACTCGATTATACCCCCACGACCTACGGAGAAGTCGTCCCCTAGGTGGACCGACGATCAAGTGAAGGTCACGGAAATTCCTTCAATACGGGTGGCACAAAACCGATCTGTGTGGAGAACATTAGGGGAGGCCTATTTCCAGCAGTGGACGTCTATTGGCTAAAATGATGATGATGATACCCCCACGATACAAAGTAAAAAAATATCTTTTGGTGAAAATCAAAACGATACAATCATGCCCCCTCATTACAAAACGTGAACCATAGTTAGTTTTGGTTTAAAACTGTTGCTGTCATTTTCTTTAGTACCTACTTTTATAAAAATGTACCAAAGTATGTAAGTAGTCATGGTTTAAAAATGTGAACATTTATCCTTCTAACCACGTGTTCTACCAACCATTCTGAACAACATTAATTCTATGACTTTTGAAAATTCGCATAAAAAATTTTCATCTTTCCATACAAAGTCGGTCACGTGACTTGGTCATTTTGTATGGGGAGTTGAAAATTTTATCGCAGAATTTAGAAAAGTTGTTGAACAAATGTTGTTCAGAATGGTTGACAGAACACGTGGTTAAAGGGATGTAAATGTTTACAGATACACCCTGTATACATTTTTAAACCATGACTTACTTTGGTCTCCTTTTTGTAATAAGAGATGGTTTCACGGGCCGATATAGCAGTACATTCCAACTACTCTGATTCATTATCATGTAAAGTAAACTGACAGATAAAAATTACAAGTTTCTATGCATTTTGACATTTTGCATGTGTCAAATTGAGTGAGAATGTATGGGAATGACACATTGACATCTGTCAGTTTACATGATTATGAATCGGAGTATAGTTAACTGTGTACAGCGTCAATCTCATTCACTCGGAAAAAACCGGCTTCGTATTGTATGTCTAACTTTGCCTATGTACAAACCATAAAAATACAATTGCCATCATTGGAATGAAAAGAGAAGAATAAAATAAAGATAAAAGTGATGTTTCCGCGAGACGTAATGGTCATAAACTTCCTCGCCCTCCTGTTGATAATTTTTGGGGGTAGTAACAACTCTCAGTCAACACTGTCCTGCCTCCAGGCAGTATAACAAAAGTCTTTTATTTACTGAAGAAGCGACAAACATTGTGGCACTCACGAAAAATTATATGAAATATGGTTTGATGCTCATAAATAGAATTTTGGGAAAAAATTAGTAAGGAATAGATAAGATAAATTACCTATTATGGTTGGAAGAAAACTATTGTCATTATTATAAATGTTTTTAAAGGTTGCCAGCTCATTGTGAATCCTACTGTTGTTGCAAGAGTCTATGGGCGGCGGCAATCGCTTACTATCTGGTGATCCGCCTGATTGTCTGCCACATATCACATAAAAAAAAAAGTTCGCATTATGCGCATCATATCAAATAATGTTATAGAAAGTGCAACCTTTACTTTTTGTCTATTTTAACTTCACAATATTGAGTAGTGAAAATAGAACAGTTATGTGAGAAACCCTCTCGAGTCTCGTAATCTAAGTACGCAAGTGCTAAAAATAATGTCAGGAATCCAGTGCGCTTCGGATGTTTCGGACAAGTTGCATAATGAAGTTACAGTCTTATGGCATGCTCTCTGTTGGTACTAGTAAAGTGTTCTACTTACGAGTAATATCTGTGCTGACAGACGTTTCGGCGGGATTTGTTAGTAGCTAAACAATTACAGATTTGGGATTTTACATCATCAATTTTAACCGACTTCAAAAAGGAGGAGGCTCTCAATTCGTCTATGTGTTATATTTTTACTTAAATATAATTTTACAAGCCGCTACTTGACCTGTCAAAATGTTACAATAAGGAAGTATTTGCGAGTATAAATCCACCTTTTAGCGTAGATATAATTAATTAGATACACATTTCACTTAATTACTCACATAATAAGATAACAAGGAAGATTCAAGGAAATAAAGTGAGATACAGGATATTACTATTGTGTAAGAAGATCCTTCGTTACTAAGCATGTGCCAAAAACAATGTCGGGACCCGGGAGCTCCGCATGTTTCGGCCTAGTTGCGTAACGTAGTTACAGTTACGCGGTACGTCCGTATGACAGGCACGTTTCGTGCGGTCCGAAATTGTAGTGAAGTATCGGTCTAGCGGTTTTTGTTTATTAATTCTTATTTTTATGTGACAGGTAGCAGGCGGTCGCTTACCATCAATCTAGTGATCCGTCTAATCACTAGATTGATGGTAAGCGACCGCCTGCAACACCAATAGAGTCACAAGTGCGCTGCCAATATTTAAACTCCTTCCCCCCCCCCCCCCCCCAATTGGGCCTTCGGTACCGTCACTCACTCGCCGACGAAATACAGCGCAGGCGCTGTTTTACACCGGTCTTCTGTGCTGCCGCATTTTTGTGTATTTCGACGATGTAGTAATTTCTATTATTCTGATATTATAATTATAGATCTGCGCAGGATGGCTGGCAAGAGCTGGAGGCAAGTAGTGAAAAATCCTGTATCCAGCAGTGGACTGGAACAAGCTGATGATGGAACGAAATTATATTATTTCATAACATAGTTATGCCATGATACCGGACAGAATGGAGTGATGCGATTAACAAAGCAAGGAAATAATAAAACAACCACCGCAAAAACTTGGAAGAAAAACAACGAAATTTAATTTTGATCACAAAAGTTGCGCAATGAAGCGAAAGAGCTTTGATGGATTCAAAAGTTCCTCAAAGAAACACCTAAAACTGCCCGTGAAATTAGATTTTCTGAACTTATTATTTTATTATCAAGAACAGTCTTTGATGTGTTATTTAAAAAAATATAGATAGCGACTGTGAGACCTTAAATGTAAAAAAATATGCCTAAGTACAAATACTTTACATAAACGGGACTAAACGTGACGAAATTTAATAAGTACCTACATACTACGCAGTTCAGGGGTTAGGGGAAAACTCGTCCGAAAAAAACTCGCCCGCAAATTTCAAGATTTTTTGGCTGGTTACTGTTCTAACCTAACCTAACCTAACCAATATTTTGTTCGTCCAGTCGAGGTTCAGTTCGCTTGTGACCACGGCTGTTGTAACGCAGTCGAAACGTCAAGCAATAAGTGCTAGTATGTACTTATTAAATTTCCTCGCGTTTAGTCCCGTTTATATAAAGTATTTGTATAATGCAACGCGAAAGTTTAAAAACATAATATGTCTAAGTACGTAAACAAACTAGTTATAAATTTATGAACAACATTTTTTTTCAACCAGCGATAGCCGTATTAGAGCCGCATCTTCATACCGAAGCGTGGCTATCCCACGGCTAAAATATTCTACACACATTTTGACATAATGTATTAAGGTTTAAGACACTTCATGCAAATTTGCTTAAGTACAATGAAACGTGCCCGTCAGCAAGGGTAAGTACTACGAAACTCTACACTATACATATGTACTACTATTACTATCCTATTTTTGAGAGAGGTCCTACGTTGTTTCTGACACATTTTCAGATAACAAGGGATATTCATGATAGCAATTTCTTCTATAGATGTACACTAAGCCGTATAATATTGTCTTATTTATTATTGTGTAATAATATGAAAATCAACGATGACCTTACGTCACAAAAGTATGCGTAGGCGGCGTGGATATCTAAGTAAAGTATCAGCCTGTATAGGTACTGTCTCACTGCAGGGCAAAAGCTTTCATCATAGAAATCAAGTCATCGCTACTATAATGGCTTAATCACCACGCTTGTCTAATGCGGATTAGTGATCATAAACCCGAGGCTTTGTTCGAAAAATTCGAAACGTAGGTCGATATAGGTACTTATCACAGAAAACTTTATGTCGAAAATCTGAAAGAAACGTATCGCGTTAGGTGTTGAAAAGTTACTGGAACCTCTACCAAACTAATGAAGCTAGTCCAACTTGCAATCTGATAACGACTTTACTAACTCCGAAGAACTATAGCTCGCTAACTAATACCACATTCTTATTACAAAACTCGACCAAGTTGTAGCGAACGGCACCAAATGATAAACTGTATTTTTTTAGATATGATAGGTGCAATCGACCAGACGGATAACCTGATGGTAAGCCATTACCACCGCTTATGCACATCTGCACCACCAGAAGAGTCACAAGTGCGCTGCCAACCTTTAACCCGCTTTCCCCCAATTGGGCGTCCAGTACTTACTCACGGAATACATCGCAGGCGCTGCTTCACGCTGGTCTGTGATGCGGGGTATCACTCCGGTTGACCCGGCCCATTCATGCCGAAGCGTGGCGTGTGTGTAACGTACATTATCAATTAGTTATTTTAGTGTTATGTTTCTGATGACTCTATTGCCTGATATTCGTAACGTTTATATACTATGGGATCCGGTTAACTTCAGAGATAACCGGTCTTCACTTTAAGTCACGTATGCTCCAATGATTGTCAGTTCTACGGCCGACGTGACCAGCCCTCTAGCGTAGTTTACGGTAACAAATTGTGTTCATTTATCAAAGGGCTAAGGGGAACGCCGTTTGTTTCCTAAAACGAGAAGAGGATAACCACATGTAAAAAAAAACAAGATTACACAAGATCCAGGAAATTCAAAATGGTCCAAAATACACTCGCGAGCAAAGACTAGGTACCGGAGGCCCAATAGGGGGAAAGGGGGTTAAAGGTAGGCAGCACACTTGATGACTGCATATTATTGATGTTGGTATATGGGCGGCGGCAATCGTGTACCATCAGGTGGAGCCGCTACTCGATTGCTGCCTATCACATATAATCTAATCAAACTAGTTCCATTAATGATGTTGATGAGCGATAAAAAGCCCCATTTTTAGTTTGAAAGTGGACCTAATAGCAAATTAACTATGAGAACTTATCCAATTAACTATGTTTCTCCAGCAAAAATAAGTTATTTAATCAGCGAACAAAGGCGTTAGTTAACTAAAGTTTACTTTCTTACAAAGTTTTTTTTTTATAGTGGCACAGTAAATACTTTGCCTTAGCCTGAAGGTAAGCAGAAACTAAAGCGCACTTGTGACTCCACTGGTGTTGCAAGTGTCCATAGGCGGCGGCGATTGCTTACCATCAGGTGATCCGCCTGCTCGTCTGCTACGTATCACAAAAAAAAACTAATTAATTAAAAAAAAAGAAAATCGACTTCAATACTACAGCCACACAATATACCTATAACATTGAACATTTTTTTTGGTTATTGTCGTTTTATTCAAAAACCACTGAGTAAATTTTGATAAAATTTATGTGGGACCTTTGAATGATATACCAAAAAAAAAATCATAAAAATCCATTCATAATTGGCAGAGAAATTGAGTAAGGTACATCATACAAAAAAAAACATACCTACGGGTCGAATTGAGAACCTTCCTCCTTTTTGAAGTCGGTTAAAAAATAGATCCCACGTGCTTACAGTCGCCGTCAGATATATCGTAGCAGACAAGGTGGCCAAATATATCTGAACAAACTAGAATGTCAATAAGTTCTATACACTACAAGTATCCATTAATATCTGAACATTCAGTACTGCATTAATATCTGAGCAGATGCCAGTCATTAATTTCTGAACATACAACTAACCAATAATATCTGAACACTCAGTACTGCATTAATATCTGAGCAAATGTCAGTCATATATCAGGATAAACAAAGTACGTAAAGAAAAGAAACAAAGTGTCATTACATATTTCAATCTAAAAATTATTCTTAAAAGTGTGTGGCCAGGATGCAGGCATTAACAGTAATTGGAAACTAAGGAGTTTCATCAAAAAAACGAAGATATTTATAAATATTCTGTCCCCTTAAATACCAACGAGCGATCACGAAGCGAACATGTTAAAGATGATTGTATTCGTTTATACAGGGTGTATCTGTGAACATTTACATCCCTTTAACCACGTATTCTATCAACCATTCTGAACAACATTTGTTCAACAACTTTTCCAAATTGTTCGAAAAATGTTTGGACTCCCCATACAAAATGACCAAGTCACGTGACCGACTTTGTATGGAAAGATGAAATTTTTTTGTTCGAATTTTCAAAAGTCATAGTACAAATGTTGTTCAGAATGGTTGGTAGACCACGTGATTAAAGGGATGTAAATGTTCACAGATACACCCTGTATGATGAGATTGATGATTCATTCATTCATTCAGGTGATTCTGAGACACTTTTCACTTTTCGAATAACTGCTGTAACAAAAAGTTGATGTCGCAAAAATGGCCGCCATTTTTTTTTTCTTTAAATATCAAAAACGTGGATTGATTAAAAAAACACTCAGGGTTATCAAAACTTTTACCGCAAAAATAAACCCCAACACACCAAAAACAGCCCTAATCAGTGAGTCAGTCAGTGGTAATCGAGCTTTATATACTCGTAAGTATTATGCTGAGCGACGAACGCGACGTTGCCAAATTGATTTCTAAAACGATAGGCAACCTCGCATTGGTATTGGCGTGCGTGAAGGATGACAGTTCAGATATTATTGGTTATTGTATGTTCAGAAGTAAATGACAGCATCTGCTCAGATATTAATGCAGTACTGAATGTTCAGATATTATTGGTTAGTTGTATGTCAACTGTTTGTCTGTCTGTGTTGTTGTTGTGGTAACTTATTGACATTTTACAAATACTTTACATAAACAGGACTAAACGCGACGAAATAACGTAACGGATAAAATTGGAACAGTTCTCAGAAACCTCTCCATAAAGACTGTATATACTCCGTTATGCCAGATATCAAAGCGTTTGCGGTCGCCGAAGGATGTTATAACCGCTTCAGACTCCGGTGTGTATAAAATTGACTGCAGCTGTGGTAGTTCGTATATCGGACAAACAAAGCGGACAATCGCAGAACGTGTCAAAGAACATATCGCAGCTGTAAAAAACCGACAGACCAACAAATCGGCAGTAGCAGAACATCTGCTGGAAAGCGGGGTTAATCATTGGATGGAGTTTCACGCCCCCAAAAATCCTCTCCACTGATCGTCATTACCACACTAGAGTAGTACGTGAAGCGATTGAGATCAAGAAACACCAGACTTTCAATCGGGAGGACGGGTTCAAATTATCATCGGCGTGGAATCCAGTGATAAATAAATGTAAACCGCGCAATTTTCCAATCCAAATCACAACCACCCGGATACTGTTAGTGTAGTGTGTCGGAGTGACTTCACTGACAGTTTATTTAGTGGCAGTGCAAATATCGAAAATGAGAGGGTATCTGAAGATGCACAAGCCGGGCGTAGCAGACGACGCCGTGCGCCTCCAGTTCGCTTGTGACCACGGCTGTTGTAACGCAGCCGAAACGTCAAGCAGTAAGTGCTAAAATGTACTTATTTAATTTCGTCGCGTTTAGTCCTGTTTATGTAAAGTATTTGTATAATGCAACGCGAAAGTTTAAAAACATATCTTATTGACATTTTAATTTGTTCAGATATATTTGGTCACCTTGTCTGCTACGATATATCTGATGGCGACTGTACAACGGACATGATGGCACGGCAGCACTTGCATTGGCAGTGCCATTCTAGCCCGCATGTTTCTTCACTCTTCGTTTATGGACTCTACATTGTAGGACAAAACATGTGCCAGCAACGACTTTTTTTATTGGAAATAGAGTAGATTAAAAAATTATCTGGTAAACAAAATCACAAAAAAACTAATCTAAGTGTCCGTGACGTGTTACCAAAATGGTTTTCACTCAACTGTTCTGTCACGGCAGATTTCCATGACACTGGTTTTCTGTGGGAACCAACCAGGCAGGTAGAGAGGGAGCGAAGAGAGGTAAAATAATGATTAAAGTAGGGCAAAAATATAAAAAAAAATATTTTTTCTCGTCTCTGAAAATCACTATTGAATTATTATTCAAAAAAACACTAAAATGGTAGGGTGATCGAGACAGTGATTGCCCACTTAAGAAATTGACACTAGTTTATTTCAATTAATCCTTAACTTTAACAATTAGTAATCAGAGTGTAATTATTTGACAACGTTAATAGTTTAGGCATTGAGATAAGTTAGCAATAATTCCAACATCTAAAGAATATTTTATAATTATAACGTATAACAAAAATATGTCCTAAAAACACAGTGATTGCCCACTTGACACAGTAATTGCCAACCAAATGAGACAGTGATTGCCAACTATACCGCACGTTGTAATTCCATAAAAATATTAAAAAATACTTAAAATTTTAGATCTTTCGTAAGTTCTTAAGCGTTAAGATATATTTCTAAGCAATTGAAATCAGTCACATCATCCAAATAAGATACCATTGACTAAGAAAACCCGTTTAATTTCAAAATATAGTAAAATCGTCAAATTGTTCTACAATCTAGTTTGTCGTTATCACAGCAAATTAGTGGAAAGTACCAATTTTACAAAAATTAGATACAGTTTTGAGGTTATCGGAGGCCCACTGGGGGTGAGGGGGAGGGGAGTTCAAACATTGGCAGTATACTTGTGACTCAATTGGTGTAGTGATGCGTGTTTTTGAAAAGCAATGCCGCTGCCCATGGTCACCCAAGTGCGCTGCCAACCTTTTATCCCCTTCCCTCCGGATGGGCCTCAGTTACCCTCACTCACTCGGCGAAACACATCAGAGGGGCTGCTTCACGCCGGTTTTCTGTGAAGCAGAGCAGTGGTATCACTCCGATCAAGCCGGCCCATTCATGCCGAATTGTGGCTCTCCCACAGGTAAAATTCGATATTTTCTCTAATTATTACTAACTGCAACCATAACTTGATAATTTCATTTTTATATGTGATAGGTGGCACATAAGCATACGGATCACCTGATGGTAAGCGATTTCCACCGCTCATAGACACTCGCAACAACAAGGAGAATCACAAATGCGCTGCCAACATTTTAACCCCTTTTCCCCCTTCATAGAACCTCCGGTACACTCACGCGTTAGCGACCTTTGACGTTGGTTTTCTGTGATCATAGAATCACTCCGTTTAAAACGGCTTAATCATTCTGAAGCGTGGCTCTCCCACGGTAAAATAATATAATTATTACGATAAATTTGGTTGTTCTTCTTACCACTTTTCCTCCAAGATTTGCGGTAGCAGATCAAATTTTCCCCTATTTTAGGTAATTTTTTTGTAAAAAGTAGTATTTTTCAAAACTCCTTGAAGTAAGTACCTACCTAGACATATAGATATAAAGAAAGATACAGGATATACAGAAAATATTCGGTCCGATTATTGTATCCCTCATGTGATTTAGTAAATACCTACCCGGGCAATCACTGTGTCATACCTATGGCAATAACTGAATTCTGGTATGGCAATCACTGAATTTCTCCTAATTTAGGTACAGTGATTGCCCACCCCCTTAAAATACTTAATGGAATAAAATTACGACACGATAACTGCTTCAAATTAAACATTAAAGCTATAACTAACATGTCGTTGTGTTTAACGCTCAAAAAAATAAAATTAAAGTGATAAAACTTCTAAACCCCAAAATGTATCCTTAACAAATTCTGTAAGGAATTCGCATTTATTGAAGTGACGGACACCCGCTGTCCAAAAACTGCCATTACCATATTATTTATTGAAAATTTTGCCAAATGTCTATTTAGAACTCTAGTAAACAGTATCCAAGTGTTATTTAACGGATTTAATGTAAAACTACACCTTTGAAAATAAGTTTAAATGTATGTTAACCTTAATTCGGGCAATCACTGTACACTGGGCAATCACTATCTCGGTTACCCTAATTAATGACTTTTTGCGTTGACATTAAAAAATCAAAATTTGAAATTTAAAAAAAAAATGTTTTTCCATTACGTACCTTCAATAAACTCAACTACATGAAGTCGTTGGTGGGATAGACTATCCTATCTAAGTGATGTTTTTTTGTAGTTAATGAGTTCTAGCAATAAGCCGGCGATAGATAGGTAGGTATTTGTATCATATATATGTCATCATATTTTGATATATATTTTAAACAGACTTTTATTTAAGTACTCCAGGATGCTCCCTGGTGCTCATCTCCCGGACATGGCATATGCTACGCGGAAAACACTCCTCAACTTAAGTAGGCGGCAGCATTTCCCAGCAAAGAAGGGTTAAAAGTAAAATCCAGTAACGATCTAAGTATATAATATTGCCGCCACTTAGCAATAAAACCTTTGAACCGTAACTCTTTACTTGCGAGTTACTCGTTACCTACAAGCTATAATTATACGAGTACTCAGTACCTATAACTTGAATATCCGGGGCGTTTCCACCTTCGCAGGCTTCAATTTGTCATTGGAACTTTTAATCGCATGTCTCAGAACTGTACGTAACTTTTCTCTGGATTACGTTAATGTTCAACACTCGTACGTCTCGTTTCTTTCACATACGGAGATATGTAAATAAATAATAGTCTTCATTTAAGCATGTTCAGCACTTTAATTGAAAAACTAGGTACGTCGGTCAGGCATCTTTAAGTAGACTTATTTCGTTATATTAGTATAAACTGCATTAATAATTCAAGCAAGTTACTTAACATTACTTAAGTGACTTATTTTGAATTAATCATTTAAGCAATGTTAGCTTTCATTAGAGATGGTGACCTCTAATCAGCTGGCAACTAGCCATTACAACCATTTTCCGGTTACATATTCATTGATGTGTGGCTTTCCACACACTTTGTCAAGCCACTGGCTGTAGATACCACTGTGATTCAATCAACCTAATAAAGCAAAATACATAGACAAAAATTCTCTCTTGTTTTTAATATTATAATGGTTTGAGCGTTCACGTTTAAAAACTCGTTATAACATTATGCTCGAAGGTAGGACGCATGTAAGTTATAAAAAAACTCTTTGTGGGTACCCCGTGCCCAGATAAAACATAAAGGAGCAATAACAAAAGGTTGGTTAGGCAAAAAACGTTAGAAACATTGAACATTTTCCCCTAAATTTTCTCCTTTGTTATTTTATCCGGCCCATTTGAAATTGCTTTATAATGAAAGGATCGTTGAAATTAATATCAGATAACTGTTTGTAAAACCTATTCAATATTTTTAACTTGCTCCCAATTGCAGGTTTGTTCGTGTGGAATTTTGATGCTTATAGAATAATTTTATTGGAAGTGGTTCACAATACATTTTTCATCTATATACCTACAATTTTTCAGGGTTCTGTAGCCAAAAGGAAAAAACGGAAACCTTTTATATATTCGTCATGTCTGTCTGATTGTGTCGTCTATGTAGGTACTGTGTGACGCACCGCCCTTAGGTTAGGTCTACTTATTAATTTACTTATGACGAACCATCATAAACGTAAATTAGTACGGAATCAAAATTAGTCATAACCAATTACTTGCTTGATTTAGATATCACCGAACCTCCGTCATTGCATATCGGTCTGTGTGGGTGTCCAAATAGCATTTTTTTCCAAAACTTCACCAAGTATTTGTACTGTTGAAACTTGTTCAATAGTACATTTCTACATCGAAAGCTATCGCTGCATTGATTGCATTTTGTTTCGTAGATTGCAAAAGTTAGTACAGTATTGCAGTATACTTGAGCTTTTTTTCTGTATTTTGTGTAGTGTAAAATAAGCAAGTAAAGCATACCTAATGGGAGCGGTAGTTTATAGGATAAATTAAGAACGTACCATAACGTGAGGTCATTCCGAATCACGTCTGGATTTTATAACTCTATGTGCGTATTTCTTCCATTCGCTTGGAGGTGAGAGAAAATACCGCTAAGAAAACTTAATGTCTTATTATAGTTTTGCCACTAGCGAACTGGTGCTGCACGGCGTCGTCTGCTAGGGTCCGGCAGTGAATCTTGTGACCACGGCTGCTGCAATGTAGCCGAAACGTCAAGCAGTAAGTTAATACAATGTACTTTAAAATCGTCGCGTTAATTCCCGTTTTAATAATTTGTAGTTATAGTTTCTCTTGTTTGGTTCCCTTGTCTAAGGTTAGCAAAAGTCAGATGGCTGTAATTTCATTGTAAATATCAGACTTTCCAAATCCTGGAGCATGGTCCAAGCGTAGGTACCCCGGTCTCCACAGCAAAGGAAGAATTAGGCCCCAGGCAATCATAGAAATATTTATAATACCTTACCTACCTACAAACTTTCAAAAAGCGAGCGTATTCCTTCTTAAAAGGTCGACAGCGCATTTGCGACTCCTCTGGTGTTGCGTATGTCCATGGGCGGCGGTAATCACTTACCATCAGGTGAACCGTCTGTTCGTCTGCCCCCTATCTCATAAAAAAAATAAAAAAAAATTTAGACTTCTATAGTGTAACTCTCGTCTGCACTTCCTTCTGTCCGTCACATCTGCTCCTTGAAGTTCCTGTGATAGAAATGGCCTGCACTCGGCCACTTTGATATATTTGAAACGTCGTGGAATAGAGTTAACAGAAGTTACAGTATATCCTCCTCTTTACGTCGTATACCTCAGTGCTGGGCGTTGAGGTCACAACGACCTCCCTTCTGCATCTTTGTCACCTGATGGTTTTTCTCCATTATTTCTGTCTCTGGGTATGCAACGCGTTATGTACAGTCAACCACACATCAGGTTACCACAACCAGTCAAATTTCCTAATTGATATTCAACCTAATGTGTATGACAGTAAGATTCGATTGAAGAAATTCTGACAGGGTTGTATACTTTGATGTGTAGCTGTACGTACCGTTAAGTCGAGTGGTGGGGATCTGGTTGGACCATGCTTTGGGCTGTGTCCACGAGACCTTTTCCCGTCTACTTTGCCGGTCACAATGAGCTTCTCGAGCATAGTCGCTGTCTTTCCTTGTAATGTGTATTGAGTATAAAGTAACTAATAAAACAACTCATCCAACCATGTGTCGTGCAAATAATAAATTTGGTTTGAGATAATTTATTCTTCATAACTTCAATATGAGTCGCTATTTTTAATATTCAAGAGATGTATTGTAAAGCGAGAGTCCCAGCTGTTGGCTTCATTGTTTTGATCTTACTTATTTTTCTCCTTATGACATTTTATCCACCCGCCCACGTATCGCTTTGGATAAAGCCAAAGCTAAAAACACATTACTCGTAGTATGTTTGCTTTCCACCCACTCAATATGAGGGTTGATTGATAAAGTTAGAAATTATTAATTTTGTGAGTCTTCCATGATGACATAAGTGCCATCCACTTTTCTTTTATATAAATAATCGACTACTTACTTCTCAATATCTGGAAATAGAGGTAAACTGTAGAACTTGTGTGTGTGTGTGTGAGTGAGGGTACTGGAGGACAATGTAAACAGGTATTAGGTGCTAACTTCAATCATTCCTTTTTCATTTTTTTTTTATTTCGTAATCGGCCTTAATCGATTTTAACATGTTTGGTACCTATCGTTAGAATTCTCGCCTTGACAAAAAGTTTTGAAACAAGCAACACATTACGAGATTTTCCTCAGAGACTTTACGAAAGTTTGTGTTGAATTCGTCTTGTTCCCAGAAGACTTTAGAAAAAAAGAAAATCGGTGTACATACCTACACGTCGCGTCGTATTCTTTATAAGTACCTAAGTTAGTACCTCATCATCATCATCATTTCAGCCAATAGACGTCCACTGCTGTACCCCTGTCTATAGGCCTCCCCCAATTTTCGGAACGCAGATCGGCCTGGTGCCACCCGCATCCAAAGAGCTCCCGCAACTTTGATTAGATCGTCGGTCCACCTGGTTGGGGCTCCGACTTCCTGTATCCGCGGCCTCCTCTACCTGCGTGCTAGTACCTACTTGTAACTAAATTATACTGTCGTAGGTACTAGCTAGTAGATATGCACCTAACATTGTTGTTAGAACAAGTAAAATCGCTAGTTCTTCTGTAGTTGAGGGATGATGATCTTCAAGTTGAGACTAACCTTATTCATGCAACATTATCTAGCTACATAAACAAGTTATTCGGCTAAGAAACGATTTGAGGGGATTTTTCCTAAAAACCTGAATTCTAAGGAGATTTCGGAGAAAGTATGGAGAGAACGCGAGACAGTCATGTGGCGACATTGCGAATTACCTACTGGTAGACAGTAGGGCGTCCGTCCTGCCATCCCTGTATGTAACATTATGGAGCAAATAAAATACCTATTAAGTATTGACAGATGTTCTGGTTAGCCCATTTTAACGTCCCCAATTTGCAGCATAAATGCCTTAGTAATTAGTTTGTGGGTAACACATTTATCAATAATGCTCCTAATGTGATCAGTTCGAGCCACTAATTAGTTCCAGTTTATTTAATTAACATTCCCTAAATCTAGACTAATCTAGGTACAGAAGTTCAGTGTACAGTTTAGGGGGAAGACCGTCATTCCACCAAACAACGTTCATGTAAATAAAATTATATGAAAGAGGAATCGTCAAGTAATTTAAGGACGACTTATCTACCAAAACCTAAATGATTTTTTGATTTTATTTTTTTGAATCGGTAGGTACATGTTGGCAAGAAACCTATAAACCTCTTTCATCATCATCATAGGCCTTCGCATCTTTAACAGATGATTTAAGCAGCATCACGCGGTGTGACCTAATAAACCTCTTTAGATGTGTAAATAGATAGACAAATAAATATTTCATTTCATTTCATTTCATACTAATAATATACTTTATCTGCACAAAAGACAAAATTTACTTATAGTCATCTTAGTTATTTATTTTATGACTAATTTCGACAATATTCTCAAAGTGTTTTCTTATTGTATTTTCCGTTACGATAAGATCTTCGAAAAACGAATTACTTACTTACATTGTGGATTGATTTCGAACGACGAGTACCTATGTATGTACTATCCAAAAACGAACGAAGAAATAACGACGAGTATGTATGTACTATCCAAAAACGATTCAAGTCAAGGCAACCTTACTCTGGTTTTCTAGAAGTTTGAGCACAGCGGACAATCTGTTCCACTCTGTTCATCTGTTTGAATTGATTAATTTATGAAAAAAAAGGAAAATATAGGGATATGTTTACATAGACTTTAGATATTCTAGAAAAAATATTACTCTTCCAGCATTATTCAGGGAGAAATCAGGGTTCTTTTTTTATATTTCAGAACGGCTCTACTGACTGAACCTATTTTTTTTTATGAAATAGGGGGCAGACGAACAGACGATTTCGATAATTGAGTCACAATACGGTACCTAAGGGTAAAAATGGGCCGATTAATTGGATAAATTTGAAGGTCATATAAAGGGGATATCTTATTATTTTGTTGTATTGGTTAAACATAATAAACATATAGTACCTAAACCTTATATACTAAAACTGTGTCTGGATTAGATATTTGCATCAAATGGATGGCAAGCAATTTTCATTTAAAAAAAAAATGAAATCTCACATAAGTTTTATCGGTAAGTATGTTTTGGTCGCAATTTAATACTAATACGCGCAAAAGTAAGTTAGAAAACCAAACTAACCCATACCAATATTATAAATGGGAAAGTGTATCTATCTGTCCGTCTGTCTGCTTGTATGTTTGTCTTCTTTCACGGCAAAACGGAGCGACGAATTGACGTGATTTTTAGTAAAGATAGTTGAAGGGATGGAGAGTAACATAGGCTACTTTTTGCCCCTTTCTAACCCCCCATTTTAGGAAAGTCGCGGGCGGGAGCAAAGCCGCGGTCAAAAGCTAGATATAGTCTAAATCGCATAAAGCTTAACTAATTAGCATTTCTATAAACAACACCAAGCACAGATGAAAGGTAAGGTTACTTACCTTTCATCTCCACTTTGTACAAAGCTACCTACCTTTGTACAAAGGTTTATTGTAGATTGTAGGTACCCCCTTTATATCAAAGACAAAGCTGAAACTAAAATTAATCGACTTGTTTTTCAGTCCAATTATAAATAATTATGATGTTTGTCAAAATTCTCTACAAGTTTTTACCTGACTTCGGCCACAAAATAGGGACTGACACAGAAGGCTGACTGTCCACTAAGAGCTAAAAATATGTCATGTACTCACGCATGCGCACAAAACGCCTTTTCGACCACAATAATCCTAACTTATGACATAAGATTGTCAAACTGTCGAGGTCTGTGGTAGAGGCCGCGCGCTTATGTACTCATGCCGAGCAACAACCCTAGCATATGTCAACGAACTCTTCTAAATTCAAAATCAAGGCTGAGTCAGCTTTCTGTGTCAGTCCCTATTTTGTGCTTCGGCGGAGCAAAAAGGGGGCTATGATTTGATCTGTATGCATGTATCTGAGTATAGATGTTCATAGACCTATAACTTCTTAACTAGTTCGGCAGGAGGTACCTTAACTGCTATATTAGGTAAGTATGCCTTGCGTAATATACTAACATCTATGTATAGTAATAATAAAGGGGTTAATTCTATAGAAAACGACAACGCTTACAGGTAAAACGAAGAAAACGAAAACACTTTCGCGATGTAAACGGCGCCTAGCGCCATCTATTGCTAGGTACTGCTTGAAACTAATATCTATCCCGAAACGAAGTGAGAGAGGACCACTAGTGAATTCATATACCTAGTTCCAAAGTAATACAACCCAAAGTAATCAACCACAAACCACGGCTTTCATTTTATTAGACGACTAGTGGCCCGCCCTCACTTCGCTTCGGGAACGTAATTCAGAAATGAAGTAATAGATGGCGCTGTGCTCAATAACATCGCGCAAGCGTTTCGTGTTTTCGGTTTACCTATAAGCCTTGTCGTTGTCTATAGAAGTTATCTCTTTAGTAAATAGTATAGATTTCCTTGTTTCGTACTTCTTAGAGCGTGTTTTAGTAGTCGGGATATGAAGTTTATTTTTATTGTAAATAATGATTCTTTTACGATAACCCCAAGCAATTTGGTTTAGACAGTCAATTCAAAGCTAGTACTTTAGTAATAGGTAGAGGCGGCGCAAGGCGTGGGTGATGTGGGCCACCGCCCACGGCCTTGCGGTACCTACAAGGGACCTCGCGCCTCAAAAAGTATTTGGTGGCAACTTAATTTTTTTTTCGGTCCTTTTTTATAAGATTGGCGTCAGCACTACTAACCTTTAAACGCTATTTCATGTCGCTTAACTGCGAGGCCGGTATCAATAAATACGAGTACATAAATTTTATTTCGTTGTTGTTTTTAACGCGATTCTCTTTTCTTTCAAGAAGTTTGTCTTTGTGTTTTCGACGGCACAATACCTTACAAAGCATAAATTCATAACTATTACTACATGTTTGATGCTTCCCGCGTGCCAGCTCGCTTTTATGAGTCGCTCTAATAGGGTATAATTTGGGCTCTTTCAAAACCAGAGCACAACACAAGAGGGACAAATCCCTCTTCGCCCTAACTCTATTCAAATTCAAAAGGTAAATCCACCGGATTTATTACAAATGCTAGAAGCGAGATACTAACTTTATTGTATTAAAATAATAATGGACATTTTACCCTTGAGTTAACAATAATGAATAGGTACCTAGTGTCCTCAATTTCCTGTGACGCCACAGATTCGTTTCGACGGCTTTTCTCGGCAATTTGAGTTTAGTTTATAAGCGTGTGCGCAGACACAAAAGCACTCTCTCTCTCCTTCTTTCCCTCTCTCCCTTTCTCTCTCTCCCTCCCTCTGTCTCTATTCTCTTACGCCCGAATACTACACTACAATTCAAGAACTGCTTTATGAGGAAGACAACAACTTAACAAACATGGACTTGCCCAGTGGCGAATTTTTTTCGTGGAGTCACCATACAGGCGCAAATGCAAACATTCGTGTGATGAACACTTGTGTATGTAGGTAAAGTGTCTAAGTGTAAAATGTAGCAATTCCTCTGTTGTCTGATACGTAACCATTTAGTACGTACGGAAAAAAATGAATGAGATACATTATATAGTTCTAGCTATTCCTTATTGCACAATACAGAATACAGTAAGTAATATACTTATAGGTTGTCTGACATTATGTGTGTCAAAATTACAACAAGGCGGTACAGCTGTCGCTTGAAGTAACATTGAACACAGCCTAAATTGGTTAAGGTGTATGAATAAAAAATGATGGTCAAATAATATTACGTTACCCAAAAGGAAATAGCATTGTTCAGCAATAGATCCTATATTTAAGAACGTCTGAATATTGGATATCACATTTCAATGAGACATTTGGGTAATACAACCGGACAAATTACTATTGGACAATACATGGGCAGGTAGATAAAAGGACATGAAACTGAAAATAAGCCTGTCTTTTACTTTGAACAATTTCAGAAACCGTAGCCTAACATGTCTTTGAGTTTATTCTGAGGTTGTAATCTTTTAAGAAGATTTAAGCCATTCATAGGGACTATTTTTGGACTTTCTATCGTTTGAATAAATAACGTTGGGTCGGTGTAGATACGCTGGTGAAGGTTACTAAAAAAGGAATTTCGGGGCGAGAGGTATACTTACACAAAATATCTGTTTTCGAATACCTCTATTGTGTATTGAACGCGCATGATATAACCCTACTGAGAGGATTATTTAATGGCATGAGAGCTACCAAAGTCTATGCTTTTTGGCAGGTAGGCCCAGCTGTGGGGGAGCCGAACTGCGATTGCGCTGAGAATTACTCAGATGGTTACACCAAGGGTTTATGGTTAGGGTTAGAGTGCCACACACCAACAGGTTTTCAAATATGACATGAAGTACGGACGGCAGTGACAGCTGTTTCCCCTGGCAAAAGGACGTTATGCTATTTTCTTCCTAGACCTGCCTCTTAGAAGACGACCATCAACTGGCCATTGAAATAATATATATAGCGTACAGACCGCCGCAGTAAACCAGTTATTTGCGCCATGAGTTGTTGCCGGCCGGCAACAACTTACTTACTCGCCCTCTCCCCCGCGGCTGTCCGCTACCGCTTCCTTCGTGACACTTTTTTTGTTTGGCTTAGCTTCTCTATACGTAGTAGTTACAACTCACTGCAGATGGCTAACATTTCGTGACAACTGGGACGTCTCTACAAAATAAATAGACGCGCAGAAAGTCTGATCTAGATGACATTGTTATTGTTTATTGACGTACGTTTTAGGTATATTGTATCGTGTCTTCCTCACACACTTTCCTAAAATCTGTGTTATTTGTACCGAACCATACCGAATGGCATATCTACTTATTTAGACATCTCACTGGTTATAACAATGTTAAGATCTCATACTTTACAGATTAAAAAATCAGTAGGTATTAAAATGATTAGTGCTGTTATTATTTGCTAAAACTGATTTATTTCAAATTTAGAAATCCCGCCTGGTTATTTCAATTAAGGCCCGTCAAATTAACGGCTTATAGTTTCAGATGAATTGTCAGTGATTTATACCGTCGTTATATATTTCATCGTTTGTTTCAAATCTCTCGGGTTCACTTTCTGAAAATGGTTTCTAATAATAAAATGAGTGATTTGGTATCCTGTACTGGGTATAATAAATTAATGTTGAAATTCTGACTATACCCTGAGAGTATTACTCTCTTTATTCTTCTCGGTAGAAATCGACTTTCCGAATCAGCGATCAATTGAATAAATAATATTTCTATTTCTATTTTGCTATTATGCCTATTTATACTCAAATGCTCTCTGCTCTCGATACTGGCTAAAATAACTAAAAACCGCAGCTATTATTCTACACCTGAAAATGTATTTACCTAATTAAGTACTTACCTACTTTTAGGTGCGTTCCACGACCTCACAGTTATCCAAAATGAAATCCTGGTTTTCAGGCAGATAAATGATATGAACGGGACTAAACGCGAGGATGTTTAAGTAAATATAAATACAACGGGCGTGGTCACAAGCGAACTGTATTTGTATAATGCAACGCGAAAGTTCAAAAGTTTTTCAGGCAGCTTTTAAAATGTCCCAAAAAAATTAAAACAGGCAGACCTATTTAAACGACCGCTGTACATCTGCCTGGTATGTATCCGCTTAGACGTATGCACTCTGCATGTGCACCCGTGCAAGACCGTAAGACCATTAAGGCTTCGGCCATGTTGGCAATTCTCTTTGAATGCAAAATTAGGAACACAGTCAGGACTATGAGGATGAAGTTTTATATATCGTACCTACTACGCTATGTGTGCTAACATTTTCATTTTATACTAATAACGAATGTATGTCTGCGGGGTGAAATTAAATGACTTTAAGATATTATTTAGTCACATTTAATCAATGCTAAACAGACTCGCGGTTTCTTAACAAACATGAGCAAAATTTATTGCGTCAAAATAACTTGTAGCAGCCAAATATTGCGAGGGATACGAGATGCTCCAAGCAATTTCATGGTTAATAAACGACTGGTTATTTTAGTACCGAAACGTAATAAAGGATGGTCCGCAATCCTTAATCTTGTACTCGTAAATGCTAAAGTATGCTGGTTGCATTATTTGTACATCCTTATCTACCATGTCTATACCTAAACCACTGAACAGATTTTAGGACACACTGTAACAAAGGAGGGGAAACTAATGCTATATTTAATGGTGGTGAACTCTCATTTGAAAGGTGAGTATCTTTTTCTTCTTTTGAAGTACTTAGGAGAACTCCTGCAGATATATAACACGATATTCAGAGCATATTGGAGAAAGGTATAGGCACTTGTGGTATAAGGCCTACTTATAATTTTTTAAAAACAATTGACTATGATCTCGCCTGACAGTTGCTGTGGTAAATGGCTGAAACTGCAGAATTGGGTATTTGACTAAATTTTTTTAATGTGTTTAATCAAAAGACGCCTCAATTTAAGAAACATCGTTGAAAGAATCACTTGATTCTCATTTGAATTACCTGAGACATCACAACTTTAAGAGCACATATTTTGAGCAAGGCCAAAATCGCTTTATACAAATGGCTATTGAATTGTGAAACAAACTTCTGTGTGCGCGTCTAGTAAATTTTGTTTGGTAGCTTTATCAAATGTTTCTTTTAAGTAAATGGTTTTATAATAAAAGTTGGTGGAACATGTACGGGTAGTTCAATGATATAATTTTTTTTTTTAAATTGTATACTTTAAAAATGGACTTGCCCATGAAACTTTGAATGCTCACAAAACCAGCTAGACGTTAATTTTTAACTGAAAATGTTGGCCATTGGTTCTTATTTACCAATATTTTGATAGAGTATCAATATTTTTTACTATATCGAGATTAGTCAAATACCCAATTAAGCAATGGGGTGCTTAAAATTAAAAATGGTCCTCAACAGTGATTTCAAAACTGGTGTCGCATATAAATATCAAAGTACAGGAATAAAGAACGAACTTATGTTCGCGCACAAAGTTGTGCGCCACAGTTAATTCTGCGTAGGTACCTACGTGGCAGGTACCTACGTGGCTGATTTTGAATCGGTCGCCAAAGTTGAACCAGCCGTTGGACATGATATATTTTCTAGCATCCGATACACTCAGATATATCACAGGGTGATACCCACTCGTATTTGACACAGTTTCCAACTTGTGGAACGGAAGCAACCAAACTTTCGGCCCAATTTGCATGAACAGCTCTCATCCCTCCAATTGTAGAATATCAAAGACCCTTTGGGTATTTGCGTTACTCTAAATTGCAAATTAAGGGTCACTTAGATTCTCAATTGCTAATCTGATTCTCAAGATTTGCCATTTGATTAGCTGTGAGCCTGTGACAAATAGGGCAATAGCTAGATTTATGACCATATATTTTGTCAGAAGAGTTTTCCCCACCCAAGCCTACACTTTTCAGAATAAATTCAGTTTTTTTTTATTGAATATAAAAATTCAACCATTTGAATAAGTATGTAAGTACCGTGATTATCGCAATACCCTTAGAATATTACCTTTTTATTCAATACGCTAAATTCTTCCAAATTTTTGTATGTGACATAGGTTGTAGACGGTTTACTTTCCTTAACAGATAGGACTTATATATTTTACTTGAGCTTGAACACACATAAACACATTGATAATTCTTAAATTATCTTTTTCCTATGATACTATAATAAGGAGTGAAATGATTTTCAGATTTTCACTACATATTAATGACGTTGAAAGTTTGTGTTGTATTTAGAGTCGACTGTTATTGATATTTTGTAATACAGTATAATATCCTAGCCAGTAATGGGACATGTCCTTTACCTATTTTTACTACATAAGCTTACGTGGGATGAAAAGGTTTCGCAAACAAGAATTGTGAATGGATGTTTTTAAAGATTTTAGGCGCTTTACATTTATTCATGTTTCGAGTTGTAAAAGCTTCTGTGAGTTGTTTTTCTTGAATCCTTTATTGTGTTCTATTTAAAAGGTTATTAAATTGTGTTCTATTACTTTTCTTTTCATAATATTTAATATTGTATAGCATTTCATTTATACCTCGTACCTACTTTCATTTTTGCCAAGATGAAAAGTATAAAAAAGCGTGTTAAAAAAGGAAACTTTTTATACATTCATGTTGTCCGACTGCTCGTTAGCCACATATCACATAAAAACTGTTTAGTAATAAAAAACAAACAATTTATATGTATATTGTAACTACTACTAAATATTTATCTACTTAATAACTACGTTAGGAAGGTAGTTAAGTAATAAATGGGATGTCTTTCCCCAAAGCTGAGCGAGGCGGATCTCGGAAAATAATTGAAATTAGGTGAGTAAGCGCTTTCCTTACCTAAACCTAAATATTGCTTCTACTTACTCGTGTTTGGAATTTTACACATAAACGGATATCCACGCAATAATTATCGCTTTGCCTACCTCATAGCATATTCATCATCAGCAACCCACGCTCGTCCACTGCTGGACATAGGTCTCCCCCAATGCACGCCACCGCTCCCAATTTTCGGCCACTCTCATCCAGCTCACTCCAGCCAGCCTTCGAACCCATAGCATATTAACGAAACGGAACGGAAGAATTTCTATAAAAACATGGTTAGATTCAGATTTGAATGCTACTTATTGTTATGTTAAATTTGACCGATTGTTGGAACTAGCGCCGAAATTCATTGTAGGGAATATAAAACTATTTTGATAAAGTGTAATATAAGTTAAGTAGGTACTTAATGGACGCTTCATTTGATCTAGACCACTGAGTACTCCATGATCCCGGGGTTCAAATCCCGGAATGAGCAAAAAGTAATGTAGGTAAATACTTATCGAATTTTTCGAACATAGCTTGGGTTTGTTATCACCAGTCACGGTCACTCTTAACTTCACACAGTGGTTAGTAAAGTACAGAAGTTTCGTAGTTTGCGTTCTTATAACATGGAGCTTAGGAGTCCTAGCTGAGCTGGAAAAGTGTGCATCAACTTTCTCTGTCGACTGTATCTATTTTTTAAACATATATAGGTATTTAACCGTTTACCGATACACTCCGTACCTATCTACCTATATTTATTTATATCTTTTTATATTAGCATTAGATACCGAATAATTTGGATTCAATTTGCTTCCACCCGAATCTCGGTCGGCAATAATATTTTGTACATTATTCAAATAACACCACACAGTAGGAGGACTCTGCTTCGAGGGAGTCAAAGTCTAGACCAAAGACAATCAAAGGAATCGATAAAGAAAATCAGCCACAGGGGACGAGGGATCTAGCACAAACTGCGATTTGTACTAGATCCACATATACAGGCACAGTACACAGTATGTAGTAACTAAAGGCTCCATTTCGAAATAAGTGCTTTATGGCATTTTACAAATTTAAAAACAATTAGGTAAGTATTTACTATGAATAAGGGCAGGAAATAAAGTGTGGTGAAATTTTCTAAATTCACACTTGCGTTCGAATTGCGTACTTATGTAAATAAATAATGTATGTTATTTGTGAAAACAAACTTGGATAAATTATTAAACTTAAATAATCGCTTAGACTTATTATTGTGTTTGTAACAGATAAAAATTATACTATGATACCTACTTAGATCCATACAATCCATGGCAATCATAATTAGGTTATTATCTAAGGCAATCCATTATCAGTGCTTTTCGCCAGAGAAACATCCAACGCTACGCTTTTTACAGTAATTAGCAATGAGCTGTACAGTTCTTTCCTATTTTGTTGTATTATCATTAAAACCATCAATCATTACATGAGATTTGTGAAATAGTTTAGCTGTAGCAGAATATTCCGACGGTCAACACTTAGGGACCTTTAAGGAAAGAGAGGTACCAGGTATGGTTTCCCTTCCAAAATAAGAAAAAAATACATCGATTTAAATTTAAATTCTTACTATGACAGTTAAAATTATTCGTGTATGTGTGTGTAGGTCTCTAAACTGGAAATAAAAACGTGTACTTACATTACAAATAGCTGGTGCCCCTTTTTTCCTTAGGTACTTACGTGTTCTATACTTTAATACGTTTAAGCCGTGTATCGTTTTGTCTATATTATTCTGAGCTTTTGTAATCCAATTTAATTAAGTATAAATTTCAGGGCATGTTTCCTGCTGAAATGACGCTGCATTTCTCCGTTGCAGACTTCGTCTCATTTAATTTAGGTGAGTAGGAACTTTAATACAATGTGCTTGGAAAATAGTAGAAATTGCGAAATCGTCGGAAAACATCTGCTATTTCATACAGTTTTCCTGAGTAGGTATTTAATATTGTTAGGAATAGCTGATTTTATGTTTTACCTCATTTCGAAGTTAAGAGTTTCTCTCTACACCATCGTTTGACGAGATTGTTTTAGGATAGGTACATTTTGACTCTTTTTTAGTGACTGGTTTAAACAGGGCGAGCGAGCGAGGCAGCCTAGTACTAGGAATAGCCAAGTTACTCATGTGTGGTTTATCATGTGAACTACTTTTAAATTCTCTTGTGCGAGTTTTTGCAAACTCGTACGCTAGCTCGACTGTTATTTCTATTTGTACCTAACATTACCCAAACATGTTAAGTAGTTTACGGTTGGTAGAAAAATAAGTACCTACTTACTAATAGATGCACTTTAGTCATAAGCTAGTGTTGATGTTAATGAGTATAGATACTATCTTGGAAAATAGATAGCTGTAGACAGCTATCTATTTATTTGTCAATGTTGGCCAGTCAGGATAGGAGCTGGCTGATGCTATGTTCGGGCAGCGATAGGTCACAATTTAGTTAGTAGGTAGGTATATAAGGCTGCACTATGTGTGGAATAATCTTTTTTCACACAAACGGAAGGATTATTTATAACCCTGCTCAACTGGTCACTCGGTATATTTGGTGACCTGGACGTGACTTTTATATCAAAATTAAACAAAACCTACCTACACCTAGGTACAATAACTGTTTACCTACTTTCCATCCAGTATATCCCATGCATCGTTACATTTCAAGCACCGGAGACCGTCGAAAACACGGCAAAGTACACCGAGGACAAGAGATCCCCTCGAAAAGGTCTGAGGGTTTGAAGCCTCGCTTTCATACTGGCTGTGATCACGCGATTCCATTGAGCCGATTCTCGAGGCCCCTTGAGGCCCCACTTGCCGGCGTAACAGTCCGCAAGCAGGCATAAACTGCTTGTTAAGAAACGAATGCTTGCCAAAAAGTCGAACGGGAGAATAAGAAGTTAAAACAACATAGATCAGTGTAAAATAACGTGCGCTTTCCAAACGAGAGGTAGGTTCTAAACTAAAAGATTTTTTCAATCTCATAAGTAACTTAATTACAAGATTGAAAACTCAAAATCAACCAACTGCAGTTAACGCCCTTTTAGATACAACACGGAATGAAACATTCGATAGATGGCTTACGTAGACGCCTTGTCCAACTTTACGACATTGGTTGTTTTATAACATAACTTCATAATTTTGACATGATATGTCAATATGTAACCAATCCGGTCGTTGTTGGACCAGTCGTCCTCTAACGCCATCTAGCGGATTTTTCATTTAAAAACCTCTCATTGGTGTCATATATTTCATTCAAACATTATTACATAATAAAATACTCTACTGTCTTTCAATTTAGTACCTTTATAGGTTAAGTAGTACGAAAATGTCAAGCGGACCTATGAAACGGTGCATAGGAGGAGCGCTATCCTAATGTGATTCTCAATGACCTACTTATATACCTAGCACACATAATAAATGCATAAAATGTATCTTTCGAACACATCATGCTTTTTTATGTACTTGTTTACCTCGTCCCATTCAGCCGTTTCTAATGTTCATTCATTTTCTGATTTCAAAATACAGGGTACAACACTATCTCTCTGAGGTGAATGAGTGGGTGCGTCATTGTTACAATTATTATGCTAATTAAATTGAGCCCACGCAGCCCATCGAAAAACAATTTAATGCTTTCACATCACGACTTTTCCCCGCTAAATATTACCTTACCTAGATTCAATTATCAATATAGCGGCCGCCCCGACTCTGGTCCGGTGGAAAGTAAACTTTACCCCCTCAACCCTTTACAACCCCCTTTTCGCAATAAAAAGTGTCCCTAGTCCTTTCTCAGGGTCAAATTATCTGTATAGCAAAATTCATTTAAATCCGTTGATTAGTTTTGGCTTGACAGAGTAGCAGACAGAAGACAGACAGAGTTATGTCGCATTTATCACTAGTTGGATTCAACTTAATGAATTATTCTTCACTTACACGTGTATCATCGTGCCTTTGAAGTTAACCCTTTTTGCGAGTTTTCATTCAATTTTCACTCTTGAACTACAAAGTCCTACCCGATGGAGTTTCGGGGAAAAATTAAGAAAAGGCCTAAGAATTTATTTACGCTGCTTTAAGCCAATTGACCGCGTGCCTCGGACTCGTCGAAGCGAAATTAAAATCGGGTTAAGGGTTTACAATCCAAATGAAATTGGGTCAGAGCCGGAAAACAATACGGCTTTCAAAATTCTAAGATTGGGGACTCGAGAGCTTTAGTAGCAAAATAAAAATGACATGAGTGAGATAGGAACCTTGAACATTGGGTACCTATGTAAGCAAGGTCCTAACATTTAAATCAACAAAATAAGTATCGTTTAATATGAATTTTAAAGCATACCTAATACCTATATCTAGTTCCTGTCACTGAGCAAGTAATCACTTGGTTCCTGTTTTGATCATAGGAGAGCTACGCTTCGGAAGAAATCCTAACCTTAGTGATATCACGGCCTCACAGAAAACTTACGTAACACAGCGCTCGCACTGTTTTACGTTCATTCTGTGAGGCTGTTTGTTGGCTTAGCCTGTTGGCTGCGCGGAAACAACACAAAACCTTCACATTTCGGATAGTTTCTGAAACTCAAAACCAGTGTAGTAAGTCTAGTTTTCTTTCTCAGGGTTGCGAAGGTCAGATGGCAGTCGCCTATACTAGCATCACTGCTATCTTCTCTATACTGGTAACGTGATTCCTCTCGAGGTCCCGATTTTTTCTTTAACTCCTGACGGCTGTTTGCTTAAAAGTTTTCCAATCGACGCGAACATTCCTGGCCTCCCTTCTCCGATTCTTTTTTGTCAATTAGACTTAAAGTTGGCAAGAAATTACGGTGTGTAAAAGAATTTCTTTTAAAGCTCCATAGGTAGCCGAAATTCATTATCTTCTGCGGCTACAGCAAAAGTGCGCCGGTTGAAAATGAAACGTAGGTCCTAAAATTTGTTGATTAAAAGTTCAGGCTAACGTGCTGAAAGCTTTAAAAACCGCCTTAAATCTCAATGACATGAATAAAACAAGACCTTTCGTTAAATTGCGTACCTAATCCTGAACTTTTAAAGGCAAAACTTGCTCGCCTCCACAGAGTAAGGGGAGGGCGATGTTGGATTATTATAATAATACTTCCTCTTTGCATAACCAAATGAACTGCCCTAAGGCCGCCCTTAAGGCAAATTCATTAACTGAATCTACTGGGACATGTCGGGACATATTCCAGCTACCTAGGTTTCAAGCTTGTGATAAAAAACTGAGACATGAAAAGTTTTTTTGTTATTGGTGGCAGACGAGCAGACGGATCACCTGATTAGTAACAAGTGCGCTGCCAACCCCCATGCCCCGATTGAGCCTCCGGAACCTTCACTCGACGGAACACAGCTTTTAACTATTCTAGAACTGTCCTTTAGGACAGTTAAGGTTCTAAAATAGCATAGCATAGGGCTGACCCTACAATGTTCAATTCATAATTGCACAGTTAGTTATCTTTTTGCTACAAAATGTGAAAGAAAAAATACAGAAAAATATACAGTAAGTATACAGTAAGTATACATTATGCTCCCCGTCGGTAAAATAAACGTATTGTAAGTGTAGGTATTTTCTTTAGATGTATTTGAAACTTCTACCTATATTTGGAGACATAACCACTTTTTTTGCTTCAGTGATTTATCAAACCAAATGCTCCTACAAAAAGGAGACGTGAACTAAAATAGACCACGATTCACAGAATATTCTTTACTTAGGTACCCTAGATTTTAATCGACGTTTGTGCCGGTACAAACGAAGTCTGTATTTATCTAAAATTGAATAAATATTACTATTCATATTTTCTATTTCTAGAAGGGAGATAGCTAAAAGGAGATAGCCGAGCCTTCAAAGTAATTACCAGACTTGTCAAGTCCGAGCGGACCTAGATCAAATACAGGAGTAGGTATTTGTGGATGGCCAAACTTTTGTCCAGTAGGGCCCACTTATGTCTAATAATATTTCTTGCTATATGTACCTACAGTCAACAGCAAAAGTAGATGATCAAAATCAAAAACTATACTCGCTATTGAGTGAAGATCGCGTCAGAACTGAGAACCCCTTTGAGGCTATACGGAGGAGTATGGTCACAGAATACTTAACAGTAAAAGTATGGTGTCAAATTCATATAGTTCTGCTCAATAGTGATTATAGAGTTTTTGATTTTGATCATCTACTTTTCCCGTTGAATGTACCGATACATTAGCTGTGCATCAAACCGTCTAGTGCTTACTTAATTTTGAAGTAACTCGGAGTTTAAATGTGTATGAGTTAAGAGTTTGTTTCAGTTTATATGAGAAATAAATTTCTGCTACTGTCTAGTTCGCAAAGTAACGTATGCTAGCTTGCACTATGTAGTAAACCAGTCTTTATAATTAGATCATTAATTAATGAATATTACTATTTCTTTTGCATATAACCTTCGATCATAGAAACCCTAGATACAGCGTAACATGTTGAAAGTGTCACCCAGACAATGAAGACACGATTCGCAAAAGAGAGAGAATTCAGTATTAAATTACTATGTATATTACTTTGACTCGAAAATAAAATACAACATTTCATATATTTTTCGACTTCGACGGCATGTTTGAAATTCAAAATAGCTGTACCTCAAAGTTCTACCTCTTACTTTCGTAATAACAGCGGTGTTGATCCCCTTTTCAAACGCTTTCAGTTTTTCTATGATTGAAACGTAAGTACAACACAAAAAGTCAAAAACTCGTAGGTACAGCCGAGTTCAAAAATATGTTACCTACTTATACACTTTAGTACCTTGTCACAATACATATTTATAAGGAAGTGGAAGTTGTTTTCAAATTTCTATTTCTATTTTTGAACTCAACTGTACCAGGTAATCTAGTGATTCGCGTGACGAAAGATAAACTGGGACATAAGTTATCAGGAGAATCATGGGCAGCCTTGTTTCTGGCATCAGTAATGGGTTGTTATTAGTTGAATTTCGTTGTCAGTGAGTAGGCGCGAGCCGAGTAAACAGTAACTTGATTTCTGTTAGGGCAGTTTACACTAACTTCACTGCAAGTAGCCGCAGGATCAATATCCGACTTAAAAACTTACACCAATACCTCAATACCATTATAGGTATTCGATATCCAGGGAAATAAACTGAAAAGAAGATTGGGTTACCGTTCCATTTTAGAAACCCTATATACTTACTTACAGCATGTCGCCGCCAATTAAGGCTCCATTTGCAAAAAGGTGCTATTTGGCATTATCGGAATTTACCTACTATGATAAGAATCGAAAATAAAATACTAAATATGTACAGCAATAAAACTATCGAGAACGGTATTGGGATCACTTTTTAAGGTGATGTGAGTTCACCGTCAAGCCGTTTCTGAGGGGGTGAAGTATTACAAATAGGTGGGGGGAACTTCAAGTCGACTGACAGGTTGATGTTTCGAGCCCTGCCATATAATTTCGAAATTGCATGTTGTGCCTACCATAGTATAACAACTAGCCAGTAACGAAATCTTCAATTCTTCATCTTTGTATGTCTACTTACGTACCTACGAGTAAAGCAAAATCCTTATTCAAATACTTCATACACTCATCACCTTAAACTCTTTCAGTATGTATATGATAGAAGATTATGATAGACTTTATGGTAGAAGATTACGATAGAAGGGGCTACCTCTATAAATATGTGAATTTCCCTCAAACACATAACTACATACAGGCGCGGATTCAACTCTCAATATTTTTCGGTCGTAGCCATCCCAAAAATAGCCCGTTATGAAAAATTCCGTGAACTCTACAATTTTAAATGGGACAAATATTTGTATTACCTATTTTAATGATATTTTGCCGAGTGGACATATACTTATTATAAGATGTACAGAAATGCAGTTATTTAGTCCGTTTAAAAACCAGAGTCACTCATCAAGTTTGCGATTTTTTCCTCCGATCACAGCAATGACATAAAATTACCATTGCATTTCTCTTCAGGGTAGAAAAATCCAATTTAGAGATTATCTTAGTATTGAATCTATGCAAATACTAATAAGATTTTTGTCTCATTCTTCCTAAATACATAGACGCGAGCTATTTTGTTTTAACACCCATTCGGGGCCTTTAATCGACAATTACATTATCTGTTTTTCCTTATTCTAATATTAATGATGTACGCTGTTATTCGTCGATAAAGTTAAATTGGACTTCCTTCATAGGATCGGAGAGAAACCTATGGAAGAATTGGATAACTCGCTATTATTAATTTCTTTCAAAACTTGAGAATCAATCACAATGAGAGAAAAAGAGAATTCCAAAATATTAATGTCTTTATACGGGGTTGAAATAAAAACTCTTACTACTTTGCCAGAGTATCTATTGCTGGTACTAAACAACAAAGCATGGGTCAAAAGAGCTATTTTTATGTGGTAGGCAGGTCACTACTTAAGTAGTACGACTGCCATGGCAGTACTACCTAAGTAGCCGCGAGCTAGTTTCCCGCCAGGGCCCCATGTTTTTTTCCATTCTGTACCTTATATACTGTGACCGAGTAAACCACTGCTTCTTACGCCTGGTCCATTTTTTCCCTGAAGCTTATTAAATACACTAACTCTCATCTGTTGCCATGTTCCACGAGGGAAATATTAAATCCCTACTTTTTTGAAATAATGTGAGCTAAAAGTCCTTGCTCAGAAATAATAATAACCACAAATAAAGGCTTTAGTACCTAGAGTTAGCCTCCAGGGAGAGCCTTTGCGTGACACTGGCTTAATATGTTGGGTTCGAAAGTTTTTTCGAACCCAATGTCGCTACGCTATGTACGATGACGCTATTCTTCGGTGCTAAAGCAGCCCCTGCATAGGGGGCTATCGGCCGCGCCTAAGGTGAAAAGGTGTTTTTTTAAGGGAGAGTGGCCTGTAATTGTTGTATTGTTATTCTGAGATTGTTTCTGCTAAGATTGAGAAGACGTTTTGTCGGCCGGTTGGGTGGAACCAGACTACGCCGTGTCACAAATACTGACGGGACATAGGAGTTTTAACAGCAGACTGCACGCGATGAGTCACCTGTATGTCCCTGTGGAGAAGCTGATGAAACTCGGGACCATGCGCTGTGGGAATGTCAACTGTATGAAGAGGAACGGCAACAGATGCTGAATGACTGGAATAGGAACGAGATAGGACCAGTATACCATCAAGAGATGGTCAACTCTGCAGAAGGTTTACCACGCTATGCACGTAGGCATCGCATTGCGCGTTATGCGACCTATGCTCTCATCTCATACATCTGCATCTCCTACGTCTCTGTATGACCTACCAGGACTACCCAGTAACGTCTCTCCCCGCGGAGTCATAAGCTGAGCAAGCCACTCCCCAGTAAGTAGTGGGTATAATTATGTACTCTGAAGTCTCGTTACTTTGTCTTACCACTGAGAACACCTTAGCAATATTCTAAAAGTCCTAGGTCACAGGGCACATAAACATCTAAACTACACAAAAGGTAGCAAACTTGCTGGTCAAATGAAATTGATGTTAACATAGCTTTTGAAATTCAAGATCTCGGTTTGTTTTATTATTAAAATTGAAAGTTTAAGCACGGTAGATGTAATTTAAAATGGGATAATATTTTAATTAAATAATAAGACTGAGTTCTTGTAATCTCACAAACAGTCGTTGTCCCTTGTTGAATATTTATTTGACGTAAAACCGTTTTATAATATTTTCCAACTTCAAAGGATCTTCGTGGCAATTTTGTTAGAACATTTACTAAGTACCGATGGTTTAATGTGCCATCTGTTCTTTACCTTTATTTATCTGTAACACAAGAGCTTAAGCTACGAGTATTTAGTCAGGTCAATGTATGAGATGTTGTGTGAATTGAAGCAGACGGGTCACCTGGTGGTAAGCTATTGCCGCCACCTATAGACACCTGCAACACCAGTAGAGTAACAAATGCCAACCTGCCGGTCGATCCGGCCCATTCATGCCGAAGCGTGGCTCTCCCATGGAATCTCACATGCTCGGAATTTAGACTTCTTTTATTTTATATCCTAAGTTACTAAAAATCTCGAACTTAATACCAGGCTTCCCTTTCCTGGGTGCGAAGCTGCAAAAAGGTGCTTAAATCAAAGCAAAACGATTGCCATAACCATCGTAATGTACGTCGACTAAACGCTTCCGCCATTTCTCACAGCTGAACAACGGTGGTAAGTCGTTGGCATGATTTGTGTTACTGGCGAGCTGCCAGCACCCCGGGACTCAAAATTAGGGCCAACTACCTAACTCACGCCAAGCTATCTTCATATTACTTACCTACCTGGGTTAATATAATCCTGTTTGATTTAAATAATTGCGTAACGTCAACGAAAGACTTTCTTTTTTATGTGATAGGTGACAGATCGATCACCTGATGGTAAGTGATTGCCGCTCCCCATAAACACCTGTAGCACTAGTAGAGTGACAAGTGCGCTGCTAACCTGTAATCCCCTTTCTGGCCTTCGGTTGAGTGAGTACTCAATCGCGAAACACAGCGCACGCGCCGGTCTTCTGTGAGGTGGTATCACTCCGGTCGAGCCGGCCCTTTCATGCCAAAACGTGGCTCTCCCACATTAGGTAACAATAGTAACTAATGCCCCGTTGGTCTAGTAGTTTAAGTACCTGGCCGTGATCTCGGGGTCCCGGGTTCGATTCCCGGGTCGAGCAAAAAGTATGTTTCGAATTTTTGAACATAGCTCGGGTTTGTGATCACCAATCCGCATTAGGCATTGGTGATTAAGCCTAATCCCATCATGGTAGTGATAACTTGATTTCTATGATGGAAGCCTTTGCCCTGCAGAGGGACAGTATACAGGCTGATACTTTACTTTTTAGTAACTTACTATTATTTAAACGTCTTATAATTTATAATACCTATCTACTTAATATCCACCACTAAGCATCACCAAATGCATTACTTATACGAGTAGGTAAGTATATTAAACAAGATAATATAAGTAAGTAGGTACCTACTGCGAAGCTATTTTACAGTTAACTGGACAAGTTTCTCGATCGTTATTAAATTAAATAGATTTGAAATGAGACCTTCTAATTGGGAGAACTTAAATGACCCCGTCTCTGAACTGAAAGGGCAAACGAATATTACGAAATCAAATCAAATCAAAGGGTAGATCAAACAATTAATTAAAATTATTAATTTTAGTTTCGGTAAATACATACAGGGTTATGATGATATCCTTAGCAAAATTTCAGCAGTGAATTTTACACGAAGTAGGTACATATTAGACAACATTTTGTAGAAATTATAAAATATTGTATTTTCTTTCTTTCTAAATGCGTCTAGTATTTTAGATCTTTATTCAAGGCCGTTTATGGATCCGCAATCCTTCAAGTTATGGATTTGCAATCCTTAGATACAAATGTCTATGGGTGAGCATTACTTACCGAGAGGTGACGCACTCGCCTCCCAGTAAATAAATATAGAAAATAATTTATACGATTACTGAAACTTAATCGAACAGACTAGATAGAGACTTTCAGGATTAGTAAGTTTTTATTATCTCCACCCCTCTTGATACAAAAGATGACCTGAAGCTAGTTTTGGTTAAAGTACATATAACTGATGATTTCACCTTTATATTAATAGGTACCTTTTTATAAAACTGATATCATTTTTAAACCACGACTAACTTTAGTCTCCGTTTTGTAATAAGGGTGCTTATGTTTTTTTCTTTGATAATACTAATAACTGGTTTTTTTATCCATCGATCCAATAGTTATAAAAGTACCTAACCAACGGTTTAACATTGACAAAGTGTTTTTGACCGATAATAATTGTCATAATTATTCCAACCAATAAGCCATCACTTTGATCATCTATTATATTTTCAATTGGTAAATGTAATCAGTCAACTATTTCGTAGTTAGGTAAGTAATTAAACCTAAAAGGTAGGACTACGGATCAAAAAACTGGCCCTCAGTAGCGAAAGCTAAAGGTGTCAGAATAATAGCAACATAAAGCTTTTAGAATAAGCAAAAGTTTTGTAGAAATCCAAACCAATCCAACAGATTGATGAAAGTTTTGAATAATATTTTATTCATTGAATAGATCTTCTGAGAAATCTTACTTCAGCAGCTAACTAGACCTACATAAATATTTTACAAAGATTTCTGATGGATAGCTGAATGTTTAAGGTTTAGTTGTTGGCAAATGATTAAAGCTAAGATTACTAAGTAAACCTCTATAGGACATTCAATAGTACTTACAATAGGCAATCGCCACTTTCCCACTATTGCTAGACGCAACCGACAATTTTGAAAATACATGTGGATATCGCATGAAAACTTTTGTTAAATATCATTTTTATCAAAGTGATAAAAATGATATTAAGCGAAAAACGCTTAGGGGCCAACTCGAGCAAGAATTTAAAATAAAATTTTGCTGGTTGGTGTTAAGACTTAGCCACACCTAAATATTTGTGATGATATTACGTACTAAACTCAGTAAAACAAAAAATATTGGTTAGGTTAGAACAGTGACCAGCTAAAAATCTTGAAATTCCTGCCCGAGTTGCCCCCTAAGCCGCTATTTTACTCATCATCTTACTTCATCTCAGTGTGTCATTCCCTATTGCGTCCAAAGTAGTTGTTTCCGAGTTTCTAGCCCACCACCAGGTACAGACAGCCGCACATTAGGTTACTCTGTCAAATTTCTTCAATCGAACCTCACCTTTATGTCAAACGTGTTTGGTTCAATATCAACTGAGGAAATTTCACAGATTGTAGTAACCTGATGTGCGGCTGTCCGTACAAGCGTACCCGGTGGTGGGCGTGATGGCTTATAACGAATGAGAATATAGGTACTTACCTATCGCAACCAAACAAGGATGACACAGCGCTTATGAAAGGAAGGGAAACCCCGATTCAGTCGTAACATCCGGTTCGTTTTAGGCCATCAGAATTCGGGAAGTCGTATTTACAACAAAGCGACTGCCGTCTGACCTTCACAACCCTTAGATAGAGGGAACCAGACCAACTAGATCATACAATGTTGGATAACTATCTGATACGTGCAGCCGGTAACTTACTGTTTTTGATGGATTGATAGATATTAGGTATACTTTTTTTTAGAAACAACAAGACACTACATTTTTAATATCCCTTATCCAAGCACAAAGGTCTGTGAGTTAGGGTTACTTATAAATGCATGACGACTGAAAAATGTATTTGCATGTTTCTGAATAAAAAATGGAACTCGATTTTTAAGAACTGTTTTATGCAAATAAATTCTATTCAATTTTAAGTAAAGAAGTAGGTACCTTAATATTGGAAACTCAATTTAGCGAGTGACATCTGCCAGAGCCAAGTTGATAACGTCTTCACGTTCGTAATGTGATGGATGATATGGCAGAGGCGAGAAAAATACTTGAACAAACTGTGTACTTCCGAGTACGTAGGGTGATTCTGGTGGGAGGAGTTTCTTGTTGTTGAGAGATACAGAAAAGACAGCCGAGTGCGAGTCGGTCTTGCCAATGGAGCGTTCCGTACATATAATAAATTAAATAATAAAGCTTTTTTTATACTTCACCTGTCCAAAATACATTGGAAAATATTCGATTTCAACAGGCTTGACGTTTTCATCATCAACCATAATTGAAAATGGTATTCTACTGTTAATTATTAAGTACTAGCGGCCGCTCGCGACTTCGTCCGCGTGGAAAAGTTTTTACCCCCCTTTTAACCCCTTACAACCCCCTTTTCCGCAATAAAAAGTAGCCTATGTTCTTTCTCAGGGTCTAGATCATCTGTATACCAAATTTAAATCCGTTCAGTAGTTTTGGCGTGAAAGAGTAACAGACAGACAGACAGACAGACTTTCGCATTTATAATATTAGTTAGGATGAGT
Source organism: Cnaphalocrocis medinalis (assembly GCA_014851415.1). Classification (NCBI taxonomy): domain Eukaryota; kingdom Metazoa; phylum Arthropoda; class Insecta; order Lepidoptera; family Crambidae; genus Cnaphalocrocis; species Cnaphalocrocis medinalis. The sequence continues at coordinate 9,963,824 of CM026279.1, forward strand.
AATATTGTACCAAAGCTTAATTTGGTTTTATGTATTTACTGTAATCAGCTTCAAAATTTATTTATGTCAACCCTACTAGTAGATTAAAATGGCTTCCGCCGGATGCTACAACTAATGATGTTGAAATGGCTCCTACCGGATATTAGAATTAATATTAAAATAATGATTGTTAAGCTACTTAACAGGGCGGAAAATTACCGTTTTCAGGTCAGAAGATTTCAGTTCTCTCTTTCCATAATGATTAATCTTTTTATGTGATAGGTGGCAGATCCGACCAGATGAGATATTATTACTTCACTGGTCACATAAAAAAATAATGTTTTGTTACTCGTGGTTTTTATTTTGTTTCTATCTCGACGCTTATTTTATAAATATGGTAACACTTTTTCTCTAACAGCTTTTGTTTATGAGTTATAGCTAACTACCCAATACAATACAATACGTCGTAGTCGTGATCTCTACATTCTTTCCTTACTGTACAACATTTTATTTGATGCCCTGGCTCCAGCATACCTCAAAGAGCGATTCCAATTTCTGAAATCCACTTCGGATCCATATATGCGATCATCCCGTAAACTCCATTGTAAATTCGCTGTATTATTCCTCTACCCAAAGGTTGTCTGGAAGAGATCGCTATTAGCGATAAGGCCGCCGATATTGTATTTGTAAATTACTATTAGCATTAAGTTATGTAATGTGTTGTGCAATAAAGAGTATCTATCTATCTATCTATCTACCCTCATTTGCTATTTTTTATTATTTTTAATTTTTTATTGGAAACTAAAACATATTGATACCTAATTATCAATCTTTACACACGTCTTTTTTAAAATAGTTAGTTATATCCATCTTAATCTTATGTTACTACTAACATTACATTTTTCGGATACCTGCCTATTTAGGAAGGACAAGAAAATACCAATGCAATTTACTAAAAGTGCGAAACAATGCCGAAGATGTAAGGTACTACAAAATTCAATTTCCTGCGACCCATCTACTATGGCCGGACCCGAGAAGGGTTTTCAATAGAGAATTACTAGCTTTTAGATTTTTCGGACATACTACTACCTACCTATTGTTGTTAAAAGCTTGGCTTACAGGGTTTTTCTAAGAAACATAGATTTTATGAAACAAAACCGACAGTAACCTAACTAAACTTCCGTTCCCAAAATATTCTTAGAAATTAAAAGTTTTTTTTTTATATTTACTTAAGAAAATAGGTACTCTCATGACCACAGAATCTTTGTAAGTAGGTAAGTAAGTATAATAAGGTCATATCATTCTACGTGTAGAATAATTTATTGTGCCCTAGGTAACAGTGACCTTACCTAGGATTGCCTAGCTACTTCATTCTTCCATTAGGCTGGATTACCTTGCAAAGATTTTAAGTTCCAGGTTTCTACATGGCTACTGGTATGCCTCTAGACGACAAGAAAATTTGCACGACAAAATGTATAAATAGGAAATTAACATGAATCACACAGCTCAGCAGACAAAATTCAATGTTGCAAGAAAATATAATAAAACTTTTATTTAATTTAAAAACATCTAGAACTGAATGTAATCACCATTTTTTTCTATTACATTTAGTAGTCTAGAACGAATGGTCTCCACTAAGCGACTACAAATATCTGTTCCTCTCATATAGTCCCAAATTTCATTGCAATGTGCTACAATTGAAAGCCTAGACCTCACGTTTTGGTTATCCCACAATTTCACCATTAATCCCCATAAATTCTCAATTGGATTGAGATCAGGGGATTTAGGTGGCCATGGAATCAGAGTTATCTCCGGGTGCTGGCGAAACCAATCTGAGACAACTCTCGTCGAATGGACTCTAGAATGTTCATGCATATAGAAAAATGTTGGAACTTCTTCCTGCGGGTAAACTGTTCTCACAGTCGGCAACATAGTATCTCCTAATAATTCAATGTAGCTTGTCGCTTTTGCCCGGGAAGGTATATGCACAAGCTCGCCTACGCCTCCGGTACCCATCCAGGCCCACATGTTAGCTGTGATTCGTTTACGTAATGCCTCAGATGTTTCTTGATCATCGCTGGTATCCTGGCGCCATAAGGTTAATCCACCGTATTGGGAAGACGTAAAAGTTTCTTGGCCTGAAAAGATAACGTTAGTCCAATCAAAATCGAGGTAATCGCGTGCAAAATTCAATCTTGCGAGCTTATGAGCTTCCGTTAAGGTTGCCCTCTTGGCGTGTCTATAGTTCAGTCCAGTACTCTGCAAGTTATTCCTGATTGTTTGTATACACACGTCGTAGCGTGTCGCGAAATATCTAGTGGGGGTGAAAGGATGTATTTCGTAATGAAGCTGCATCTCTGTTCTTTGTTCTTTTGTCATTCGACGAAGACCGGAGTTGTGGCGTCTTCCGTCTTCAAGAGAGTACTCTTCGGCGTATCTTCGGATCCATCTTCTAACAGTATTTCGAGAAACGTTTAATTCACGGGATATTTCTCTGATTCCATAACCTTGCTCGCTGAGCTCTACAATTTTTGTTCTTTGATACTCCGTGTCAGTCATTTTTGTTTTCTTAACTTCTTCTCTTCAATATTTAAGTAGTTAACACAGTTAATAGAGGTTTTCATGATTTCAAGTAGTCGAAAGGTTCATAGTTGATGGTAGATTCTTGTGAGAGTTGTTAACCGCAGCCTTGTGTGACAGGTTTGGACGCACCTGGGAAAGACACGCTAGGACTTAGAAGAATGATGACGGAATCTCAGTTTTTCCTGAAACAAAGAAAACTGCATTAATTTAAGTGAAATTTCGCGGGTTTATATCTACCTACATATAATTATGGTACACCTACCCTTCTTACAATTATCTACCTACTCGTAAAATGGTCCTTTTAGTGCAAAACCGTTACGATTACTTACCTGCCTATTTATGAATAAGTAAGATCTCATACTATTCTAGTTTAAGTAAGTAAGTATTATTTTTTTTATTACCTACATATTCCCAGATTAGCTATGGTCGCCGTGCCTCCGCGAACAAGTTCTTTCATAATGTTCCTATTAAAACATTCGAAATATTAATGAAGTAAGTACTTTTAGGTATCTTAATTTAAGTAAATTCTTAAGCATGTCACAAGGTGTATCAAAAAATCTAGTAACCACAGCATAAGTATTTCTCACCGTTTAAAATTTTAATCAGGACGTTGAAAGTTTAATAATCGTGTGCTAAAAACGTCTCCTTTGTGGCGCAAAATTCATGCAAACGTTTCCCGCTTCACTCTGCATACTGGTGCCACGTTTACTAAGAACACTTGACTTAGGAACTTGGAACTGAAAACAACTTCGTGGTGCTTTAGAAGTTACAGTGTCGGTTTTACATGTAGGTAAAGTAGGTAGCTCCTTTACAATGGCGTGGCTAGACGTGAGCGAAGTACACTTGAGAACCAGATGGTTTCTCAAGATCATATCCGAAGCGACAACTAATGACTCGGGAATTACACCCTGACTTTACGCACGAGATCCCTAAGCACGAACCCTTAAGCAAGGTTTATCTGATAAGCCAACCTTCCTCTGAAGCCGATCACTTTTTTACTTGCCAGTTTCATCAGATTAATCCAGGAAAAGTTTAATAAAAATATTAAATACTAATTAACATAAACACCTGGAGATTACATACAATAAAAGGAAATAATACCTACCTACCTACCTATTTATTTAATATTTTTTTAGCAAAAACAACAAAATATCACAGATAAATATTAACTAATACCTACCTATAAAGGGTGTCAAGGATGAGAATCGAAACCCCGATCCTCGCGCAGGCAGAGTCACTGAGATAATGCGACGCCCGGCGAGTTGTAAAACATTAGGTCCTAGCTGCTCAGTCCTACTACGAAGCCAGCTACTTACCTTGCAGCATTTGATAGTTGCGTCCTACATCCAATGTAGATTGTTAGGTGCTGTAAAACATTATAGAACATTAAACCGCAATAAGAACTTACCTATTACAAAGTGTTAAGGTTCACTTTCGGAGCGTTGAATTTTCCTAACCACAAGCACACCAAAAATTCTGATAGACATCAAATCACTTCGTTGTTTTAGGTTAAAATTCTTGTGTTGTAACGGAAGTCCTTTGTTATAGAGTTATTATGGCAAGGACAGCAAGAAACACAAAATATTAGGTAATTTCTGCCGTAAAACTCTGCGTGTCAGACGTCTACTCGGCGCGTGCGCGTAGCCCAACTGAAGCCGGACCCACTCAAAGCTTATTATCGTACGACACTCATACACAATTAGGTCGAGTTTCGCATACCCGAACCAGCGGGAACCGGCCTCACACAATAATTCGCTGGAAATTCTCGAAACTGTTATAAGTTCCTAACAAGTTTCTTTCCAGAAATATGTACGCGTACAAGTGAAATACAACCTAGTTGTAATTGAGTGGTTGGACGATAATAATCTTTAGAGATGGGTCTGGCTTCCGCTCGGTCGTGTTTACATAGGCATTAACCACAGATACAAACCTGTTACTGTTTTAAAGCGAATTAAGGCAAAGACAGTTATGTAATACCTATGTAGGTATGTACGTAATTAATCCATTGCAAGTACCTACCTAGTAAGAAGGATCACCCAACCAACAGAACACAAATATATCTTTATCGTATGCAGATCTTGCACTGTGGTGTTTCACCGAGTAAGTGAGGTAGAGGCCCGATCGGAGGGAAAGATGGTTAAAGGTTGGCAGCGCACTTGTGACTTTACTGATGTTACAGACAGATGTCAATGGGCGGCGGCAATCGCATACCATCGGGTGATCCGTCTGCTCGTCTGCCGCCTATCACATTAAAACTACCACTTCTTAGTAGGGTGGTAACTGTACTCCCAGCGCCATCTATTGGCAAAGATTGGAACTAATGGCAAAGCTACGTCCCGAAACGAAGTAACGGCGGGCTACTAGTTTTTTACACGTATTCAAATGAATTAACCATGTTGAGTTGGTACAGGCAATAGCAAAAGTAGATGATCAAAATCAAAAACTCAATTACCTAGGTACTCATTATTGAGCGGAGTTCGCGTCAGAACTGTATGGTGTTAAATTCATACAGTTCTGACGCGAATTCTGCTCAAAAGTGAGTATAGAGTTTTCGATTTTGATCATCTACTTTTGCTGTTGACTGTACCAGTAAAAGCAACATTAATTTGCCGCTAAAACGGAATGCTTACGAATGTTTTAAATTCGTTTTATACCGGGTAAACTGAAACTGGAAAGCAAAGAGATTTCAGCAATTCTCGTACTCACTCCAAATGCTTTTACTATTTTAATAGTAAAAGCACTTTAGTCATATTTCATATTCTGTTTTATATGTTACTGTTTAGATACCTAAAGAGCAATAAAATTGACATAAACCTTATTTTTCGAATCATGAAAGTACTTAAATAATCTTTTAATCTTTTACCGGTTTTTGTTAGCTCGTGGTGGGGGGAAACGAGACGAAAACTGGGGGATTTGGCAAAAATATATAGAGGTATATCCGACAGAGAACCAGAGTCACTGACATAGCCCACCGAATTAGCAAACTGAAGTGGCAGTGGGCTGGTCACATTAGCCGCAGAACTGACAACCGTCGGAGCCATAAAGTCCTTGAGTGGAGACCGCGACTCGGTAAACGTAGTGTTGGACGCCCTGCTACAAGATGGGATGACGACATTCGAAGGCTGGCTGGAATGAGCTGGATGAGAGTGGCCGAAAATCGAGAGCGGTGGCGGGCATTGGGGGAGACCTATGTCCAGCAGTGGACGAGCGTGGGTTGCTGATGATGTTGAAATGCTAGAACACAATTTTATTATGTTTCTAGTCCTCACGAATTTAAATAAATAAATTGCTCGTAATCTTCTTCTATAATCTAAAATATTTATTAAAGATATAAATTCTATAAGCATCGAAAAACCTTATTTACGAACCGAAAAGGCGAAACACCAGCACGATGCAACCAACGTCCAGCGCCATCTATTGGTAGGCACTGGTATTACTGAACCGAAACTAAGTTAGGGCGGGCATTATGTAGTTCATTGAATTCATAAATATGTCATGGGCTGCCACAAGTTTGCATTTATATAGGTAGTGTATTAGTCTCGACTGCTGTACGTACCGCTAGAGGGGTAATTACCTACAACATACGCAATTTAGTGCAAATTTCCCGCCGCGCGCCGTTTAGAGCCTAGATTTAAATGTCATTACCTAGCCGCATCCGCAAATTGCGTTATGGTCACAGATTTTAAATACGACCCATTCGCCCACCGACGGTTAAGACGGCAATTTCAGGGTAGCTTTTATTTTACTGCAACTGGGAATTAAAAATTAACTACTCACGGTACATTAACTTGTAACATAACTCGACGTAATTCTACCCTATACCTACCTATAGGGTAGAATTACGCTAATTGCTCTCTCAGAAGATTAATATGCTGGTTTATTTCTCTTATCGTTAATGTACATGAGAAAATTAAATAAGCCAGCAATGGCATTTTTTTTATGTGATAGGTGGCAGACGAGCAGACGGATCACCTGGTAAGCGATAGACACCTGCAACACCAGTAGAGTATCTTTGACCCCTTTCCCCCAAATGGTTTTTTTTTTCATTTCTACTGATAAAAGTACCTACCTACAAGATAAGTCAATGATACAGGGGGGGGGCAGCATAAGCCTTAATCCTTGTGATAGTGATACACAGAGTATGCTTCAACAATGATCCAAGTCTTGACAAGTCTTCAAACAACTATACCTAGGTCTCTGTCAATAAGGTCGTGAAATTGATTCTTGAAGAACTATTACGGAGTGCCATAGTATTAGGTATAACCAAGAGTATGGTAGCTCTATGCTATGACGTATGCGGCAGTGGCGCAATCAATTATTAATTTCATGACTTTCTTTTTTTTCTTGAGGAAATTCCCGGGGAGGGGAAGGGGATTAAAGGTTGGCAGCGCACGTGTAACTCCACTGGTGTTGCAAGTGTCCATGGGCGGCGGCAATTGCTTACCATCAGGTGATCTGCCTGCTCGTTTGCTACCTATACATAAAAAAAAACTATTACGGTACCATAGTATTATTATAACCAATGGGGCTACCAAGCTCTATGACGTAAGCGGCAGTGACGCCATCAATTATTAATTTCATGACTTTCTTAATGCATTATCACCGTAGCTATTGCCTATTCGCACCCAAGGGAAACCACACAATGTGAATAAAACAGATAAACTACAGCTACCTGAACCCTGCGTGTTATTTATGATGCTCTAGCTACTACATTATTTACGAAGAAGATTGTGGCAAGTGATAATTTAATAACTTGCATTGTTTAAGTTTGGGGCATGAAATAAAAGTACAAGTTTAGATTAATGCGCGAGTATAATATTATAAAATACTTTCAGCCTATAGAAACATAATCCTATGGTTCTAAACCGATATTTACATGACAAAAAAAGGCGGGAGGCATGATTCTCAGAAACAAGAAGGCATGCCCCGGAGCTAGGATCATTACATGACACATGCAGCCGCACCTCTCCAAACCTAGCAAGATTTAAAACTATCTTACAAACATAGATACGACGTTACATTACATCACAGCGTCAGTATAGTCTCGATTCTATTTATTATGAAAAGACGAACACCCTGGTCGTATCTATGGTCAAATCGAGGGGCGCGTCCGCTCACTTCCCGGGTTCCACGACGGGAGAGCCGCTCGGCGGGCCTCAGTCTTCGTGCGAGCGCGGCTCGGGGAACCCGCGGGCGGAGAGGGGGTCGGGGGCGGGGGACGCGTGGGGGGCGGGGGAGGCAGCAGGGGAGGCGGCGGGGGACGCGCTGCCGAGCGGGGAGGGCAGCGTGGCGTAGACCGTGGGGCGCGGCGGCTGGTAGGAGGGCGCGTAGGAGTCGCTGCGCGGGTTGTAGAAGGGGAGTCGTCGGCGCAGCAGTCGAGGTTGGGGGAGTAGGGCGTGGCGGCGCCGCAGGAGGGCGCGTCGTCGCTGGGCCGGTAGGCGGGCGCCACGGGCGCGTACACCGTGCGCCGCGGCGGCTCCGCCTCGGGCTTGTGGTGCGACGAGGGCGCGTACGCGTCGGACCAGCGCGCCTTGCTGGGCGTGAAGTCCCCCTTGATGTAGAGCTGGATGGGCCGCCGGAAGCCCTTGCTGGCGTGCTGCGGGACGCCCAGTATGCAGCACTTGCTGAAGCCGACCTCCGGCGAGAGCAAGTATTCGCGAAACTTGTTCGGGAACAACTCGATGGCGTTGAAGTTCTCATAGATTGTGGGCTGTGAAAAATAAAACCAAAATTTGTATTCAATTAAGAGTTAACTTAAGTAAATCTTTAGCGACATTTATAGTATGTTTAAAGTAGTATCTACTATTAGCTGCCGACCTTTCCTAACTGACATCACGGTTATACAAAATATAATTTAAAGAATCCCTATCAAAGACAGCTCAATAGTATTGTACGTTTACAGCACCTTGTACCCCTACTATTTAATATTGTAATTATGACAGTAACTTTGATCTGCCCGTAATGCTTTCACACTGATCTATACTAATATAATATAATATAATAATATAATATATAATAATATAATAAAGCTGAAGAGTTTGTTTGTTTGTTTGAACGCGCTAATCTCCGAAACTACTGGTGCGATTTGAATAATTCTTTTTTTGTTGGATAGTCCATTTATCGAGGAAGGCTATAGGCTAAATAACATTACGCTATGACCAATAGGAGCAAAGACAGAGCGGTAAATGTGTAAAAAACGGGGAAAATTATTCATTTTTGAAGGCTTTCTTTGCGTGCGCTGCGAAAACGGTTCAAGATACACAAAAAATATGTATGAAAGAATTATTCCTCTATACATGATCTAAAAAAAAGTCCGCGACGGCATATGTCTATCTTTTAAGGTTTAGTCACAATGACCGTTTTTATGGTACCAAATTTGGTCGAAATAATTTGTTTAAGTTGTATCAACATAATAATATTAAGGGGGTTGTAAGGGGTTAAAAGGGGGGTAAAAAGTTACTTTTCCACGCGGACGAAGTCGCGGGCGGCCGCTAGTTTTGAATAAATTCGTTACAAATATACACCCGATCTTAGGTGATTCCGAGCCAAGAGGCCAAGAAGTCAGCCGCTAACAATAAATTGAATAGAAACATAAGAAAAAATAACATAAGCGCCCAGGACTCGCACAAGGGATGTAAATGTTCACAGATACATCCAGTATAATATCGGTACCATACAGTCAACCGCAAAAATATTGTTGAACTTAGGGGTGTATTGACGCCTTGACGATTGACTTGACGATACTTCAACGACAGTAAAATACCCTATTGCGCACCTGTTTTATTATCAGGCGAATGATACATGGAAATGGGACAGGTACGCAATAGTGTTCAAAGGGTTGTCGCTGAAAACCAGCGTCGGGGTTGGCCTCTTGGGCCTGCACCGACTTTTTGCTGAGCGGCCGCCTATTTGGCACGTTTGGCAGGGAGAATTATTGTTTATTATTTTAGTTTTACCTAGATTAAGTTAGATATAAGTTTTCCTGCTGTAAACAGGCCAAATAAAGTTATACATTCATTCATTATATTGTAATGGTAACTGTTAAAAGTTTTAAACATACCGTCAAACGTTTCTTCTTCTTATAGCTGGCCCAGTTCTGCGCCTCGAGGACCAGCTTGCCACCAGGGCGGAGGTCGGCGAACATCCTCCGGAAGGCCCTCTTCAGGCCCGCGTCGCCCCAGTTCAGGTGCAACCACTTGGTGGTGGAGAGGCAGAGGATCAGGTCGAACTGTGGACTGTCACCGGAACCCTACCGCCACGTCTTCGCGGGGCACGTAGTTGCCCTAGAAAAGATAATTTATATAAATCAATTAGTGGTCCACTTCGTTTCGGGACATTATTTTCACTCTGTGCCAATAGATGGCGCTGAGCGCTAGTGTTTCGCCTTTACTGTTTGTATTGTCACTGTAAAATAGTCCGAACGGTAAATTGATTAACTTCCAGAAAATAACAATCTGTGCTAAATTTTATTTTCGACAATAGGTGAACTGGTGACCCAACAGCGCGCCAACCGAAGTAGGGTCAGTAAAAGACCGTTAACTGCATTTTTTTCTCACTTTTCCGACTCTCCCTTTTTAATTTGAGATCCAAAACCCAAAAAATAGTTGCGATACGTTATCCAGCCAACACGTTTACAGGTCCCAAGCTCAATGGGCGATAAGCGAACGTTACCCTATCAGAGATAAGCTGAATGCAACGCCATTAAGCCGTCACCTACATTTCTTCAACAATAACAGAATATTTGGTCTTTTAACTATGGTTATAGTGTAAAGTGCACTCCATTTTCCGCACTTAAACTCTCTTTATTTATTTATGAAGGTCCGCCAACAGAACATCATACAAAAATAGATATTTATAACATTATTTTAATTAGATAGTATGTTTCATGCGCCAATTACAGGCGAACACAACATTAGTGAGAAGATTTAAAAAATCCAGAGGTGCATGCTCGGATTTGAACCACGACCCGTATGGAAGGCGCGTTGTTATCCATTAAGCTATCATCACAACAGTGTCTCCAGTGCAAGAATAAAATTTGCTGGAGTCTCTGAAAAGCCAGAATATGTAGAATAGTCTTAGTTATTAAATAATAAGAACACTTGTTAGGCCATGGGTTTCTCCACTTTGATAGTATTACTTATAAAAACAACCGTTTCACGAAGTCTCTAGAACTGAAACTTTGACTCCAGAGGGCCGACAACGAAACGGAATTCACCACGGAATCTTTACTCACTTCTGTACAGATGCGCCTTCGATTCCCGGTCAAGACAATTTAGGAAACTACATTTTCTAAGTTTTCTTGGGTCTAGATGTTCAGCGTTGACGCCCTCAGTTAATTATCGTCACTTGGTACACATAGTACAGGGGTTGCCTTAGTTTGAGACCAGGTTGATAGGTATGACTGTCTGGCGCATTTATTTATTTATCTGGTTGTAGAACCTCTGTGCTTCCGCACCGCAATCAATACGATAGTTTTAACTACTTTAACCATTTCGACGCTGAACTATACAACGTTGCATTGACGCAAAACCACAGTTGGTGACGTTGTATCGTAAAAATAGTTGCATATTTCATGATACCCTTGTAACAAGGAAAGAGACGTTAATACGCCTTATCTGTTTATGTTTTTCTGCAAATTTAATAACGTGAATACGTAATGAACAAGTCAATGTTTATGTTTATTCTGGCGAGAAAAGATTTTGTCAGTTAAAATGTATTACAATTTATCTATAGCGCGTATACATGTAAAATTTTACGACCTACTGTCAAAGATCATGCATGTACAGACAGCCACACATCAGGTGACCACAAGCTGTCAGTTGTCAAATTTCCTCAATTGATATTCAACCTAACGTGTATGACAGCAAGATGAAGAGTCGATTGAAGAAATTTGACAGTTTTGTAGACTTTGATGTGTGGCTGTATCTACAAGCATATTCACGTTTCTCAATTTTCGTTTTTGTTCGTTTGTATTTTTTTATAGTAGATATAGGAAGGCAAACGAGCAAGCGGGTCACCTGATAAGTAAACACCGCCGCCCATGGACATCAGCTACACCAGGAGTGCGGATGCGTTGCCGGCCTTTTAGGAAGGTATAGGCTCGTTTCTTGAAGATTTGGATGTAAGAGATAAGCAAGCTTACCTGTTTAAAGGTGACATTGTACGGAAACGTCGGCGGAGTCAGCATGGTGGCCGGGTCTCCCAGGGGCCCATACAGCATGGACATCGACATTGGGAAGAAGCATTGCCCATGCTCCTGTCTCAACATCGACTTCCTATTCTTCCGCGGCCGCCTCATTTTCCTCCCTGGAATCTTCTTTCCATCGTCAATCTTGTCTTTGTCAGTAACACAATCATCGCATTTACTGTCTTCTTTACACTTATCACAATCCGCTTTCTTATCCTCGTCCAAGTCTGGTTTTTTGTCCTCTTCTATCTTTGGCGTTACTGTTGGCACTGGGATGAACGACTGCAGGTTTTTTCTTGCTCTACCTGTAACAGTTATAGATAAGAAATCAATTTCAAGTTTCAACGCATAGACTAGGTATATAAATAATTGGGCCTTAGTACAAAGAGATTACAATGATAGACACAACTTAAAACTGAATGTCGAGACGCATTTAGCTACGACATGCGCCAAAGCGACTTATTTAGATTTTTTTTTTTATAGTAATAAAGATAACTAAAAATTATATGTAATGATCTAACGTTGAACGATCTTCCAATTACCGCAATTAACTAAAACGAGTTATTATTACATCTATGATTGAAGTAAGAAAGACCAAATTACTTAAGAGTTATAATCTACAACCAACCCTTTCATACTCAAAACCGTTATTATAAAGTTGAACTTTAGCTGCAATGCCAAAAAGATCAAAATACTTACAAAAACAAATTCTATACGCAAACTTTCTTCTCATAACATTAAAGTTGAATTTCGCGTGCTACTTGCTATAATCTGTACGTAAAAAATCTACTTAAGCCTTTCATAACGTGAGGTAACTTTTTTGCATAACATGATTCAACTGTGAGTGACCTTGAAACTGACTATTATTGTTACAGTACGGCAAACGGCTCCTTTTATGAGCATGTGGTGTAAATCTCGATCTTAGTATAGCATCAGAGAACGCTATTGTACGTATGAGACGATATGCATGATAATATGCGAGTGTTAAGTAGCGACAGATGTAGTATGAAGTCAGAAAACCATACATTTATGTTTATTTAGAAGCCTATCTTATGAAAATTAAGCTTTTCATCATTAAATTAGACGACAAGGAAAAGGATAGGTCCTCTTTTAGGTCTACCACATCAATCGAACGATCGTCGATCAAAGTCGATCGAACTTGTTTGACTGGTCTACCTATACAGACTATAAATGATCAACGGATACCGTTCGTCTGGTGAAATATATCGATCGATGTAGAATAAACAATTGTTTTATGTGATGGCACGAATCGTCTTCCATCACATAAAAACCTGATGGTAAGCGATTGCCGCCGCCCATAGTCATCTGGAACACCAGTGGAATCACAAGTGCGTTGCTTTTAACCATCTTTCACCCCGATTGGACCTCCGGTACCCTCACTTACTCGGTGAAACTCAGCGCAGGCGCTGCTTCAAATCGGTCTTCTGTGAGGCCGTGGTATCACTCCGGTCGAGCCGGCCCATTCATGCCAAAGAGTGGCTCTCCCACGGTAATATTACTATTGATCGACGCGCTCGATCGACGATCTACCGATATTGGTCTGGTTCGATTAAGGTCGATTTTACGTTTTATTTGCTCGATTTTACGTGCAAATCCAAACCAGATTAACAAGATAGCCTTATGATTTATGTGATGGCACATTTCAAAATATTGTACCTATTATAAAAACCGGTATTAAAAAGTCGTGGCAAACCACACACGCTCTAACAGGGACCATTTTAGGATCTTCGTTTGTTTACATTGCTGACTTGGGAGAGAACCCGCGGCGGCTACAGTGATGTTTGTTTATTTTGTGATGACAGACTTAGTAGATGTTTTGTTGCGAGTCGTAAAGAAATTGTGTAACACTCAGACAGTCATACACAGGATCTCCCCGCTTATCTATATAGTAGGGAAAGCATCATGAGGCATAATGCACGTTTCCGATAGTTTCTATAATGTGTAATCATGATTCAGTTGGCAAAAATCGCTTCATTATAAATTCTAGACTCTCCAAATCGCGGATCGTGGTCTAATCGTACCCAGAGCCACAATAGGATATCTTTGGACGCAACCGGTTAGTTACATGCTAAGATAATTATTATTATTTAGACGGGAATTAACACGACGTTAATTTTTAAGCACATAATTATGTACTTACCGCTTACAACACAACTAAATCAAACTAATATGTATGTATAATGATAATAGTTATAAAGCAACGCGAAAATTTAAAGATGAGATAAGCTCTGGTGGCTTATAACGAAGACGTCCCGTAACGAATAAGAATACATCTGTCACGTTCAAACAAAAGCGCGCACAGCGCGTGTGAAAGAGAGGGGAACTCCGATTCGGTCGTAACGTCCACTTCAAATTAGGCCCTCAGGTTAAAAATAGGACAAAATCCTGAGAATTAACTATACGCTCAATAAGTACTTATGTAGTGTCAATAACTACATTTTTGTATGGTATCTTTATTTAGCTTCGAAAATAAGGTGAAAATATTATTATTAACCGCAAATAATGAAAAGGAATAATAGAAGACGTCAAAACGCTCGTCTTTAACTTAAGGGTTTTAAATCACAATATCAACAGTCCCTTACTTGGGGCTAGTCTGCTTTTGTTCAAATTCAGGGGGCTACCCTGAACTTTAAAAACAAGTATGAACTAGGTAGTTGCATTTAAACATGTCCTTAAATCTCATATAGATATGTAAACTCATTCTGATGCTTGCTATGTTCAGAACGAAGCTATCGTAAATTGTGTCATGGATCTGCACTGATGATATCGATGGTATAGTGGCTATGTTTTGCTGCCCAAGTTCCGAGTTCGATTCCCGGTCGGGTCGTCTCTGGTTTCTGTGAACTGTAATTGCTGGGAGCGCCCCCAGCTACGTCATCCAGTACTTATAATACAAGAAATTGATGTATGGTAAAAGAAAACACTTAGTATGACGCACGTCTACCATCGAATTTCCTGTAGATAATTTCTTGTAGCAAGATATACACACCGATAAGCACAGAGACAGTGTCTATGCCTTGGCGCGCCTAGCATCTGATCGTGACATGTTCCACGTTGCAGCCGGTATCGAGCGCGTCCTTGTACTGGGACAGGTGCCGGTAAGTTCCGATACGTACCGATAAGCGCTGGATCAATGTCGATGCCGACAACGGAGCGCGCGCCCAGCGTCCGCGCCACGGCGAGGGTGACGTGCCCCACGTTGCAGCCGATGTCCAGCACGTCTTTGTTCTAGAATAGGTGACGGTAATGTTCCGATACGTACCGATAAGCGCTGGATCAATGTCGATGCCGACAACGGAGCGCGCGCCCAGCGTCCGCGCCACGGCGAGGGTGACGTGCCCGACGTTGCAGCCGATGTCCAGCACGTCTTTATTCTAGAATAAGGTGACGGTATGTTCCGATACGTACCGATAAGCGCTGGATCAATGTCGATGCCGACGACGGATCGCGCGCCCAGCGTCCGCGCCACGGCGAGGGTGACGTGCCCGACGTTGCAGCCGATGTCCAGCACGTCTTTGTTCTGGAATAAGTGCCGGTGCATGTCGAACACTTGGAGACGCACGTCCATCATCGCGTTAAGGTTCCGATAGCCATAGTACCTGGAAACGATAGATTATAATATTAGATTACTGTATTTAAACATAATGGAAGGATTGCTGTGGGCCAAACAAATCAGAGAGAGGATTGGATGGAGCCAAGAAACTTCAATTTTGTTTTGTTTCATAATAATAATTAAGATTTGTAAACTTTGTGCGAAAAGAGAATCTTTATTAGTCTAAAATATTTTACAACCATGAGTCAATCTTATAATTATGTGCACATTTAATTTATGAATAATAATGTTGTAACGCCCAGACAGCAGACACAATGGAAAATCAATTGTTTTATGCCTTTTAAAAGGCTTATGGGCCTTAAGACGATAAGTTACCTACAATATTTAAAATAAATAAATTAGGAGAGCCTTTTGCTTTTGGAACAATATTGGCTAACAAAAAAAATAGGGAATATTGTACAAAAAGGTTTGAATATATATATTTTTTTGTTGTCAAATAAATAAATAAACAAATACTTTCTATTTCAAGACTTGATAAGTAGTACACAAACATTACATAAAGCATTCAAAGTTTCCATTAAAACATACCTATATGAAACCAAACCAAGGGAGTTACATAGCACGACAGGGCTAGCAAAATGTTACAGGCTCCTGACCCAAGAGGGCCCCAGGCCCAAAAGATAGAACTTAGAAATAATCAAACCCGAACAAAATTTCTTAAGTCAAAAGGATCTACTGAAGTATTTGCCACAGGTCTATGATTATGGTAGTTATGCCACTGAACCTATTTGAAGAATTTTTTAATCTAAATTCCTATTTGATTCTTGATTGTATTTTAATTTTATTAAATGATGTTCCATTACTTTTTTTTTAATCATAATTCAACAACCTACTAAACTAAACTACTTAAGTAGGTATTTTATGTTTTTATAATACACAGTTTCTATTCAATTTTCAAAAATAAAAAAAAACTACACAAACAAATGAATTATTATCCCTTAAATATGTACAAAAGGAGTGTGTGTTCATATCCAGGAAACCAATTAAACCACTAAAGATGATAAGAATCATTTGACTTCCAAAGCGAACAATTAGCAAGAATAATGAATTTTTTAATATCAAATAAGTCAGTGGAGCGTTACTAGATCCAGCATATCAATATTCAAAAATGTACATAATTACCAAACAATACTTACCTATCATAGTTTCCATACTGGTATTTGGAGTTTTTAGGATGAAATGTTGGTAGCTTCTGTTCCCCATCAGTGCTGGTCTTCACCTTGGCCCTCGGAGAGGCAGGCCGCTCAGGCGGCACTGCCCGGGGCTGCGGCCTCGCTCGCATCCACGCGCCGGGCTGGGGCACAACCGGACTCACTATTTTATCTAATGAGTCCATGCGACGCAACTTTTTACAATCCTTCCCTTTTTGTGATGAGTTGTCACTATCACTGCAAGACCTTTTGCGCGATTTTGACGTAGATGGCTCCGGTGGGGGGGGCTCCTTGATTCCTTCCTCCTTCACTATTGTCACTTCTTTAGTGGGTGATGTGTTGTCTGTCGTGCGGCGCCGTATCCGCGCCTTCTTACGTGGCTTGCGCTGCTGCATCTCTAGCCGCTTCTCATACTCCTCATTGTCCACAGGCTCCATTAGGTTCAAAGGATCTCTGATATTGGGTGGTATGATAACTTCAATCTTCGCCTTGTGGCGTGGAGGCGTCGGCAACGGCGATGATTCCGGCGTCACTGCATTCATGGCTCTATTAA
The DNA here is from genome assembly GCA_014851415.1 of Cnaphalocrocis medinalis. Taxonomy (NCBI): domain Eukaryota; kingdom Metazoa; phylum Arthropoda; class Insecta; order Lepidoptera; family Crambidae; genus Cnaphalocrocis; species Cnaphalocrocis medinalis. Next base: position 9,980,911 of record CM026279.1, read on the forward strand.
TATCCTCATCCTGAAGGCTGTTAAGATTCAATGGATCTGAGATGTTGCCTCCAAGAAGAAACTTTGTAGGCGGAATGAACACCTCTTTACGAGGTCTTTTGTGTGGTAGAAAAAATTTTGAGATTGTAGGAAAGCTTTGTGCTCGTTTTCTGCCTTGTTTGAATTTTGTTGCTGTGTAGTGGATCCTTCGAATGGTACTCCTTTCGGTGCTATCCTTCGGTGGGACATGCCCCTTTTTACCGTGCCGAAACTTCTTTTTGGTCTTTTTGGCACTTCCCACGCTAGATGCATCGTCTTTGGAAGTATTTGCTTCGGACACTGACTGATTAGATACGTTTACTAGCGATGCGTTGGTATCGCCCGTCTCCGACTCTGAAATCTCACCGCCAGCTTCATGTTCAACTGTGTCTTTTTCACTATTGTCCACAGAAACACGCACATTTTCTTCAGAACTACCCATTGCGAACAATATACTTAACAATAACTAAGTACATGTTAAAACTATAACATTTCAAATATTAAATTTACCGCCACTCCGGTTCTTGCAAAATGTACAAGGACATCCGTCAATGGTGATAAACAGGTTAACAAATCTGTTTAATATATTAGGAAATGCACTTATGTCGTAATATTATTCAATAAATATGGTTGTAATGGAAAATACTGCGTTGTGATTCAAGTTAAAACTTAAGTCTAATATGAAAACCATGCACTTTTTCAAAATATTCACTGCACCACACGAGCACTAGTAAAATGGCAATTTGATTAGATGGATTCTGTTTCATCACGCGATATTGAGGGAAAGCAGTAGTTATTCTCGTAAGCTCATTGGTGTATAGTCCGTAAATGTTTCAATAAGGGCCAATCAAAATGCATTATGGGAGTGACACATTTTCCGAGTGGAAAGTGAAAACAAGAAATACGCACCTACTAACGGCCAAAATGTAAATACAACAGTTGTAGCGCTAGCGACATTCATTTTATTCTAAAATAACCTTTATTTGTATCACACAAGGTTCAAAAGTTTTAGTTCAATAAAAGTCCGCTAGGCTTCATCATCGAGTAGGGTTATTAAAATGTTACAAGTAATAAAAAATAAATACAACTTAATGTTTTGGATAGTTCAGCTACTTTATTATTTCTAAAAGGTTTTTTAAAAATAACTAGCGACGCTGACGATGCTAAGAAAGTCTGGAAAACGATTTTTTGGAGAATTAACGGAGTTCTCATGTTTTAAAAAAAATTGGGCTACCATCCCCAAGCTCATCTGTTGCTTTCAACACAGTACTAAAATGCGCCAAAGAAGTCATGTCATGAAATTAATTGATGGATGGCGCCACTGTCGTTTTTGTCATAGAATATGGTAGCTCCTATAGCTGGAGGCACGAAAGTATAGCGATGACCGTTATTTTGCGCACTTGTAAAAAAGAAGACTTTCTATCAAAATTAGTTTCTGCGCACTCAAGGTCATAACTACACTTTCTTGCCTCGGACTATACTTTGTATGAAACATGTGTGAACTCTATTGAGTATACCTAGATAGTCAAATTCGCTACCTAACCTACCTACCTACTCAATCAAAAGGTCACTTCTCCAAGAATCCATTTCCATGACTTTCTTGCCACACTATACCCACTTCTCAGCCATCAAAGTAGTCACTGTCTTAGATAAAACCATAGCATTATTTTTTTTATTAATGGCAGTACTTGATCCCAAGCGTCATATTTGAATTTTGAATGAAAATCCGTTTCCTAACTTGACAAACAAATAAATTGTTGATTGTTGGCGAGATTTATGTAATTTCTCGTGTTAGTATTTCTATTTTAGTAATGTAATGTTGTTATTAAAAGCAAAGTAAAATATATTTTTGTGATCTGAATAGTATCAATGCCTTGTTTTAGTTATAAATTGATTATCTATCTGATATGTGCAATAATGTGAACCCAATCGTTCGTTTTGTGTAAAACCCGTTATTAATTTTATTTGGACGCTGAAACAAACTGTTTCATTGTTATTGTTTGAGAATAAATACCAAATATTGTACCTTGCTTAATTAAGTTTTTGTTTTGTTTTCAGAAGCACTACATGTGCATTTTTCTTACGGAACCCAAACCTTGGCATTAGACGTAAAGGTGAGGTATACTTGCTAACAGTGTTTCACTTTACTGCAATGAAACCGTGCCTTGTATAATGTTTACTAAAAGATTTCTATATAAGTCTAACAATCAAAACATTTTTGATTTCAGATGTCCAGAATTCCAAAATTGCCTACTACAGGGTCTAAGGAGAATAGACCTGGACTGTATAATACTCGTCCCATCTCCAGAACGATTGCAAATGGACTCAGTGATGCTGATAAAAAGAATTTGTTATTGAATCATACAAGACCTCTGCGTAATGGACCAACCAGCACAGCTACTTCTACCGCGCCTGCTCAGCGCCTCAAAAGAGCAGCCACAGCACCTTCTTCTACTACGTTGCCTGGAAAAGTGACCAAAATCGAAAAGAAACCCTCTACCGTTGCACCAAAGATACCCCCTTATGACTATAAAGCTAGATTTAATGACTTGTTGGAAAAACATAAAGCCATCAAAAGTGAATTTACTGACCTTAAAGATAAGCATGTTGAAGTTGCTGATGAGTATGAAAAGGTAAAAGAAAATGCTCACTCTGCTGCTAGTGAACGAGATATATTGAAAGAGAAGCTACTAAACTCTCTTAATGATTTAAGAGAAAAGACTGCTCAATTTGAAAGAATGAAAGTTGACTTTGAAATCCAAAAACACGAGAATGAAGATTTACATCGTAAAACTAAACTTTTGGAGGAAATTTCAATTAATCTGAAGAAAAAGTCATTAGAGTTAGATCAACTACAGTCCGATTTTAATGATTTAACAAGACGCCATACAAGTCTCAAAGAAGAAACTGAAGCATTAAGAGTGCTTACAGAACATCTGAAAAAAGTCTCTATTGAATTTGACAAATTACAACTGGACTTTAAAGATGCTAATGAAATGATAAAGAAATATAAAACTGAAGCAGAGGCTCTACAAAATATTTTGGCCACCATGTATAAAGAGCAAAGGGACTTGCGAAACACCATTCAAGATTTGAAAGGTAATATTAGAGTTTACTGCAGAATAAGGCCACCACTGGAGTCAGAATCATCTAAACCACTTTTCAACTTGAATGTTCTTGATGCTTGTTCTATTGAGGTGGAAAAAGTCGAGTTGAATTTCAGCTCTGCAAGGAAAGGGAAGTCACAACATGGCTTCACCTTTGATGGTATATTTACACCTCACACGTCTCAGGAAGATGTGTTCGCTGAAGTTTCACCTATGGTCCAGTCAGCACTTGACGGCTACAATGTCTGCATTTTTGCTTATGGCCAGACTGGTTCTGGTAAGACTTACACAATGGAAGGAGGTTGTGGCACTGAACAGTATGGAATCATACCCAGGGCGTTCAATATGATCTTTACAAGCATGGAGGACTTGAAAAGAATGGGCTGGGAGTTGACCATCAAAGCCTCCTTTTTGGAGATTTACAATGAAGTCATATATGACCTTCTTAATTCTAGCAAAGATCAGGAAGCCCATGAGATTAAGATGGTCAACTCTAAAGGCACTGACATTTATGTATCTAATTTAAAAGAAGAAGAAGTTAAGAGCTCACATGATTTTATCAGGTTGATGATATATGCCCAACGTAACAGACAAACAGCTGCTACACTGAACAACGAGCGGAGTTCCAGATCACATTCAGTGGCACAAATTAAGATATCAGCCATTAATGAAAAGCGTAAGGAAAAGTTTACCAGTAATTTGAATTTGGTTGATTTGGCTGGTTCTGAAAGTGGGAAGACCACACAGAGAATGGATGAAACTAAGCACATAAACAGATCCCTGTCAGAACTATCCAAAGTAATACTCTCCTTGCAGACAAATCAGGCTCATATACCTTACAGAAATTCTAAACTTACGCACCTGCTGATGCCCAGTTTAGGTGGCAATTCGAAGACACTCATGTTGGTCAATATCAATCAATTTGATGAATGCTTTAGTGAGACTCTCAACTCCTTAAGATTTGCCACTAAAGTAAACAGTTGCAGAACAATCAAGGCAAAGAAGAACTTAACAATGGTTGATACTTCATAACTGTAGACTTTTATTCGTAACCTATGTTAGCTACTTATTAACATTTATGTTATTATTGACAATTGTTTCATGAGATACTGTTTTAAGAGATCTAATACATAAATTAGTGAATTTATTTGTACTAGTGTCAAAGTTCTGCTTTGTCTCTGCTTAATTTGTAACTTAAAATTATATCTGGTATGAGGGCTACAGTATTTACTCTCCAGTGTGAGCGCCGTTTTGATGATATTTAATTAATAGCTATATTTTAATACTTGACTTTTAATTCATACTAAGCAATAAAATTTAATGAAATTCATGTTTGTAATGCAAAAAGACTCCTCAAAATAATATTTTTTGTAGTAGCGCCACCTGGTGAGTAAATGAGGTACTCATAGAATCTGCACCTTGTGGTGTTATTTGCTGATAAGTAGCGTGTAAACGATGATTAGGCGGAATTTAATTGATATTGTTAATTTTAAAAGATTTTTTTAATTTTTCTTTGACATTAGAGTGTAGTGCCTATTCTTTAATTTTGAGAATTTTAATGTTGTGTGTAATCAACCCCTAATTATACTTTAATATTATATAATTAATGTAAGTACTTGTAATTAATCTTTTATTTACCCTATCATACTAAAGAAACGTTGTTACCTAACCTAACCTAAGCGGAAGGAAGCCTAACGAAAACAATTTTTCTACCTACGCATTATCTATTTTATAGTCTTCTAACTAGATGGCGTTGGCTGTCGCTTTCCGTAAAAGTTCAATTAAGTATTATTCATAACATTATTTTTGTACAGACAGCTATAGTTTTTTAGATTCTTACTTTCTTAGCCTGATCTACATAAAATATTTGCGGCGATTATCGTCCAAAGCGGCCAGTTTTTGCGTGAACCGAAGTTATTTGTATGTTTTACCATGGATGAGCCACGCTTCGGTAAGTATGAATGACCGGCGTAAGGCAACACAGGGACGTATCAGGGTGAGGGGGTTAAAAATGATTGGCAGCGCCCTTGTGAATCCACTAGGTGTTGCAGGTGTGTACGGTATACCTTACCACCAGTTGATCCGACTGCTCGTCTTCCATCTTATCACATAAAAAAATCTAAATATTACAAATTTACCTATTGTTACAAATTTTGTGCAATAAAGTTTAAATAAATAAATAAATAGTACGGACAGCCGCACATCAGGTTACTACAATCTGTCAAATTCCTCAGTTGATATTGAACTAAACACGTTTGACATAAAGGTGAGGTTCGATTGAAGAAATTTGTGCGGCTATCTGTACATTCTCAGTAGGTACTGTGTGTAGGTACTAGCAAATCTAGACACGATGGGGCTACGTACCGCGTGTGAAAATTCCGTTAGATGGCGTACCTGTACACGGTCCAACTACACGGTGATTGGTTATTTTTGATTTGAGATGTCAAAATGTCACCAATGACGTTGAAGTTGGACCTCAGTCTACACGTAGGTACGCCATCTAACGGATTTTTCTCACTCGCGGTAGCCCCGATTTAAAAGTGTATTTGCTAAATTGATTCTGCCGGGAATCGAACCCAGAACTTACGCTATGGCGCATCACCATTAGCCTCTGGCGCTATCGAGATCATTCAAAAATAAACCTTACAAAATAACATATTTGGCTATTGACCGTAGCTTCAGTAGGTACTTTATGGTTCAACTCTAAGAATTTTTTATTTACTGCTTTATACCTACCGGAATGACGACTTAAAAAAGTGGTATTACTTGATAACTAAATTTATCATGATTAATTACTTTGAGTCACAACAAATAAAATTTAGGGAACTGGTTGGTCATTCATAAAATTATAGGTAGGTACGTCATAACACGACTTATAATCGTCCCACAGGTGGGACTAATTATATAGGTACCTACTTGATTCAATTGATTATATAAGACTAGTTTCAGTTGGACTGGTTCCCCTATTCAGATTAGAAGGTCCGACGACAGTCGTCATGCTAAGATGAGAGAGAGTGTGTCTGGGTGTAACAACGTCTCCCTCTCAAGTTTACAAGTGAAAAGATCCAACTTTTTGTACAAAAATACGCTGTGTTCTGAGTGTAGGTTTATTTGTGATGGTGGAGTGTAGGTATTTAATACCCACCTACTACTACTTACTTTAGAATCCGATTCTTAAAGCGGTTTCGACGCTGTCTTCATGTTAATTGCGAAGCAAACATGCTTAGATAGACGCCAATATACCTACTTACCTACCTGGGGGCCAATTCTCGTGCACTCGACATTGAAGTCGAACTGTCGAATTAGAATTTTGTATGGACGAATGTATGATATTTCTTAATTGGAGAATTGCTCCCTTGAATAGCAGTTTACTTTTTATATAGCCTATCCAGTCAGGTTGCCAAAAGCAACCGACCGGATAGGCGCCAGCCTACTTACTAAGTATGCGCGTTACTTTATGATTTGTGACTTCACTGGCGTTGTTCATGGGCGGCGGCAATCGCATACCATCAGGTGATGGACATGGTGTCATGGTGCTGATGTGTTAGACTACTTTTGATGCTATTATACGTACATACCTATGTTCAATTTGTACGTTTGATTTTGATTTAATGACCAATTTATAAAGCGATCCTTAATAATTATTTAATTGATAAACAAGCAAGCTTGTCACTTGATGTTGTCTGAAATGTTCCTCTCTTTGGGTTAGAGATTTTATTTATACCTATGGCCTATCGTATTTTAGTTATTTAGGTAAGCATTGGTATTTAGTGAAGTAGTTAGCTTCCTACTATTTCTATTGGGCAGTTACTATGTTCGGTTTAAAGGTAATTGAGTACGGTCAGCATCAAAAGTAGCTTAACAGTGCAGTTTAGTACCATTTCATACTCGTAAGATTTTGTCCATGCCTCTTGGAAACTGAATAGGTAGACAATCTTATAGTGACAAGGTCTAAAGTTACTTTCGATGCTAACCATACGTGATGCAGGGAATAAAACAGCATATTTAATACAAAATCAAGACACTTTATTAACTTTTAGGACTAGATCAAAATATTAAGCGATAATTCGCATTCTCTTTCTTAAACACAAATCACAAATACACAAGTTTTGTGAACACCTCCATGCATCGATCAGCGCTAGCATAGAGGGCGCTAGGCGCTGAGGGGTGAGCGCTGGGCGCGGGCGCTAGGCGCTGGGCGTCCAGGCGAACGGCGGCGAGTCCAGGGTCCCCTCGCCGAGTGTTCAACGCGACACATCAGGGTCCGTTGCCTCCGAAGGCAACTTAGCAGTCTCTATCGTATGAATCAGTCTATCTAAACCGTAAAGGAAGCCTTCCTCGTGGTTGCCTTGCTGCCACGTAGCGCGGTGGTTCACCTCCGCGCCCTCGGGCACGCGTCTCGTCTTCGCGAAGTCGATCAGCCACGCTCCGACGCGTTCATCGTCGTAGATGATGAAGATGCTGCTCCCCACGATCTCGTGGGTCTTGAAGAATTCGGAGCGCTCGAACAGGTCTCTGATGTCGCGAAGGCGGGCGGCGATCCCGCGGCGGGCGCGCTCGTCCTTCCCGAGGAAACGAGCCACGGTCGCCGCGAGCTGGTACGGCTCGCGGACGTTCTGCAGGTCTGTGAGAGGTGGCTCTCCGGGCAGCTTGACGGCTTCAATGCGGAAGCCTTGTTCTGCGGACGAGGAGCGCTGTTCGCGGAACTGCATGTATCTCAGTTTGGTGACAGCGCGGGCGGCGTGCTCCGCCTCGGTGGGGGCTTTGGGGTCGAGGCGCACCATTTTCTCGTAGAGGTCGGTGCGCGCCCGAGCGTTGCTGACCTCGTCCTCGAGGAAGGTGCGCGTGCCCATCTTGATGTCCATGACATGAGGGTCGCGGAAGCCGTGGAGGAGGTCTTGTAGTTCAATGAAGCGTTCTCCGCCGTACTCGAGTTCCCGGTAGTATCTGGGTATGGCGGAGCGCATGTGGGGGCAGGCGGCGAGCGCCTCGTAGGCGTCGCGCTCGGGGTTGTGGAGCGGGTGGTCACCGGCGGCGCGGCGCTTCCACACGGTCCCGGGCCCGGCGGGCGCCAGGGACCCGGGGTGCCCCGACAGCTGGAACCACTCCGAGGAGCGCGACTTCAGAAGTGCATCTGAGGCGGGAGCTGATAACTCCAGCGCATTCTAAAACAAACAGAAACAATTGGTTAGTCAATGGGAAATCAAAGGTGATTTATGCGCCTATTCATTGCTAATAAGTCTAGATATTGTAAATACCGGAAGTGGACATTAAAATTAAATGTTTGCGTAAGTCTTTACTTAATTACAAATGCTTACTGAATAGATTATTGTTAATAGACAAAATTAAAGCATTCAAAAATATACGCAACATCAATTAGATTAATTGACTTACTAAATTACCAATTTAATTTAACGATTTTATTTTTTATATTCTAATTCACAGCTGGGTTAACAAATAAAAGTTAATAAATTCAACTTACAATAGCTAGGAACTTGAGAAGGTCCGAAGGCTGTGCGTTCGGTGCGTTGGCAGGGGTGGCGGGCGCCTCCACAGGGGAGCCCGTGCGCCGCCATCTCTTGAACAGCAGCACACCCTCATCTTTGGCGCGCCAGCGTTCCTCCTCCTTGCCAGGCACAGCGACCTGAGGACAACCAAAAGCACACGTTGAAACACCACGTCAATAGCACACAACACTGGGGAGATAATCACTTATTTTTATGTTTATTGCACTGCACAATGCGATAACGTACCGCAAAAATTTTATTGGCTGCGTAAAGTAGCCCGCCAGGGCCGAGGCGGCTGAGCACGGACTGGCGGGAGACACTGTTCATCTTGCTGGTGACGGTCATGGCGAGGTGCGCGAGCGGCGGCGACGCGGACACGAGTGAGCGATAAAGTGAGCTGAGAGCGGGTAACGAGCGAGGGCCGTGTGTGCACGACTGCTGGTAGCCTGCGAGTGATGCCGGTGGGAGGGACGGCCGCGTTTTATAGAGACCTCGACGCGGTGACGTCGGCCCCGCGCGCCCGCGGCGCATGCGACGAATTTTCCTAACGCCGCCGTTTTTCCGAGGATGAACCCTGTTATCCATTGATCGGGTCGGTACCGAGAAAGCCGCACGTTACTTTCGCCGCGGTAGCGTGGGAGAAATTGTTGCCGCAGTGTACTGCTATCAATACAAATATTATTTTTCTGTTTGCCCGAGCATCAAAGGAAACTTTCAGCTACTGAAATTCAGGGGAGGGATAATTTTGAGTTAAATGACGTTATGTTTTTTATCTTCCTTTTTTATTTTATAAAAAATTATTTAATTTTAACTTTAGAAACATCTAATATTTATGTGAACGTTAGTTTCAAATCAATATCTAGTTAAATTTATAAAACGTAAGTAAACTTCTATGTAATTTTAGCCTCTTCATTTAGGTAATACATAGTGTAATTTTGTCTATTTAGACAAATTATTTTTAATTTAGTGTTTCAATAAAAACTACTTTCGTTAGACCCAAAAGCCTTTTAAAAGGCATAAAACAATTGATTTTCTATTGTGTCTGCTGTCTGGGCGTTACGACGTTAAAATTTTCTATAATAAAATATTGCGTGACCCTATTATGGGAGTATGGTACATTAAAATTTCAAAATCTAACAAGCTCTACCAAAAAGCATTTACTAAGCTGTTATCTGCAATTTCTCCATGCTCATTCAAACAGCACTTTGGCTTTACTTAAGTATATTTACACTTCCTAAATAGACTACCTATCTACTTGTAAAATTAAAAACATGTTTTTGTGTACAAAGGCCCTTATCACTATCTACGTTAGTGGACACAAGCGAGAAATTTATTACCTCATAGGGATATGCTAACTTCCTGTTATAATGCGATAACAAAGGATTAACTTGACTAACACTAAATAAGTAGGAAGGACACTTATAATAATATAACTAAATACTTCCAATAATAATAAAATAAAATAAAATTTAAGTTCTTCAAAATTATAAGTATGATAATTTTTAACCGACATTAAAAAGGCATACCAGTGAGTCTGCCAATAAAATTCCTACATAGAGTCCGTTTATACCATATTTTTAGGGCACACTTATGCTGAAAATAAACTTCTTCCGCGGTAGGTATACCTAAAGAAAAAAGTAGGTAGGTACATACTTAGAATAGTATTTACTATTTAAATATTATACCTCATTGAAAATATCCAGATTGATTTGATACAAATGCAATTTATTGCAAGACCTTGGCTTTCGTTTCTTTTTTCAAATTTAATCCTATGTTCATAAAAAAAAGTTTTTTGTTACAGAATGATAAGTATTTTAAAAGTACTTAGTACCTTATTATGCCGACCATGAAGTTTGTTAAAAAATATTCCTAAAAGCCTAATACGACCTAATTTTATTATTATCAGTAAATATCTACAAAAATCCGAAAGTTAGCTGAACGCAAACGCATGACGCCTAGCGTGTCCTTAGCGTGACGCTGTCCCCGCGCGTGCGCACAGGGAAGCCGAGCCACGTGACGTCACGCCGGGAACGGTGACGTCACGAGGCGCTAATGCGCGTAATTAGCGACGCTAATTTAATTAATGACTTCGTGACTTGCACAACTCGCATAGTTGGATTGACAATAGGCCTATGCCAAATTGGCGGTGTCAGGTCCGGTGAACTTGGGGCGAAAAAAAATGTTGCCAAAACAGAGGTTAGAACTTTTTGTTTCACAAACTCATAATTGATACTAACTCTTTAAAATCCGCGTATGTACGAAAAACAATTGAAGATACAATGTGTTTTAGAGAAAATAAGTATTTCCGATACTACTACTAAAAGAGGGGTCGGACGCATGGACCAATGGTTATGTTTTCCGAGGCACAAGGGTAGAGGATTCCCCAGCTGTTAGAGTTGACACTATTGATTTCTTCACAGAAAACTACGATCCTCGCACAATTTTTGGTCCAACTCTAAACGCAGTCACCGAGCCAGCTTAGCCCAGATGGCTTTGCCAGTAGGCTTAACATTATCTTGACTGAAATACACATTGATTTATTTAAAACGCACGCGCATAGTGAGCTCTTCTATAGCTTACGTACGTACTTAGCACCCATTTCCGTGTTTTAATATTTATTATTTGTTTTTTTTTAACATCACATCACATAGCATAGCAAAAATGAAGTATCATATCAATCATTACTACGCTTGCTTAACGCGGAGTGGTAACAACAAACCCGAGCAATGTTCGAAATATTCGCAACATACTTTTTGCCAGACCCGGGAATCGAACCCAGGACCTCTACATTACGACCCAGTACTTAAACCACTAGACCATCGGGGCAACCAGCAATATTCTGTGCACAAAACACGTCTACGAGTACCAGAAATTGCATTCTACCATTCCAACAATGGCATCTTTTTCCCTCTCTAGATTCTTTTGTTGAAGGTCTGTCGCAGACGCAGCGGCGTGACGGCAGTGTCCTCTGTCGTGACGCACGGGGAAGCTGATGCGAGCCCTGGCTGTGACGTCAGATTTGGACTAGCCAGGAACGTGACGTCATCTGCTATTGTCATCTACGCTAATGTGCGTTACGTATTTTAGATCTAAATTTGGCAACTTTTTGTTGAAATAGATTTAAACCCATCACATTAAGTGCTTAAAAGTCGATATGTGATGACGTCTGAAGAAAAACTAGTTTATTGCAGTGAAACAACAATTAGCTATAGGTAGGTAAAAAGGGGGACTGGACTTCCGAAAAATTGTAAATCAGTCTGAAATACTCTTTATGCAATAGGTGTAAAGTTTTATAGTTTTTGGTTTATATTATTACGGAATAGATCTGTAAATCAGTACCTATGATTTATTCTATTACTTGCGACTATAAGTACCTTACTACACTGCAGATTTATAACCATCCAATTGTTCATAAAGGATATCCGTATGTATTGTGTTATTCGTTAGTTATTTTAATTCTATTGTCTTTCTAATGAAACAGCAGAACTTCTGTGATTCCTCTTTTATGACATCGTAAATTGGACTTTAATAAAAAATAAGGAAACAAAATTATAAGTAAAATAGTAAGATGTAAGTAGTTGTTATTATTTAGTATTTTAAAAAACATTTCAGAGTAACAAAGGAAAAACCGAATATCTATTTGATTATAAAAAATATAAAACCATACAAGCTCGAATGAAACATTAATCAGTCGGGGTTGAAGGAGTAGAAGTAAATATTTCATCACTTGAAAAGGTTAAACACCAAACGATTTGTAAAAATTACAGTTTACAATGTTTCAGACGCGATATTCAGGCCAGCCATGTGTGAGATGTCGAAATCTCAGCAATCTCACTAACATTTAGATTATGCGGACAGGGTGTGGAGATTCTTAAACGATACCAATATTAAAGTATTTGGTTGTAATGAAAAGTATCATAATAAATGAATCGAACGGATGCGTCCGTCTGTAACATTTCGCGTAGTGTTTATAAAGTACCATCCGAAGAAAATATATCAAGTGATCACTGATCAAAAATATCTGTAGGTAATAGAAAGAGGCTCCAATATACGGTGTAACTGTGAACAGTTACATTCTTTTAACTACGTATTCCACCAACCATTCTGGCGACGAATGGCTACAATGGTTGGTGGAATTCATGCTAGCGCAAAAGAGGTAGCCTATACCCTGCAGTGGGATGAAGGAGGTAACAAAATTCAACCTAATTTGTTTTAGAATTATTAATATACTAGCGTCACAAAATTGTTTTGTGGTAGCGTGTAACTCCCGGGGTACGCTGGGAACATGATCCAGAATACTGAGTCTGGTAATTACAATGATGCGAATGGGGAATCAGACCAACTGGATCATGGTTACATATTACGATTCCCAAACGTGTAGGTTTTGTCACGGTAGTTTTTCACATCGGAAACTAAAGGTAGAAATACACCCATAGATAGATTTGAAAAATTCACACGCTGGCTCTACAGTAGATGTTGTTGATGGGTAGTAGTACCCACCCTACCCATCAACAATCCAACGTTTTTTTACGTATCTACCTACTATAATAAACTACAGGTTTAGATAACTTGCTATTAGGTGACTTTGATTCTTTCCAGAATAATTAAGAAAAGTTCAGCTTGACATCTACGAAGAATGTCACCTTCATTAATATTAGTGCAGTTTTTTCTAAATCAAATATAAATTTTGCTATCAAATCTACTATACTATTTATAAAGAGATAACTTCTTTAGACAACGACAAGGCTTATAGGTAAACCGAAAACACGAAACGCTTGCGCGATGTAATTGGACACAGCGCCATCTATTGGTTCATTTCTGAATTACGTTCCCGAAGCGAAGTGAGGGCGGGCCACTAGTTGTTGTATAAAAATAAACAAATAGGTACGAACAGGAGCATATCACTGTATACAAATCAGTGAACCTCCTCCACTCGATTCGTTTATCTACTTACCAAGAAAATTAGACTTAATGTAAGCCTGATCGGTGTTTGTTTGTACCTTACAACATGTTATTGGAATAAGAAGAAAAATTTAAATGAAATCATCTCATTTTGAAATCGCAAAGAAAAATGCACCGCTCTAGGAAAACAGTCTTGTCCCATACATGTTTAATGTAGAGACCGATATGTTAAGCGCACGTCGATTCGTCAAAGTGACTCCTTTTTCGATAGACTACATAAAACAAAGTAATAAAATGTTTACGACTCTACGCTTTCAACAACTTCAAAATAATGTCCTGTTATCGCTACATCCAGGTAGAGCCGAGGACGTAAAATTAGGAATGCAATAGACTCTACAATTATCCTCTCTACAAAATATCACTAATATAAGTTTTATAGGGTAGGAATGCATATTCTATGTACATTAATATATTTTTATGGCTAAAGATACTTAGAAAAGACATGGTTTCACCGTAAGTACATTTCACAACTAACATCATAGTTGTATTTTCAATAATTTGAAATTACTAGGATATTTACTCGTAACCCCACCTTTCTCTTCCATTGTTTAATAAGTGGTTTCCGTCTTTTGATAACAATGGCTGTCAATTTTGAAATTGAGTGAGTGAGGGACCGGAGGCTCACCCGGGGAGGGGAAGGGGATTAAAGGTTGGCAGCGCACGTGTAACTCCACTGGTGTTGCAAGTGTCCATGGGCGGCGGCAATTGTTTACCATCAGGTGATCCACCTGCTCTTTTGCTACCTATAACATAAAAAAAAATCGATTCTCACTCATAAGTCAACCACATTTTAATTGAATCGAGGAAAGGTTGTTCCTAAGGTTTACTAAGCGTTTTATTTACACTGATTGTGGCGAAAATATGATATTTTTGAAGAAAATAAAACATTACAGACTTAGATCCAAGAAAATTGGATTTTCCAAGATTCAATACAATATTTCTAACACGCGACGCGACAAGTAACAATATTGTTAATTATTGCTCAAAACGGCCACTTTTAGCAATAAATTGACATTATTGTTACTTGTCGCGTGTTTTATATATTGTATTGCATCTTGAAAAATTCAATTCCATAAATAGGACAGGACACATAAAGAAAGATTTTTTTCATTCGAACTAATTCTTGCTACATACAGTTTGTTGTTGGTGACACACCTACCTGCATTACAGAGGACAATAATATTATTCAGTTTTAGTCTTATTGACTAAGTGAGACATGCTTTCTTTCGCGTAACGTAGGTATTTTATTTACTTTTCATAATATCTTATTGTAGAGGCAGTATGATACGACACGACCATATTTGTACACTTCACCTGACGGTTGGTCATACGTCAGAGCAAGACCATACAATCTGTTGTACCAACATATTGACCTACTAGTTCGTAAATATCGTAAAAAGGTAGGTATATCTGTCTGCGTACTTCAAATATGGCAGGGTTATGTTACCATTCAAAATAATAAACATTTTCATGCTTTTAACATCAAAAAGTTCTTCTTTGAAATCCTTGGTATCAATATTATAAAAGTTCGGCATTGTTAGTTCAACACTATTCCTAAGATTCAAATCCATACTATTTTCATAGAGATAAATTCTACGATATCGACAAAGCTTATAATACAAACCAAAAAGGCGAACACTAGCAGTATGCAATTGGCGCCTAGCGCCGTCTATTGGTACAGAGTCAAACTACTGATCTGATAGTGAGCCGCCGCTCATGGACACCAGCACCAGTGGAGTCACTAGTGCGCAAATTGGGCTTACGGTATCAGATCTATCCTCACTCCCACACTTGGCGAAACACAGCGCAGGCCCATTCGTGCCTAAGCGTGGTATCCGAAAGAAACCCGTGGTAGATAAAACGGTTGAATTTGAATGATCTTTGATTTATGGTAGGTAATATCGAAATTGAAAAATATTAATAGATATTTGTTATATATTACTCCTGTAAATATCTAAAAATAGTTTTAAGTTTTGTACCTCTGTTAAGTGTAAAGAATATTCATTCTTTCAAAAATAATATTTAGGAGAACCGGTAGGTCGTTAAACATGATAGCATCGGTTATTGCTATTTTTAATCTAATGAAAAAACTTGATAGTAATTATGGTAAATGTGCACGCTTGCTTTTATTCAGATCATCCATTCTGCCTAGGCTAGATTTGTTTTATCTGATATAGCAATTAATATGTTTTTTGCTTACCTTCTGTCAAGCCATACATCTAGGTTTTTTTTTGGAATTGGCATCAAATAGCATATATTTTTTGGTATAGACAACGCGAAGAATTATGTTACGCAAAAAACTTTGAAATAGTTGTTTTGTTTAATAAATGACACCTGCTTTAAAATGTATCTAACGCGTAAGTATTCCGCTTACAAATGTATGGTGTCCGTGAAAATCCTTTACCAGTGAACTTCATGAATTGAACATTGTATTCCAGAGTTTCGTAAGAATGCTGCATCACAAATAAATCGTGAGCAACAAAATAAGCTTCAAATCAAAATATCAAGGTCGAGATACACACAAAATTATTCGTTTTGATATACAGCGTGATCCTAGCTTTCAAAGTTAAAGTTATTAATGGTCTTGTTATTGCTTTCAACGTGATTTATCGACAAGTGTCTTGCTACACGACTGCACAGAAACAAATACTTTAGTAATATTATCGTTCATTCATGAATTTCATTATTGAAATTGTTAATAATCAGGAAGCTAACACCTGGTGATGTTGGTTCAAGGGCGGCGATCAGTCGGTTCATCTGCCCTTTATCTCATAAAAAAGGTAAACGTCAGATTTCTCGTTATCTCGTAAGAAAAGAAAGTTTCTAACGCTGCTCGGGGGACTAAGTGTATGATAGCCTTTAAAAAAAACAACAAAATTCAAATCGATTTACCCGTCCGGGAGCTTCGATGTCAAAGGCAAGATAGACAGACACGTCAAACTTATATGTACCCGTCGTTTTTCGTCGTCGTCGTTAAACATTTAGGGTACCCTAAACACTCTGTAAAAAAACTCATACTATTTTCTTGGGGAGGCGCCTACCACTAATCCCACTATTAACTTTTGAGAGAACATAATATTAGATACGAGTAGTTTTAGCCCCTACTTGTATAAACGTAAATAGGTAACACCTTTTTTGTTTATAAAAAGTATGATTAAAAACTATGTTTTTAAACTTTATACAAATACTTTACATAAACGGGACTAAACGCGACGAAATTAAATAAGTACATTTTAGCACTTACTGCTTGATGTTTCGACTGCGTTACAACAGCCGGTTTATGTAAAGTATTTGTATGATTAAAAGCTACAGGAAACTATATCTTATTTTTTGAAGTAGGATTTTAGCTGAATTTTTCATTTATACTGTGTCTAACTTATGTAACATGATTAAGTAATTTGCTAAGTACTTAATTAATTAAAATACCTGCATTTAATAGAAACCCGTATTTTATTTTTGTTTTGGTTGTTTTACGGATATTTTATCTCAACTGGTTTAGAACATACCTCTAGGTACAAACAAAGTCTCCTCAACATTTTGATAGAACTCACTAAATACCTACCTAAATTACCTATCCACTTATAATCACAAGTGTTCCATGTACGACCCTAAGCCCTCATAGAATATCAGACAACATCACTTAAAGGGTCAAGTGATCACAGGGATCATATTGGACAAACACCATCACTAACTGTTTCAGCAGTTAGAGCCTAGAACCAGTAGTTCGCACTTTTCATGCTACTTCAGTGCATGGGGTTGGTTCGATCCTTGGTTCGGACCAAAATAGAATAGAATAGAACAGAAAATATTTATTTGGAGCTAATTACAACACAAACTTATAACTAAAATTAAAATTAAACTTATGCTACCAAAATGGTTGCCACTCAGCATTTGCCACTGCTTACTTAGCAATGACGCTGGTATTCTGTGGCACCAGACCAGATAGAGTGAGGGCGGAGGATTCACATGAATACATCATATATTATTTATTATTAATATATTAGTAGAATAAGGTGTAGTGTACTAGTGTAGTAGTAGGAAGGTATATAAAATTTTAATCTCAGTTTTCTTTTAAGAAATTCTCAGTGTCAGCCCGCAGTCTGGAAGTTGGCAGCCTTGTACCCGCGCCTTGGTAAGCACGTTAAGCAGTGGTCGTGCTTTTGTGTTGCAAATAGATTTGGTTAGGTTAGAACTGGTGGTGGCCCCATAGCGCGCGAGTCGAGCGAGCAAAGCGAGCGTGCAACAAATCAATGGCAAAAAAAAGAGCTAATGGTAAAAACAAAGAACTAATGGCAAAAGATCTTAAAACAAAGTTAGGTTATGTTAAAAGTTTGTTATAACAAAGTCATGGCGCGAAAAACACGTTTTCTGTGACGTTTTAGGCATTCTATAAGTAGACAACCTACAAGAATCTGACGTGGTATCCAATGCGAGATTAAACAAGTTGCCGGCAACATCTATATAGGTAATAGTGGCCCGCCCTCACTTCGCTTCGGGACCGTAATTCAGAAATGAACCAATAGATGGCGCTGTGCTAAATTACATCGCGCAAACGTTTCGTGTTTTCGATTAACCTATAAGCCTTCTCGTTGTCTATAGAAGTTATATCTTTATAAATAGTATAGATTTGAGGTTTCACTCTTTCTCTCACACTCTTTTGTCAAGGATAATCCCGTTGGTTAGGAACAATGCATTACATTTACGTAAGTATTACCCTATCTTGCGGCGTCGATCTCGCTACATTTACATGTACTAGTTCACGCCTAGAAATAATGTTTATCCAAACCAGGTCAGGTCAAGGTCATGTATGAAAGTTACGGCAAGTGCATCGGTGCATTATGCGCAGACGGCGCGTGGCTTTAATGCACGTCTCGAGGCCGGCGCATAGATCTCGATGCACTCTAGTACACAAATGTAGTTTAACATTTATGAAATCACTAGTGAACTGAAAATGCGCCGCTTGGGAAAATGGCGACGTCGCCGATGGTTTGGGAAGTGTTTTAATTTTTGTGATTGGTGGATGCAGAGCAGACGGATCACCTGATGATAAGCGACTGCCGAAGCCCATGGACGGGTGTCAATGGTGCGCCAGTGGTGTCACAAATAAAGTGAAAATTCGACAAAGAGTGTTTTGGCTTTTTCTATGAGAGAACCAGATCCACGAATCATGGTTATACGTTTGTTCTCGCGAAAGCTACTTACATTAAAGGAAAGACGTTTTGTGCCAAAAATGTCTTTAATTCGTTATTTTAATACGATTTGCATTACTAACTTATACCAAAAACTCAAATAATTAATTATATCCTTATTTTATATCAACAGAACATTAAACAGTGAATATTACTTTTTTCTGTTTGTTCGCGCTAATCTCGGTCGGAACCTACTGAAGGAAACCGAACTCCACGCGAGCGGAGCTGCGGACGTCAACTAGTATGTATGTAATACGAGTAGATCTATCTTAGCTAAGATAAGATTCAACAACGTCTACGTTGTTTTTCCTTATAAAATTAAGATACGACCTCCATTATTTGCAGTAACAAAAATCCAAATTCAGACCGACTTTATTATAGTTCATACAAATTTGGTTCGCTTATTTTTACCACTAAAGGACTTGTTTGGACCAAATGAGCTATTCTTAGAAACGGCCACCCCAGTTGTCTATTACCATGCGATGTGGTCAAAGTTACAGCCTATTATACAGGCCAGATGTGGCTAATTATAGGCCATTGTTTAGTTAGAACCACCTGTATGTTTCGCTAGCTGTGTGACCTCAATTGTGATGTATGGACTGGAATAACGATGAGAACAAGCGGTGTATTTTACCCCTTTTGCAGGTAGATAGAGGCGAATTTATGAATAGCATTGCCGTGACGCAATGAGAGACAGACAAATACCAAAAAAAGTTCAAATACATGTAAAGTTCATAACTGTTGATGTTGCTGTGATATCTTTGAAGTAGTAATAGCTAAGACTGTACCACTGTAAGGCAAGGGCCTCCCATCATAGAAATCAAGTCATCCTCTACTATGATGGAATTAGCCTTAATCATCACGCTTGCCTAATGCGGATTGGTGATCACAAACCTGAGCTATGTTCGAAAAAATCCAATCATACTTTTTGGTCGTTTTTCAAGTAGAGAAGTGTTTAAAGTACTCGCAAAAGCTGATATGTATAGCAAACAGCTTTACAGACCCCAATTTACTAACAAGTTTCTCTGTATATCCTTGCGCATCATAGTGGGTACAGTATAAAGATTTTCATAAGAACCTCACCGGTGACTGCAAACAGAAACCTTATGTTACCCTAATCAGCGTTTAAAACCAGAAACCTCTAAGGGACATGATCTGTTTTATTACCCTTCGTTAGTCGTAATCTTAATTTAATCCTGAGTTACTGATAAAGACCTATACAAATTCATTATAAGTGAACTGGTAATGAATACAATTAAAAAGTGTGTTGGAATTTTTACGTGTTTTAAGTTATTTCTGTAAATGATTTACATTTAAAGCAGATGTTTTAAAATACTTTTTAACGACCCATTTAACTCATTGTTTAAATATAATTTGGTTCGTTACTCGTACCTACATCCTTGTTCATGTAAATAAACCTTTGAATAAGTTACAGATTTTCGTAAGGCGTGTCTAAGTGTCGAATATAAAAATAAACACCATTTAAAATGATTTTGTTATACCTAATTCTGAGATTTTTATTTATGTAAAAGAATGAAGGTGATGGCTAAAAATAGCCATCAGTCACATTATTGTGTAAATACAAACATGAACTTAAATTGTAGAAGACAAGTAGAGGTCTCTTACTACTTGTACAAAAAATAATTTCATTTTGAATGTAACAGCGTAAAAACCAATTTAATGGCCACATGGAATCCAGGAACAACAACGATACCACAAACACCCAGACCCTTGCGTCTGAACCGGCGCTTAAACCACTGCGCTAAACGGGTGGTCCAGGTTTAACGTTTACTTAACTATTATACTCCAGCCAAAGACTTGTGGCAGTCTGTCTTCAAGCAAACTGTGGAGTACATACCATATTATTTATTTTCATTCATTCATAGAAATCATCGCTTCTATGATGGGAATAATCACCACGCTTGCCTAATGCGGATTGGTGATCACAAACCCGAGCTATGTTCAAATCGCAGGACCCTAAAATCACTACCCGGGACATAAACCACTTAGTAGTGGTCTAGTGATCAACGGGGCGTTTCTATAAGGTCTTTGCCCTACAGTGGGATGTTATAGCTAATACTTTACTTTTCATTTCATTCATTCATTATCTTTGTGTTTAGACGGAACGTTGAACGAATACTTCGAAATCAATATCAGCTAAGCCAACTTACTGTGTCTAATTTTGTTGATTGTCTACACAAACAGTTTTTTTTATGTGATGGGTAGCAAACGAGCAGGCGGATCACGGTTCATGGTAAGCAATTGCCGCCGCCCATGTACACTTGCAACACCAATGGAGTTACACGTGTGCTGCCAAACTGTAATCCCCTTTCCCCTCCCCGGGTGGGCCTCCGGGTACCTCCCGCACGGTCGGCGAAACACAGCACAGGGGCTGCCTTACACGCACGGTTTCTGTGAGACAGTGGTATCACTCCCGGTCGAGCCGGCCCATTCATGCAAAGCGTGGGCTCTCCCACAGTTGCCCTCTTATCCCTACCTATTGAACGAGGAACATCGCTCTATAAACAGCACGAGCTATCTAAGGGCTAGGGCTCAGAAGAAAGGTCAGCGCGTTATTATTGCGCGGGCCTGTACTTTTCCGATGTTTGCTCGCACTGTTGGTCAGTTAGCGCAATACATCGTAATGTCCAAATCAAACACGCGTGTTTAACGGTAGCTAATAGATTACCCGAGTTTGGTTGGCGCAGACACGCGCGGACTGTTTTTGATGGTTGAGTTGAAATTGCCCAAATATGACGAGAGAACGTTAGATGTGGGAAATAATCGTGGTTGCCGCGTATCTTTATAAGAATTGTCATTTAGTAAGAATTGTCGTTTGACACTTATCTATAGAACATTTGAAACTAAACTAAGCGAAAAAATAATTTAATCCGAAGAAGAAAGTTCTTCGGATTAAAGTGTTTTTTCGCACTTTACCCTCTGTATCTATCACTTCTAAAGTCATACGGTTAAGATCTCAAGAAAAGCGTCTACCGTCTTTCCAAGCTGGAAAGGACTAATAAACCAACCAACGTACAATGCCTTTATGCTTCGAAGAGTTTAAGACAGGTAAGTACTTAGTTATATCTAACTAAATCGTATGCCGCTATACTCTAAGAAGCATTTGTAAAATAATTTTACTCTTTACGTAATTTATTACGTAGGTAATGTGCGGCATGAAATGTTTCATTTAGCCCTATTAAGTCTATGGTCAGGATTCCCCATTGTGACGTGCGCTGTTTGAATACCTCCAAACTATTGCCATAAGCATTACGCAATAAAGCGAAGCAGCTACGGTTAACAGTAATAAGTAAAACAACAAACGATCGGAACGTTTTGTGAAAAAATGTGGTGTTTAGCGCGATGTCTGAATATCGTTTTCTGGATCGCATGTGGCGTCACGTCGCCGCCGCGTCGTGTTTGGACAGAGATATAGTACCTATTGTTTGCAAAAGTATTTTCTATCGTTCAATTGGTATGAATGATCCGCTAGATGGGGTACTGTAGAATTGAGGTTATTTTTGATGTGAGATGTCAAAATGTCATGCCGAACCAAACCATCAAGCAGATTTTTCATAGGCAATCGCCCCATTGGTTATCACGGGCTTAATCAAAGGTGGCAGAACTGGCTAAATGCCACGGATCGTCGACCCAAGAGGGCTCGTCCAAGAGGCCGTGAGCTCAGAAATAATTATTCTCAAAATTTTCACCGTCGTCCACATGGCAAAGGCCGACAATGGAGGCTGATACAAAAGGATTTTTCAAATAACACTCAATTATGAGCTTCAGATTTATAGACGCTAACCTAATAGATGCGTATGCGCAGTGGGAAAATCAGAGACCGATTAGTCCACAGCTTGAACACGTACTGCACCATACAATGTTTAATGAAATGATTCCTCAGCTAACTACCTATTGTTACATTCGCATGTCAAGTTTATTCAAAGACAGTAATTATTATGATCTGTCACGTAGGTCTTACCTTAAAATAACTTATGGCTATATCATAATTGTTATAAACTCAAACTAATTTCATTCACCCATTAAAAACAGCTATAACGTCAATACCAGGTGAATATCGATGAATAAATAATAATTTTGCTGTTATTCAATGACTGTTGGTGTAGGGTGGCCATGGTTTTTGCAGGCGAATGGATCATTTCATGATTTACGATGTAACGTTTTTTGTTAGGCGCGTACGCAAGTAAGATCGATGATAAATGAAATACTTTCCGTAAACAATTTACGTAAGTGCATAATGATATCAGTTTTAGGTTCTAAATATGTCTGGAGGGGAAACTAAGCGCAGTAGAATAATATAAAGAGTCTGTAATATCAGAAACAAATCGTAGAATTTTACACTTGATGTATACCTATTTTTGAAATCATGCGATAAAATCGATTATACGGAGGAATTACAAACGAATACTCGTAATCGCTTCGGGTTGGCTATGTTGCTTTGAAAATATAGATAAAAATAAAAATTACGACCACGTGTGTAGCAAGCCTTGTTCTCTACCTCAAAAATCTTCTTGCAATAATATTGCTTCCCGTTTTTGAGAAGTTTTTAAAGCGACAAAAGAAACATTTCTGGATATAATGTGTTTATGCAGAGGACCCTGAGATGATGATGTGCTTATGTTATGTTAAGTAGATAATATTTCACGCATATATGCGTCTACAGCGTATACAAACACATTACATATTTGAATTTTATGTCGCGTTTTTGGTCAAGAATAAAAAAGTAGGCATTGTTTTGAAATCGTGATAGTTAGAGAAGTTTTTTCGATATCTAAGTTATTCGTTTACCAACGTTTCTCTTTCAATAGCATATAAAATAAATAAAAAGTCGTCACTCGTATTGTCTAGATAACAAAGTAAGGTATCGCTGGATGTTGACTCGTATCCGCTTATAACATGTTCCTATTGCAAAATAAACTCATATTACTGCATGTATACCTAAGTTATATCTGAAAATTTCACAAATAAACACGTTTTCAACGATGAGGTAATAGACAAATGATAAATATGTACCTACGTCAATATACATAATGTGGTAATAATTGATGCCGGGTGCAGGTGCATGATATGTTATTATTTGTGACGACAGATGTGTAGTTAAGAAATTAATATTCTAAAACATCGATAAGTTATTGATTGTACGATACTCAACCGCAGATAGCGTATTTTGCATACAAACTTACCCACTTCATCTATACTATTTATAAAGAGATAACTTCTATAGACAATGACAAGGCTTATAGGTAAACCAAAGACACGAAACGCTTGCGCGATGTAATTGAACACAGAGCCATCTATTGGTTCATTTCTGAATTACGGTCCCGAAACGAAGTGGGCGGGCCACTAGTAGCTTCATAAATGAAAAAAAAATAGAATTATAGGCACATGTTCCATTTTTCCCTCTACTGTTAATCAAACATTTCAATTAACCAAAGAGAACTGGCGATAGGGTGAATGTGCCCCTTTTCGGCCATTTAGAGGACTTGTTGACTTTGAGGCATTGTTTTTATATGATTCTTTAATCCCGGAATAGTGGGTGTAAACTTTTTAGCTTCAAATTATAGTCTAATTTTAATATAAATACCGCATTTACTTCTCAATATTATAGAATAATTGTTAAAAAATAAATCTCCATAAGTAGCAATTTTGCCGGTTTTCGGCCACTCCTTCTATTTTTCGGCCATGAATTTAGCTAGTTCTCGGCCACTAAATAACACAAGGAAAAATGAATTTTATGACATAAAAAATAAGAAACATAATTGATTAAAACCAAGAATTCCAAATCAATTAGTTTAATTATGATAATAATTTAATATTACAACAAAATTAACAAAGGAACATAATCTTTGCAGTTTTGACTACTAAAAAGTTATTTGTAACTTAATATTAGGTTGAATATACGATAGTCAAATAGGATAAATAATTATTTTTTAAGATGATCAAAACTAACTTAGGAACTTTGTTGTCAATTGTTATTTTGCTGTTTGGAATCATTTCCATCTTTGTCCCTTCGCCAGTCTTTTTGTTATTATTCAGTTGGCCGAAAACTAAATATATTTGAAGTGTTTCTCGGCCACTTTCATACCACTGGCCGAAAACTAAACTTATTTATATCAGTTTTCGGCAGTCTAGACAACGTTGTCAATACTATTTACCCGAATTTTATTGCAAATAAAATAAAAAAGTGATAAAAAGGGCACACTTCTTATCTATTGGACACACGATCCTGCTTTATTTACTTGATTTTACTGTCAGTATTATCGATGGGCTGAAAAGTGAAATAAAATCATCCCGATTTCGGCCACAATATTTTACCGGGGCCGAGAAGTAGTTTATTGAAAGCTGGTTTTCGGCCGACAAAAATTAAAAACTTTAACTGAGTATTTTCCAAACAATAACCAATAACAAGTGGCCGAAATCTGACCACACAAATGTGAAGACATCATATTTTGTCTTCCAATTTTTTCTTTTGACAACAACTTACCTCTGACATTAAATTTAAGAGGTTGATTTTTTTAATGTATGAGTCAGTTTTCGGCCTGGCGGCCGAGAACGAGAATCTTCCGAAAAATGTGGTTAGTTACCCGGACATCGAATTAAGATCAATATACTGAATATTATAAACATATCAATCAAAATAACATAAATTCAACTCATCTACAATACAATACGATAAAATAATTGTTCACCTAACTATAATGACTTCATAACTTACCGTGAAACAATTTTGCGCGCACTATTTTTTTGTTATATCCAGCACACGATGGCACTGTCCAACTTTCAGATGCTCACTGAGGAAGCAACTTATGAACTACAATGCTACAAAATTAAGAGGTGTAGTATTAGATTAACTAAGAGTCGACATGACTCTTTAAGTAAGTCTGTGAAGTATACTTTTCTTATTATTCGGGTTTTAACGGCCAATGGCCGAAAACGGGGTATGGCCGGCAAACGGGCACATCTACCCTATGTTACATAAAAATGTATGTTATTTAAAATAACCATTTTTCAAGATAATTATGTACAAATTATAACAAAAGTTGGGACTTGGGACTAATCGACATAATCTGCAGTAGGTAATCGTTTTCCATGAAAGCAATCGTTAAGACTGATTGCCACACAAAGAATCAGTAACTTTCTACAATCAGAATCATTCGTCACTTTTATTTTTGAATATTTTTTCATCTGACTCATTCCATTCATAGTTTCATGGTTATGAACTTCATTACAAGTAAATTATCTTTTCAAAGGCCCATTAAATAGAAAACATAAAAAATTGTTATCATTTGTAAAAAGGCATTCAACATGACACCCAATTTGAAAGATTTATTGGACTGTTACTAATGTTAGGTACACTTGAAGATTTGAGCTGAATGATTGCTGCTACAACAATACGCACTATACGAGTACTAAACGCAGGCGATTCATTATTTAGTAATGAATGATAAATATAATGGCAGGTTAGTTCTTAGGCAAGGCAAGCGTGGTGATTAAGCCTAATCCCATCATAGTAGAGATAACTTGATTTCTATGATGGAGGCCTTTGCCCTGCAGTGGGACAGTATATAGGCTGATACTTTTTAGATCTTAATTTTTTTTTTCATTGGGGCTTAGTGGATATGAACTTGCTACTCCGGAAATGGAGGTTATAGGTTCAAATTCCAGCTTCCACATCTGGGTTTTTAAAATCTAAGTACGTATATCTACTATAGTTTGAGATTGAGAGAAAACATCATAAAGAAATTTGCACATTTCAGAAGTTTCAGAGATTATGCTGTCTCCTTAAAAGTATCGCCCACACTAACTTAGCCACTGCACGCTCATATGGCGACGAAGTTGATGAGCTATTTATAACGGTGTAACATTTTCACGTGAAGGCTTCATGACTGAATGTCCACTAGACATGGTAAAGATAACAATATTGATCGTAGCTATAGAGATCATTATATTGATATAAGAAGCAACTTACTTTATGTCATGTTACCTTTAGTTAGATGTATTGCAAATAAAGAAATAAATTAAAGCTTGTATTATGCTCCGTCTTGCGTAAACAACTCTTTGTCATGAATAGTCTCGTCTGCCGCATCATCATCATCAGCCTGTATCTTGATCCCACTGCCGGGTATAGGCCTCATCTTGGGCTCGCCATTTACATCGGTCCTGTGCGAGTCTCATCCAGGTCTTTCCCACCACTTTGTATATGTCATCAGCCCATCTTGCCCTTCTGCCACATATCAAATCAAAGGCACATTAGGAAGGAGTTTGATTGATGTGGAACTGCCCGAGCGCGAGTCGCTTGTGCTGCATTTGGGGAGAGTACACTGAGATGGGACACAGACACAGACTTTGTAGGAAGTGAAGAAACGTACCGGGGAAAGAGCAAGTACCTGGTGAGCGTCTCGCAAGATCCGGTCCGTGTGCCGAGACGTTAGGAAGGGCCATAGGTGGTGGAGGAATCTGAGTCTTTTGCATACAAACTTACCCACTTCATAGCTTCATAAATGAAAAAAAAATTGAATTATAGGCACATGTTCCATTTTTCCCTCTACTGTTAATCAAACATTTCAATTAACCAAAGAGAACTTGCGATATGTTACATAAAAATGTATGTTATTTAAAATAACCGATATCCATTTTTCAAGATAAATATGTAAAAATTATAACAAAAGTTGGGACTAATCGACATAATCTACAGTAGGTAATCGTTTTCCATGAAAGCGGTCGTTAAGACTGATTGCCAAACAGAGAATCAGTAACTTTCTACAATCAAAATCATTCGTCACTTTTATTTTTGAATATTTTTTCATCTGACTCATTCCGTTCATAGTTTCATGGTTAAGAAAGAACTTCATTACAAGTAAATTAGCTGTTCAAAGACTCATTAAATAGAAAACATAAAAAATTGTTATCATTTGTAAAAAGGCATTCAACATGACACCCAATTTTAAAGATTTATTGGTCCGTTACTACTGTTAGGTACACTTAAAGATTTGAGCTGAATGATTGCTGCTTACAACAATACGCACTATACGAGTACTAAACGCAGGCGATTCATTATTTAGTAATGAATGATAAATATAATGGCCTATAGTATATTAGCAGTAGTACAGGAGTATCTGGGAATCCTTGTCTTTTCCGCGGAGAGACAATTTAGCCGGTTTAAATGGTGCGGGCGGAAGGCGTGTGTTAAATTCTAATGTAGAAGAATATTATTATCATTCGTAGCATTTATAATAGTACACACATAAATAATATAATCTTTAAAAAAATAACCTTTTTTTTGCGTTCCCCTAATTGTGCCGGTGTGTGTAGTTGCGTTGCGATTGAGGCTTAGTGGATATGTTTTTTTAAATCGAAGTATGTGTATAGATACTATAGTTCGAGATTGAGGGAAAACATCATGAGGAAATATGCACATTTCGGATGTTTTAGAGATTTTGCCGTCTCCTAAAAAGTATCGCCCTGGGCGAAGCCGCGTTTCCACACTAACTTAGCCACGCTACTGCACGCTTAGATGGCGACGAAGTTGACAGAGCTATTTATAACGGTGTAACATTTTCACGTGAAGGCATCATGACTGAATGTCCACTAGACATGGTAAAGATAACAATATTGATCGTAGCTATAGAGATCATTATATTGATATAAGAAGCAACTTCCTTCATGTCATGTTACCTTTAGTCATATGTATAGCAAATAAAGAAATAAATTAAAGCTTGTATTATGCTCCGTCTTGGGTAAGCAACTCTTTGGCATGAATGGTCTGCTCGTCTGCCGCATCATCATCATCAGCCTGTATTTTGATCTCACTGCAGGGTTTAGGCCTCTCTTGTGCTCGCCATTTACATTGGTCCCTGTGCGAGCCTCATCCAGGTCTTTTCCACCACTCTGTATATGTCATCAGCCCATCTTGCCCTTCTGCCACATATCACATCAAAGGCACATTAGGAAGAAGTTTGATTGATGTGGAACTGCCCGAGCGCGAGTCACTTGTGCTGCATTTGGGGAGAAGTAACACTGAGATGGGACACAGACACAGACTTTGTTGGAAGTGAAGAAACGTACCGGGGAAAGAGCAAGTACCTGGTGAGCATCTCGCAAGATCCGGTCCGTGTGCCGAGACGTTAGGAAGAACCATGGGCTGGTGGAGGGACCTGTGTCTTATATCACATTAAAAATAAACTAAAGTATCATGCTATGCTCTTCATTCTTAGAGCCGTGAGAGTAGTGAGCTAGGCTTGCAAATTAGACTGTATGTGGAGTCTAACTGGTGCCTGACCTATTTCACATGACAACGGCTGCGATTTAGTCAGTCAGATCGCCTGAACTCGAGACCATTACACAACTGGGTCGAGGTCGGGGTCGCTGCATAATCGCTTACTAATACGAATTGGTGATGACGGCTTCTTTTTGCGTTAAGTAATTGTAAAGGATTATTTTTACTTTTATTCAATTTAATATTTTGAGTAACTCCACGTTAGCAATTATTGTAATTGTATTGCAACTTAAGAACTATGAATTTCAACTAAATGAAAGTTTAGGAGTCAACATTGTGTGACAGGAGTTGGGAAGAGTCCTAAATTTTGTTAGTCACATTTTAAAATCTTATATCCAAGGCCTGGTGGCCTTATAAGCCATCTCGTTACGAATGAAAATAAACCTGTAGCGTCCAAACAAAGGTGAAAAAGCGCTTATTCGAAAGGGAGCGCTCGGGCCCGCATTGCTATACAAAATTAGTTTTTTACTAAATATTGAGTTCTTAGTCAACAAGATGGATATCAAACTTTTGAGATGGATGGCTGACGAGTAGACAGATCATTGGATGGTAAGCATTTACCTCCATACCCATTGCCACACCAGAGGAGTACACCAGTGTACTAAGATCTAAAAGGTTTTTTGCTTCGGAATCATCTTCATTATCTTAATGTTGAACCGTATTTCTATAAGTGGTAGTTTGGACCATATCCTCCTTTCTTATCAACAGTAGAGGCACCCCATCCCCTCTGTTGTGGCATGTCCAAATTGCCCAGATGACGCAGGGCGGTGTTTGCCCGCGCACAGGTGGCGCTGTTGGCGCAGCTGCCGCGCCTGCGCCGCCGGAGCGTACGGGTGACTCATGCGCACAAACACGGAGGACGAATGAAAATGACCCGGATTCACTGGGAAATGGGTGTGCAAGCTGCCAATGCAGTTGAGTATGCAGTAAGTACAGTTTTACTTCATATACAGGGTGTATTTGTGAACATTAACATCCCTGTAACCACGTGTTCTATCAACCATTCTGAACAACATTAGTTCAACCACTTTTCGAAATTTTTTGAATGGGGATTTAAAATGACCATTGTACACACTTTGTATCTAACCATAAGATTATGTGAAATAAGTAATTTATAATGATTTTAAATAAGGAATACTGTTTACTTTTAAGAATTATTTTGTATCTAGAGAGATTTTTGTAACAACAACAATATTCGTTCAGAAAAGCGTTTAATTTACATAGGTATTACAATTTTAACAAACTAACGACGTAGACACAGTTGGAGATGCGATTTTAAAATTTAGGATTAAGTATTATCAGTTGTTCAAGTTTTAGACCAGATCTAGAATGTATAATATACAACAGCGGACCCTCACGTTGCCTGGTAACGATGAATATGTTTTAGACCGTTTAATTAA
Source organism: Cnaphalocrocis medinalis (assembly GCA_014851415.1). Taxonomy (NCBI): domain Eukaryota; kingdom Metazoa; phylum Arthropoda; class Insecta; order Lepidoptera; family Crambidae; genus Cnaphalocrocis; species Cnaphalocrocis medinalis. The sequence continues at coordinate 10,011,391 of CM026279.1, forward strand.
GATTTATATTCAGATTCTGACCTGATCACCGACATACCAGGCCAAGTAGCCAACGTAAATGTAAAATAATAACATCAAAACGACACACTCTACATGGTCACAAATTGAGCAGCGCTCCTAATATTAACGAAATTCATATTGTTATAGCCCGGCCCAAAACAAATAGACAAAAAGTTTACAATAGGCCGTTATGCGCAGGAAGCGGCCGTGACGGAATGCCGGCGCGCGCGCCGCCTAAAACGACGCGACCGCACACGCCAGCTTATTACGTCGGAGTCTCAACTTCGATTTTTTCACAGTCTTGTGCTGTGGTGTTTTACACTCCATTTGGGGAGAAGTGGACATTGAGATGAGCCAAAGACACAGACTTTGTAGGAAAGAAACACACCGGGGAAAGAGCCCTTAGCAAGTACCTGGTGAGCGTCTCCCAAGATTCGGTCCGTATGCCGAGACGGTAGGAAAGACCATGGGCTGGTGGAGGAACCTATGTCTTTTTCACAGTCTTGCCCAACTAGCGCATTAGTTAGTAGCGACTGGGATACAAGGCTTGATTCCGCGATCGGGCCAGAATTCTCTCTCTCTCCTCTTATTGGGTAATTCCCGGTTGCGTTCAAAGCTGATTTTGGAGCCCAGAGCACGCTTAGACCGTGATTTAGGATTTGGGAAGTCTGGTAATTATAATGAAGCGACTACTGCCTGACCTTCTCAGGATTGTTAAGATCATAATGATGATGATACTGATAAGACGGAGGTGATCATGGTAACACCTTTCAGAAACTGTGCAAAACGTGCAGGTTTCCTCTTGATGTTTTTCTTCAACCCTGAGCCAATGGTAGAAATACGCACATAGATTTGAAAAATCTAGATCGGATTCGAATCACGTCCCTCCGTATGGAGGGCACATTCTTATCAACATATTGATAAGAATAAAGATTGAAAGAAGAAATATTGGTATCGGGAGGAATCGGGCTACAATTTGTAGCAGAGGTTTTCTGTTAACAGATACTCAGGGCTGACCCAGACTGATTGCAGACAGTTCAACATTCCTGCACATACGTGCCGTTAGGTCCTTTCTGAATATACGAGTACACATACTAACGTATCGTGCAAGTACATAAGCTTGTTTAAGGCGTTAATTAGAATGCAAAAATCACTTAATCAAATCTATATTCCTGATTCTCAGAAGAGAATCCTGGCCACAAGTAAAAAACTGACCGAAAGAATATGCAAAAATGTGGTTTCCATAAAAAGTAAATTAATGAAATAGCGTTCCATAAAAGTTCTAATAGTTTATTTACGTAATTGCGATAAAATGTTAATTCCTTGGATGCAACCTTTTTGGCTTTTAAAGTGACTAACAATGTAGGTAGTGAGTAAGATAAAAAACTCAATAACATTTAACTTCCTCGGCAAATAAAATAAATCTAATTGTGTGTGTTGTATTAGCTGATCTGATAAAACAAAATTATGCGCGAAAAAATAAACAAGCTGAAATTATCTGATTCAATTATGGATCCACAAAAAATAACAATGGTAGTAACAATCACCTATTACATTATAAGATGTTTTTTTTTCATTGTTATAAAGAACTTAAAGGTTTAAAATTTAAGCGTTGTTGTAGAAAAAACGTCTTATTTCTTCATTTTCATCCCACCATTGTAATTAAATTATGCTGTCACAATATAATGATCTAATCATATACTATTATTATACCTAACACGGTCTATAATGGTTGCTTTGTTATAAATTTACCATCTGGTTTTACACTATGGAAGCAATAAAGAATTGAGTATTGAGTATACAAATCTAACGTTCAAGTACGGGGGCCAATAACTACTTATCTAACGTTAGTATGGGAATAGAATATTATGCAATGAGTAACAGTATCCTCTTAGCGTCAGCCATAAAAGTGAAAGTGACATCCGTAAAAATGTTTACCAGCTGAATCAGTTACAGTCATGTCTAACGCATGGTTCAGTCATCAACAGTCAGCAAGAGTGATCGAACGGTTGTGTGAAGGCGGGACCAAAAGAAAAACTAGCCTAAGCAAAATAATGCCCACATGATTCCTGAAGTTTCCTTAGTTTGTTAAAACTCAGGCATCGACGTTAATCGTTTTTCAAAAAGGAAAGTTTAAAAATGCGAATACTCAAAAAGAAGATTTTTTGGTTTATAATTTTTAAGAGTAAATTCAAGAACAGATTTAAGGGGTAGGTTTGGAGGTATATGCCTCAGGGTCAGATATTTTTTGAGTACCAATTAATCACAATAATAATCCATCACCATGCATAGGAATATACTTATAAGTTATTGTCGACCAGGGATGTAACGGAAGTAGTTTTATCGGAACCGAAGCCGGAATCGGAGTTTTTAAATTTGCTTTATCGGAATCGGAACCGGAGTCGGAATCGGAATCGGAAGCAGGGTGACATGAGAGAGAATTATTATTTAAAGACAAATAAAACATTATGTAGTATTTTTTTATTTCAAGTTATAGTTGTACCTAACATAAAACATAAAAAATGAACAATATGGCATATTCCAATCGAATCATAATATTCGGTCGGCACACGCCGCCGCACTCGCCCGCTAACTATGCATCGACCTCCGATTCAAAGCTCCGATTAAAAAATATCGGAGCCGGAGTCGGAACCGAAAGTATAATAGTAATCGGAAGTTCCGACTAAACGGAACCGGAACCGAAGTTCCGTAACATCCCTATTGTCGACTATTTACTGAACTTGTGTCCCTCATTTTAGAAAAGCCCCTAACTGGATCAAATTTTTCGGGCCTAGTCTCATCCTGTCCTGCGTCTATACTTGTACCTCTGCGTTAAGTGGTTGCAGATGAGTCTCTATACTATTTATATCGATTGCAACAATAGGAGACACGTTTTAAAGTCTCGATTTCGGGGTCAGATGTTAATAAATCGGCAAGCGGAAACCCGCACTCGCGAATACAAAGTAACGCTGGTCAGAAGCGGAACTCAGTACTAGAGGATAACACGCGCATGCGCAAACAGGGTCAAGGCAGTACAGATGCCATGCCTAGGATCTCAAGTACAGGAACTTGGTGTCAAGTGAGGAGCACGAGGAAAATGTGAGAAAGGTGATTTTGAAGATAACGCCGGTTTTGAGGTCAATGGAAGAGACGGGGATTTGTCTCTACACTTTTGTGTATTTTTATCCCTATGTTGTACTCACGCGTACGTTGGAGTACATAAAGTTCGAAAAAAATACTGCTTTTGGTTCCACCGAGAAGTGTGCCCACTCACACTAGATTTATAGGCTTAGGGGAAAACTCGCCCGCGAATTTCAAGACTTTTTGGCTGGTCACTGTTCTAACCTAACCTAACCAATATTTTTGTGATGAGAGGTATACATGGAGATATGTAGAAAAAATATATTTCCAGACCTTAGAGGTTAACTATAAAAAAATAAAACGGGAATTAACGCGACGTTTATTGTTAAGTACATCGAATGTATTACTCCTTGATGATTCGGCTACGTTACAACAGCCGGGGTCACAAGCGGATTGACAGTTCAAACAAAATTCCGTGAAGCACAAATCGACTTGACTCAAGTCAAATAATATCAAACCGATCAGCTTTCTTATGTGAAGGTCTTATATAGAAAACGTGAGCGAATACCCAATTGCTTATTGAGAAAGTTCAATATCACTGAACTAAGACGGCAAACGTTCGCCGGAGTGAAATGATGCGAGCACCAAACCAGGTCAAGGTGAAATTTTGCGCTTAGAATCGGTACAGACAATTTGGAGTTAAGTGTAGGTACCTACTTGATAGTCAAAAAGAAAGTAGCGTCACGTCTAATTGTAGAATCACCATTAGACAATTTGTAGAAGCCGATAGATTGTGTTGTGACGTAATTTTCGGGACATTTGATAACAAAATACGCATCGTAAATGCAAATACACAAGGTTACTATGTGTTTTCTCACTTTATTACTGACAATATACAGTAAGGAAACTATGACGTAAGTAAAGTAAAGATTATTTTTCAATTTAGGTAAGTATAGACTGAAGGATTTGTCGGAAACTAAAACCTCGATATAAACAACATTCGTATGTACTATATATTCGTTCATGTATATATATTCGTATATACCTATTTTTGTTAGGGTTCGAAGAAAACCACGTTCTTATATTGAATTCCGGTTATATTTTGTTTTCATTGTTATATTCATAAACTAAAAAGAAGGACAGAAGATTTTTTTTTTCGCGGACGTTGAGCAAATAATAAAATTGTAAAGTTTACGCATCAAGATAAGTAGGTTTCTTCATATAATCTAACTTTATCCCAGTGAAGGACACCCTGTTCTTTTGTTCTGTGCTGTTCTTATTAATTGAACCATAAACTCTTATTTACACTTACTTATAATGAATTATATAAATTAAAGGATCTATAACTATTACCTTGTTAGGTCTAAAGAACAGCTGCGTCTGTGAATGAAATCTTATTTGCTTGGAGAAAGGTACAAAATTAGCCTATTGTATTTAAACAATAGCAAAGTTAATGTATGCGTACTGACATTCGACGTCATTAGAAAGCCGAAGAACACAATTTGAGGCAAACGGGGCAATGCAGGAATCGACCAGAGTGTTGCTTTTATGTACTGGCTGTTACACCCACCGAGTTTGTTTTAAGTTTATAGTTTTGTAATAAGTAAGTTTTCTTAAGCAACTATGTATCTCATTTCAGTTGGAGGTAAAATACGTGCCACTTTATTAGGATTTAGTAGGTATAATTAAGTTGTCATATAAAATTGTGTTTGTCACACTATCCGATCGAAGTAACAGCGTAAAAAGGCAACGAAATCGGGCATTGGCATTGTATGGCCGGGTTCCTAAAAACAGCAATCTATCCATGACTCATTTGTTTGAAGAATAACAAAGGTACGAGTAATGTATCTACGTATTGCCCGTGCGCCGGTCAAAGCCTTCTTGCCCAATATTCATATTATGTAAGAATGAGATACTTTTCTCGAAGGTTCTGTATTCCCACTACTTAGTGACTCGGCATAATATTTTATGCTCTAGAGTCAACGTTATAGATTGGGTATGGTTAAAGTATTTGAGATGTAGTCTGGCCATCCCACACTACATCAAATTTCATAAAGAGACACTATTTTGCTGACCTTATGATCTACGAGTGTGTTTTGCTATGGGCATCGAGTAGTAAGATACTGTTACGGTACCTATTTATAGTTTTGATCCAACTAAACACCCTTAGTAAACCCTTAGTAAAAATATTCATTGATGCAGTACCAGTAAATCATTGGAAAAATCACGTTGGTCTGGTACTCTACTGCTATGTAAAAGAAAAAAACAGTTGCGCATAAGTAGTAGGTTATAACTTTCTCGCGACTTATTTTTTGTTAGCAAATACAAAACAATGCACTTTACCATCCTCAAATTAACTTGTGACAATGAACGACAGATTTGACATAAACGTAGATACCTTATGTTTTTATTAGTCGTTGCATTTTGTTCAGTATCTGTTCTGAATTTATTCTTAAACCAGATAGATTCAAACTTAGATTGTCGACAAAGACAATATTTTTAGCTTAAAAGCAAATTGGGGAGGCATAAGCCTATAGGACATAGGTCCTGTAGTGGATTGCAACAGACTGATGATGATGATGAGTCAATGCATACGAAACCGATTACTCATTCAAAAATAGTAATCGTACTCATAGTACTGTTAGTAAGAAAATTAACATAAACTAATTATTACCTAAGGTTTGATATAAATATTTTCTCAGAACAGTGCGCATTAGTATTAGTTTAAGAAGTTTGAAGTTATACCTAAACGATTTGGAGTAGGTAATGAATTATTAGGTAGGATACCTAAGTCGTAAAATGTGAATCAAAATTCAGGATGGAGCGCGGAAGAGGGAAGTGGCGCGAGTCTTGGAGTATCCTGCCTGACGGCTGGTTATAAATACCACTGGGGTTTACCTCTTAACTCATTGTTCGTTTGAGGCTAAGACAACTGACTGATTTATAAATCAGAAGAACATGATTCAAGTTAGCGACGGTTAAACGGCCAAACAAGAATCTCTACGACACTTTTGAAAGACGTAGGTACGTTTATATTTATACTGCCGTTCAGAACGCCTATTTCACCATTTAAGTACCTATACATAATACATAACTTATATTAATCGATATTCAACCTAACGTAATTTCTAGAATTTTTAAGTGTTTGTTGTGTGAAAAACTTAATTATATTATTTTATTCACATATCTGATGTAACATCTTTTATTGTAATTTATGTAGATACAAATACACCTGTTGTTTGATTTTATCTTTTTAATAAACGTAATTTCGATTGGCGTTTTAATAACCTTTTAACCTTAACCTAAGAATTATCAAATTATAAATGGGTAATGCTTTAAAGTAATAAGCCGCTGTCAAAAATTACCTACCAAATGGATTTTTCTATATTACCGAATATATATATAGTTTCTTAATATGTGAGTGTTTCAATTTGTCTAGAAGCACTGCTTTTATTCTGTTGAAAAATCCTTTCTTAAGTAGTTACATATGACCAGTTTTCTTCTACTATCACGTTTTATTATCACAAAAACACGTTGTTTACTGAAATACCTACATACATTATGTGTTGAAGATAGAAGAATATCTACATATAAGAGAATGTTATCTACCTACTAGTGAGTAATTTCGAAACATTACCGAATACTTGTATAAAAACTAAGTTATGCATTAATTGTTTTAATCACCTGACTCGTCTCACTTCTGTCAGTTCAACAGAAAAAAATAAAAAAAAACAAAAGAGCATAATTTATCATCCATTATCGTCATTAATCGCATATTTTGCTTCAATGAACTTTGCCATTATACGTTTTTTTTACCAATTAAACTCACTATTATACGGTTTAATCGCAGATGTAATGCAAAACTATGTAGTATTTGTATGTAAGGCATGACACCGTACCTACATACAATGTAAGGCATGACCTACATAAAATACCTACGGCTTCGAATGATAGATATTATTTTTTATTAATAAAAGAATAAGCTTAAATGGTCAATTTGAAAATCTTTGCCTAAACTTATTTCTAGATTGCACTTGATTAACCCCCAGGGCAAGGTAGCTAATTTGTTGATACAGATTTTGCCTTATACGAGTACCAATCCGAAAACCCACTTTGCATGTGCGATGTAAGTTAGCACAGTGACATCTGTTGGCAGTTTACGGAACTATTTCAACTTGGATCTATAGATCATTGCTGTCGCTTGCAAGTGTTCTTACAGCACTTGTATTACGAACATCAGAAAACAGTGAATTACAAATATTACACCCAGACAAACAACAACAACATAGGTAGGTGTTCGTCACAAGAACCCAGATTAGTTAAGGGTGAGGATCTGGTTTTTGATCCAGCCTCAAACGCCAAATGTCCTAAAGGGTCATCGGACCTGCTTACTTTGTGCACTTTAATTTGGTATATGACTATTTCGAAATAGGTCAATATTAATAAACAGTTCCAAGGCTTACTTCATATGTATCATCTCACAGATACATCTACTTAACGAACTTACCTCTAAAGAAGCACATTCACTCACTTTACGCAGTGAAAGTGAAATAATTACTTTTTATTTTCCCAGCACAAGGTAATCAACATTTAGTAAGTAAGTAAGTGACGTCACCTCAATACTATCAAATCTCCAACATACTCTCCAACATAATCATTCTTGATTAGAATTAAAAGACAAGGAGATAAATAAACTGCGATGCGCATTTTTATTACATTCTCGCGTGACTGACATCGGACCTAAAGCTGTCTTATGATAATATAATTAAAAAATATTAGGTATTTCGATATTTCTCTTAGGTAAATTTTGCAAAAGGTAAATCAAAAACTCTTTACTTACTGTTGAGCGGAGTTCGCGACAGAACTGTATGGTTGATACCATACAGTTCTGTCGCGAACTCCGTATAGCCTCAAAGTGATTCATACAGTTTCTGACGCGAACTCCGCTCAATAGTAAATAGAGTTTTTGATTTTGATCTACTTTTGCTTACTATAAGCTATTGACCCAAAACCAAAATTTTCCTCGTACATTGATAGCAGTCAGCTATTTGTAGGTACGGATAGGACAAGGCTGTTTTAGTCTATGGATGACATTGATTAGGGGGCGTTGCACTGCACATTGTCTAGTATGACATTGGCGGAATCACCGCGTCATCGCTGTGACCGAGATTTCAACCAAAAAGATGTTGTGATGTCTAAAACAAATTCACTCATGTGATACTTCCTAGGAAGACATCAATAATTCTAACTTTAGAAGCTCAGGCCATCTTGCACGCCTTACATTCACACAATTGTCTTGTCGATACGTACTGTTCAGTAATAGGATTAAACAATGGTATGTTATAGGTATGTAATACTATACACGACAATTTTTGATTATTTATTTATTATTTTGAACACCAATGGCGTCAATTACCTACATTTTATAGGTGGTTATAGGTACAAAGTTTCTATACATATCTAAAAAGAGAATAGCAAATTTTTTTTAAATAAAAGAGTATGTATAGACAATCAGATAACCAAGAGTGCATAAATATACCAGCATAAGTAATCTGTATTGAATAATAATTTTACAGCCTGACTTTTACATCTAGATTAGTTGTTGCATAGTTTAAAAAACATAAAACATAATTACATTGGTAAAACCTCGAATTTCAGTACTTCTGAGCGATATGCGAGTAATTAAGCATGCGAGTCGAATTTCTCAGAGCATTATTTGAAAACATGCGTCATGTCATTATCACCGTTAAAATTGCATTCTTTGTGCACTCTACCTTATCCGCCACTTTGACCTTACTAAGCCTTAGATGCATGCTAAGAAGTTAAACTAACATAGATGAGTACTCGTCATTGATTTTTAACATTTTTATTACTTGTATCTGGTCTTATGCTTGCAGTAAAAAGTTTCAAGGCCGTAAACCTAAATAAGCATGAATTGCATGTACGTACCTACGTATGAATAAGTACCTACTATAATATAGGGTAGAAAAACACATTGAGCCCTGGAGAGAAATATTTAATTTAGAGATATTTTGAATTTCGAATATGCCGACGAGGTAAAAAAAAAAATTACCTATTCAATTTTCGATCCTTAGTTTTAAATTTCGAAAATGACAAATAGCGCATACCTATTTGCGAAATGGAGCCTTCATGGCGACACTTCTAACGAGTTCACTTTGTATCCCGGGTTTTTCTAATCGAAGTTAGAGGTAGAGGCTTATCGATCCGTCTGTCATGTTCACTCGCCGTGCAGCCGCAGCGCCGGCTTAGGTATGCGAAAGGTGATTAGCTGCATAGGTGGGCGACGCGTGTGGTCACCGCAGCAGGATGCGCTCATTGGGGTCGTTATGGGCGAACGTCATCCGCATTCCAGTGTTGCCAACATGATATCACGACGTGCTGGGTGTCAGGAGAAAAGGTGCTAGATTGATGTTGAACACTGCTTTTTCCGTAATAATATGTACAGACAGCCACACATCAGGTTACTTACAGGATTTTCAACCTAATGTGAACGACAGTAAGATGACAGTCGATTGAAGAAATTTGACAGTTTTGTATACTTTGATGTGTGGCTTACGTACATTCGTGTGATGAATACTTTATTAGTTCAGTTTCTGGGTGTAATTTATTTATTTAAGTATTATATTGTATTATATTAACATTTGTAATACATCTGTGTGGTCTGATAAATCTGTAACACACGTGAGCTAGTTAGTACGAAGTCAGCTAAAGGTATGAGATGTTGTGTGAATTAATTAATTTATTTACGTTTAGTGTTTTATGGATAACAAATAGCAACAAATGATTATGTAAGTTGTCTATAAAAAAACTTTATCGCATTCAGCACATGTTCCTGATTAAAATAAAACATGTCGTTTTTTGCACATCACCAGTAGGGGGCGTGAATTTATCTACGTACAAATTGTAGCTTGTGATGATATCATTCGTAATTATTCATACATATACTAATTATCACATAAATCATCAATCACACTAATATGGCTGTTTGGATATAAAAAGTAAGCATATATTTTATTGGCCAATTATAATTGAACAGTTTAATATCTTTATTTTTTGGTTGTAATAATAAGTCTTTTCAAATAGGTTATAGATATTTGTCTCCTGACAATATGTATCTACAAGTATAATTTGTCAATTCATTATAAAATACTATATAACTTATTGACTATATAATTTTATGAAACTAAAAAAAGCTCTATGAGCAGATGTATTTATAGTCTTCCAGTCATGTCATTTCCATTTGCGTCCAAACCCATCGCTTGTGAGTCCTAAGTATATAATAAATGAAAATAAGAACAAGAAATACTTACATGGAATTTAAACATTACAGTAAAAATGTAACAAAAGGTATATATATATATATATAACTGTCAAAAGTCTTCAATTAATTGTCTAACTCATTAAGTTGAATATCAATACAGGAAATTTGAAAGGTTGTGGTAACTTGATGTGTGGCTGTCTGTACTATCAAATATACTACATAGTTTGCTTTGTATACATACTTGTGTATGTTTTATCTTAAAAATAGTGTGTACAAAGGTTTAGAATCAAAATTAAACAGCAGGTCGAAGGTCGGTTTTTATGCGGAATTTCAATTCGCAATAAATATTTTTTGTTGTTAAGTATTTTTTTTGTAACAATTTAACACGTGTATCTTATTTTAAACGTGTATTTTTTTTTGTATCTCGCATATCATTTCTTAATTATATATACCTACCTAATGTGTATGAAAAATAAGGCTGTTGAATCATATTTTTTTAGGAAGATCGGGGCACCGACCTCGATTCTCGTGCGATCGACATTGATCTCGAAATGCGATATTTATATCGGCGAATTTAAATCTTTAAATCGACTTAAATGTCGAGTGTTGAAGAATAGATCCTTTGATCTTTTTACCCAACGAAAATAAAACCTTTAACTTCAATACAAACAATATGGATATTCGGATGTAGCCGGTTTTGAATATAAATACCTGCGCCTGAGTAAATAGTAAGTTAATTAAGAGACACATATGTTACCTATTTGTCGTTTTGAAGCAAACAATAGAATAATGTTGGACCCGTTGTTTATAATACTATTACGTAAAACAAAAAATGTAAATAACGTATTACGAGTGGGCTTATTCAACATTAAAGTAAGAAGTTGTTTTTAAAGTATTATGAGATAGACTCTTTTGCTTATTCGTTTTTTATTTTACAATACCATTTTGTAAAGTTGGTGATTGGCGCAATAGTACAAAAATCGTTTTATTTATCCTAGAGTAAATTTTCAATGTAAATTATTGTTTTTGCACAAGTAGCCAAGAAGCCTGTATAAAATTTTAATATTACGGCCCATATTTGCAGGTAAGTATAATTCATTCTTCAGACTTCAGAGTTTATGGATAGACACCCATTTTTACCATGAAACTAAGGGCAAAACAAAAGTATTAACACAATGTAATGTGACATGTTCATATGTGTGTACACTCCTCCATTCAAGTTGCATTATGTCGCAGCAATAAGATTTATATTTGATTAAAATTGTAATCGTTCATTGAATGAAGTTGTGTGTTTAACTACATACATGTAGATATATCATCGACCTCGGAGTTTCCTACCCACAGCCAGCTCCAATCAGCCGATACCGATCTGCCGTATTTAGATACGTAACATTTCAAATGCAAGAATAACCGGTTTTACATTTATAAATTGAGATAATGCACGTTTTTGAACCAGCACATTTGTTTTTCGATTAGCAATCGACATATATTGATGCGTTTCTATTCTAAGCGTGCGAGATTTTTGAAAAGCTTTACGTCTTAAAACACCATAATGTACGAATATCAAAAAAACAAACTAGAGTTAGTGGGAGTGCATGTAAATTATGTTAAATCAGATGTTTATCAATACATGTATGGAACAACGAAAAAAAGTACAGTGAAACTTTTTCACCTGGAAAGTACGTAGCGCGCTTTCCACGGTGTGCTACAATGGGTACGCCATCGTGCTACAGCGCGTAAGCTACAGTGCTACAGCGCGTACTACGAAATATGTCTGCTACGACACTTACGCTACATCTAATACCTAAGCTAGCGCTACAATACGTACGTCTCTGTGAAGTGGTGTCAAAAAACATTGAATGGAAAATTAGGTTTGTAAGTGGTTAAACTAATTCGTTACTTTACTGCCACAGACTATGTTATGTCTATGGCCGCGGTTCAGGTTAAAGGTGCCAACTAGGAAATGCGCGTGCGGCGACTTCCGCCGTTATATTATACGGTCTGATGTAAAAGGCAAGTCTTTATTCTATTGCTAATACAAATCGAATGGGTCATAATATGTTAAATAACTGACTTGAGCATCTTCTATATTTAGAACCATGTTAGTTGATAAGGTATTCTTTATTACTGCGTGATGTACTAATGTAGGTATTATGCACTTGAGGTCAAAATATATAAATTTATTTACATTTATGTCATTGCAGTAAGGTTCAAATTGTATTTCTATTCGTGTAAGTATATATTTATTGTACCATTTCTGTGCTACTACTGAGGTTTTTATTACCTACTTTATTTTTATATGAAACTTTCTATTCGATGGATTGTTTATCTATAGCTTGGCCCCAGTCATAAAAAACAAATAAAAGACGAAATACGAATTACTGAGTAAAGTAGAACGTTTTTAGCCTAGTGACATACTAATGTTACATTTAGGTCAAAGTGGTTCCTTATGTCTATTTTATTTAAGTGAATACGTTAACAAATAAAGTGATGCATCGGATGTTTGCAAAAGCGCCAAAATCATACCATATTATGAACAGTATAATGTAGTTTAACCATCTTGTTTCAATGTCACGAAAATTGAATACCAGACAGGAAAAATATTTTTCGAAATATGTCAAAGTATACTGCAGTTAGTAGTGAAAAATAAATTTCAAAATCATCATGGAGCCCTATTATTCTACTATGGTCGAGAACAAATAACCTCATTGTACAGAGTTGTTTGTGTAACCGCATAATTTCTAGATAGCAAGAAGGTATATTCTAGAAAAAATAAGCAGAGTCTAACATACATACAAAAATTCATATACATATATTGTATGTTCTCAGAGTCAAACTTGAAAACTTTAGCTAAGTCCATACGAGGTCAACCCAAAATAGAAAATCCAAAAAGAACATTTTACACGTACAAAAAGTTGTTTCAAAATTAATTAATTTTTAACTTTAATAGCTCACGATAAATTTTATGACTCAAACTCTTTCATATTTTTTTATTACGCATTATAAATTTAATGCACAGTCTGTGTGTTTATACATTTAAAATATTTGAAATGTATGTTATTTGCAGCTATTTTAAGCATTTTACGCTTAAGCTTACCTATATCTAAATAATAACTCTTTGCAAGTCTGGTCCTATACCTAAATATTGATAGTTTGAAAATATATCTGGTACAACGACAATTATAATTGTTACAATTATTGTATTGTTGTAACTATTTACACTTCATGTAAATTAGGTCAGTTTTTTCTATCCACACATTATATCAAACTAGCTGTGTCCCGCGTATATTTAGATAACATACAATATATTATTATCTTTATAAATTGTAGCCTGTATGTTATTTTGATATGTAAGCTATATTATTGTGAAGTTTTATTAAAATCCATTCAGTGTAGTGTCAAAAGAATAAAAAACATACCTACACACTTACACACAACATACTAACAAACTTTCGCGTTAACAATAATATAAGTAGGCATTTAGCAAGCAAATTCGTGGGTAAATCTTGTGTTGGGTTCAATAAAACTAAATAAGGAAAATAACAAATGAGCATAGATCTACGACTGGTCCAAATTAAACACACTGGCTATTTTCAAATCCGAAAAGGTTGAAATTGGAACCTCACCTGGAATTAAAAACAAAAAAGCATCGCGTGTGACGTCAATCGCCTTAAACAGTGTCCAGTCCAGTTTGGTTCAAAGAACTTGGATATTTTAATTTGAAACGTACTTGCTATAAAAATGACGTCAGTTATTTTTATTAGAGAAGGGCCAAAAGGCAGGTAGGTGACCTGCCGGCAAATGTTTATCGCTTGTTTCACTGATGGATGACAATTGACTGGCCCAGGTAAATTTACAAATAGGTTCAGGAGACGGATCTCCTTTCTTTGTCTTTTAAGTGATTATAATTTTAAACGTAGTTAACGTTCAAATCCAATAATCAATGTTTTTCTTTATATTTACACATCTGAATGTTAAGTATAAGTACATTACCTTTCTTATCTTCCAATAGGGGATTTTGTATTTGGGATGTGTACCTACATGTGCTAGATAGTATCTGCGTCAATGCAGTGCCTTGTTTGTACTAGAGATAGCCTCGATATAAACTCGCGTGCCCTCATGCAACTGCGTTACTTAATCTTTATAATAAAATTGAACTTTACCATTGAAGAAAACAGTTACGTACACACCTACACATAACACCTAACAACACCTAACATATTCTCATACCTAGCATGTCATTTTAACGGCATCTTCTATGCAAGCTTCGATAAGAGAGCGTACAAGGAAACGGAATTCACACAGAATCTTTACGCCTGTCCCTTTAAAGGAGCTTTGCGTCTCATTTGTTTGGATGTGACTATTAAATATTCGTTACTTACAGGGCGGTTTCGTTGTAGGCTCTCAGGTTTGCAACTGTTTGGTTCACGTGCTTACTATTTCAATTGATTAATAATACGACATGCAAATTGTATATTGTCACATCCTTCATGTACATTCACGTTTCATATTTTTAATGTCCCTGTGTGACGCCATCATCATAGGTCGCGTCTAATCAATGATACACCTAATAAAAGCTATCATCTTTATCACAAAAACGACTGATTCATGAATAGCGAGATGCATGAAGTTTTTTATAAGCATTGAATACAATGACTTATAATATTACAATATCAGAGAGGTTATCTGACTTGCTGAACAAGAAACATGTCTATTTTGGTCGGATAAACTTATCTTTATATACGTCAAATAATGGCGTGACATTATTATTAATAATTATTACATTACAGATGATGAAACAACGGCCTGATATAAGGAAAAAATCCAAGAAAAAGACAAGAGTGGCGACGAAAAAACTACCGAATTAACTCCGTAATTAGGAATATAATTATTACAAATCAAATTCGTTGAATATCAAACATTTTATGAGTGCATAAATTAAAAAGGTGCTAAATATATACAGGTGCAATTAAATGATCCTGTTTTTTAAAACTACGAAATAGAAAATATAAAATGTTGTTATGATCATTGATTGCATAAAAATATCTTGCTTTGCTTCCCATAGTATTTTAATTTCAAAAGAAAATAAAATAAATTACTTCCATAAGTGTGTAATAATGACCACGAAAGTTTCGATTTTTCTCATCACGCAACAGTATTTTCGTCAAGTTATATTCCTAATTATTGCCAAAAAAGTTAGTGTTTCCCTTTGATTTGTTAGTAAGAAGATTAATCACGAGTGTGGATAAAGTAATGTAGGAGACTGCACATAACTTGGTAATAAAAACTACGAGTACTAAGGTAAAATTAACATTTCGCGGTGTTACGATAAAATAACAGTCACAATAAGTAAATAAACGTCTCAAGATGGCTTTGCTTATTATTGACCTGTAGATTATGTCACGTTATTAATTTGTTGCATAACATAGAATCAATTGACCGCTAAAATTTTTTGGAAGGTGTTCACAGCGCGCGCTTGTGCAGTGTACAGTGAGGAACAATAAAGTGTAACCAAAATATGTCCGTATATTTATTTGCGGATTTACTATACTTGTCCACTATACTGTACCTATAGGCTTCACCAAACTTATTCTGATCACGCGAGAGTTTATTTCGTAACCATCCTTTTAAAATACAGAACATCTTCATACTGCCTAAAATCAGCAACATAACTTGGTTTATTATTTTGGTTGGTAAATATACTTAGCAGCATTATTCACTCCGCCTGAAGTGTGAAAATTGCTTGCCAAAACGAATCACGAATCGCAAACCAAGGCCTATGCAGTTACAACACAAATTAGCATGAATGAGGCATTCGAAATCGTAAATTAATACCCGGCGTGGTAACCGAGAACAAAAGAATGATATTCATGAGCCGGCTGCGCGCGCGCACGCGGGGAAAGTGGAGCGAATGATAATCCCTTTGTATTTAAAGCTGGGATATTACCACAGTGCTAATATACCTAGCACGCTGTATTTTAATCTTAATAGTTAATTAAAACATGAGGGAACCAGAATAATTTAAGAAAATAAACTCTAAACGTGTCTAAATTATAAAAGTCCTTCACAGTCCCGGGCAAGCGTGGTATAATTGTACAGCTTCTCACCCTCTGCTTGAGGGTAATCTCAGCAGACAAAGACAGATAATACAGACTGGCTTATACAATAGAGTTGTGCATTAGCAGATATACTTGCGCACGCGAGCAAAAATTACAAGCTAACACTACTTGCGGCCTCTTTAGTTCCCGCTTACAAAAGTTTTGTCACTGGCATGTTTATACTATGACAAATGAAATGAGTATTGCAATATGTGCAATATGTAGTTGGTATTCATATCAGCTTGAAGACAGTACATGAATGTATATGACTGTGAATAAATTATATTTTTGAAGAGAAAGGGTCGTAAACGAGCTGTAAGTAGGTAATATTTTAGATTTGCGGGGTTGCTGCCAAACAATTATATCAATTGTAAACGCATCCTTCCTATGTACCAAGGATATAACAACATGATTTTATAATATCTAACAGCCACCTGGTGGAAAGCGGTCATCACACTCTACGTGCGTAAGTAAATATAATTATGTTTCATTCATAGGATATAATTCAATTACTTTATATTCAACAAATTCATTCAACTCTTTCAGTATAATCACAACATGATTGTCCCAATATGCACTGGTACTGGTAAAATTTATTGTACTGTTTCAATTTGCAATTTATGTAAGTAAGTAATGTTTCAATTTAAACTATTTAACTTGCACTACTTACTTTTCGAGGATCGATGTGACATGTGAAGAAGCCTATGGCCAACAGTCGACCATGAAATGCTGATTTAATGCAGGGTGTATCTGTATACACCCTGCATATTGAAAAGAATACCTAACTGCTGAGTTTTTTTAGAGTGACCCCACACTAGCGTCCTTTGAGTTGCGTCTACGCGGCGCGCCCGTAAACGCTAGTGCGGGGTTTGCCGGCAAGACCCCAACGCTCAAAGGACGCTAAATTAAATAAACTATGTACATTTTCATTTGTAAGATGTACATAGATACTCGTACATGTAATGGCAATAAATAAATGAAATGATATTGGTCCAGTAAATATTTCCGAAGTCTGAACGGACCTATCTGCGTGTGGCATCTGGGCCAGATTTTTACGTACTCGCCTTGGCATTGTCAGGTAAACGGTAGATTACGCGCAACGCTGTCGGCCTTGTTGGTTAATTGTTCAGGTGGAAGAAACAACAGGCCCAAATATAGCATTCTTTGTTTACATGTCACATCATACTGTGACGCGTGCCGTAACCAGTAACGTGACTGTTCAGTTATTTAACACTGTAATTAAGAATGGGAAATATGAAACGAAAACCTTCAAATTTTCATCGTTCGAGTTGTAAACTTTCGTGGTAGTCCTAAATATTCCTCCGAAATGAATATAGGATCATCATTTTGATGGTTAGCGATACAGCACTGTGAATGTTTCGCCGAATTTTCTTCCGCGTACAACCTCAGTTTTGTTGAACGGTTTAGCCGCTTCATAGTCACCGACATAGCCCACCGAATTAGCAAACTGAAGTGGCAGAGGGCTGGTCACATTAGCCGCAGAACTGACAACCGTTGGAGCCATAAAGTCCTTGAGTGGAGACCGCGACTCGGCAAACGTAGTGTTGGACGCCCTGCTACAAGATGGGATAACGACATTCGAAGGATGGCTGGAGTAAGCTGGATGAGAGTGGCCGAAAATCGGGAGCGGTGGCGTGCATTAGGGGAGACCTATGTCCAGCAGTGGACGAGCGTGGGTTGCTGATGATGATGATGACTTAGGGACCTTCAAAAGAAGAGCGTACTCCTTCTCAAAGGCCGGCAATGCATCAGGGACCTCTCTGATGTCGAAGATGTTCACGAATGGCGGTGATTACTTATCAGTGGATGACCTTGCTCGTTTGCCGATTCTAATATACAAATACATGGATGTATTATAGAAAGACTTTTTCTTTTAATATTACCTTCCACTTTTAACTATGTAAGTATACTTTGAGAATTTGATGAATATTTTATAGAAATAACAGATTTGAGGACTGCCGAAAGTCTACAACCATATTGCAAAAACGTGATCTCAGAAAATTTCCGAAACTGAACTCATTCCAACCTCTTTTTAACCGACTTCAAAAAAGTAGAAGGTTCTCAAATCGTTTGTATGTATAACATTCTTAAACATAGATATTGGCACGGGATGGCGAGCTTCAGCAGGTCCGGTAATAACTTAAGATAGTGTTTTGTTATTAAGTTAGCGCGCTAAAACTCTACCATTCTTGAACTTGATTGAACTAACTTTACCAGTCTATGTGAACTTTACGTCGCCATCCCATCGTAAGGGAAGTGCACACATACCAGTTCGTAAATTGTGTCGTAATTTATGCTATTTACATGTTAATGGAGGCACCGAACCTTGAGATGTTCACGCTCCGGCGGCCGACTTTTAAATGGACGCTTAAATTCGCTTTACGTTACCGCTGGCGCTTTCGCATCGCGACCGAGTTAGCTTTAAGCGCTGCAAGTTATTGTAGACCCAGGGCTGCCATGAGCGGTTTTATTAAAATTGAAAAAGAACTGGAGGAATTAATATACCTACCTACTTACTCGTTTTACTTTTTTTATTCGCTCAGGCGGCCAACTTTTTGATGGGCATCTAAGCTAGCTTAACGTTACCTGGCGCTTTTGAGTTCGCGACTGAGTTAACTTGGAGCTTAGAATTAGGGCTGCCAAGAGTGATTGTGGTAAAATAAAAAAAAGAACTGGACAAATTTATTACCTATATGATTTTGTCTTTTGTGTAATTAATTTAGAAGATCTACCTTATCTACATTTTTCACCTTATTAAGAAGGAAAGAAATAAACCAGACCATTCACACTCATCACTTAAGAGTCAAGAAATTCCCAGTATGATTAGGACCTACTTGATATTTATTCTGATTCGAAGAATTCAATTCTTCAAATGGGATGCAAATGAAAATGTCTTAAAACTTCACGGGTGGGTCATCCAAGACAGTCGAAAGTTGCTTAGTCGCGACAGCCCTATTCAGCTACATACCGGCTAGTTGCACTGCGATCTATTTACGCATCGGCCGGTTGTGTGCGGAAGTGGCGACTCCGGCGCTGACCGCTACGCGGGGGGTAGGGGGGAGGGTGCCCGTGCAGGAAGTGCCAGAAACGCGGAAAGGCCAATCAATGATAGAAAAGCAATCTGATCTGTCGTTGCAACGAGTCTATGGTTTTCTAGGAAGGTCGGACGATGGGCAGCTGTTACCTTGTTGATCTACCTAGAGCATTAAGTGCCCCTTCAGAAGCTAGATAAACTGTCAATCGTTTTTTCATCGCTTTTTCTTCTTCCTAAATCTGATGTTTAGGACCAACAAATCTCTAAGAAACCATTCGATTTTGACATTTCTGTGTTTGTATAAAAAGTTTAGTGACTAAAAAAAGTAATTAGCGAGTTTCTTATCGAATCTTTTCGTCCAGAATCAATTTTCCAACTAGAGCATCTTCATTTCAGCGTGATATTCACTCGTAAGTAATGATTGACAATCCGCGTGCTTGTTTAGCTAAACTTTTTTTTAGCATTTAGATATTAATATACCTCTATGCTTACAAAACTACTCCAAAGATTTCCTTCGAAAGTTGTTCGCCAAAGAAACTCCGATCATAGCGAGCTCCATCGCCCGATGTTGACAGATTTGGTTATGTTGATTTGTTGGCATTTGTACATTTGTCACGCGTCACAGTCGAAATCGTATCGGCCCTTATCTCTGCATGTTTTCAAAATACAATAATGTTTAAATTAAATTTGAAAACAACTAAATTGTTATGATACCAACGCCTACTTATTGGTGACCGATGATATATCTATTAGTCAAGTGCATTGACCTCTGTAAAATATTTATGACACATTCGGAAAACGAATGATTAGACTCCAGACACCACATGCAGACACCATTGAACACTTGAGACAACATTGATATTAAAAGGTGATTTTTTCTAGTACGAAAATCTAGATCACATCTTAATGTGATCGTGTGAACAGCCCGTAGGCCTGTTTGGATAAGGTATATTTAAACTATATGCTATTTATTGTTACCATTACTATTCTTGTTGCATTTCACTACGCAAATCAAACACCAGTTAGCAATTCGGTTTTTTCATAAATGTTAAGAAAATGATATGTTCTACGTTCAGTTAGCACTACGATTGTTTCAGAACCTATGTTTTAAACCTAATATTAAAAAGCAGTAAACGAGTGACGAACGTTTCGATTGTAGTCGGGTAATATTTTTTTAAGTTTCAGCTTAACAATAGAGGATTAACATGTCTTAAATTGAACGGAAATTAAAATTGACCTTTTGAACTTCACCGCTCTTCGTTCTTGTTAGGAGCATTGACTTTTCAGAATGAGATGTGACTGATAATCAATGTCGGTTAGGTAATACGCGTCCGCTGTAGTCTAGAATGACTAACATCCGTTGTCCGACAACAGGCCGTTCATTTCAGACCGATACGCAATTACGCATGGAAATATGCGCTCACGCAAAAGCAAATAACAAATCGTTGATTTTTGTTCGTGTGCAATACAACTTCGGAAACTATTTAACTTCGTATTTCTTTTTTTAGCCGGTGGATCACATTAAAATCCGTGGACGTTGAATTCATCCCTGTCCGCGGCATGTAAGTTTCAAGATGACCTTGAGTGCGCAGAAACCAATTATAGTAGAAAATCTTCTATTTTACAAACTAACGGTCACCACTTTAGTTAGATGCCGCGGACTATACGAATACTTAAATTATTAAAAAGTTATCATGATTTTTGGAAATAAGTTTTTAACACATTAAAGGTTGGCTTATTACCTACAATATATATTTTATTCTCAATTTATAGCTAGTAACAAAGTAACAAAAAGTAACCTGTAACAAATTAGAAGGACCGTATCTCCATTATTTTAAGGTTTAAAAGGTGAACTTTCTCAGTTAATTTGACCTTGTCCTAGAAGGAGTTTCGAATTTAGTATAACATTTTAGTACTGAATTAATTACTCCGTTTGTTGGAGATGTCTGTATATTAAGCAATTAAGTATTGTCGCTCTAAAATGATGTACATCAGTACAGTTCAATATTGTATGGAAACAATAGTGTAACATCAGTTCTATGCTGCGTTTAGACCTTCAAACGACACGGGTAAACAAGAGAGTCGTGCAAGAGTCTGCGGTCGTGAGCGCGTCAAAGAGCTGCCGCGGCTGTGGGCGGGGAGACCTTGAGCGAGGAATCCAAGTCGTCTAAACGGGGCACAGATTGTATATTTGATTATAAAAGCCTATACATCAATATTGTATTCGAAATATAAGTAGTGTAATGCATTCAGGCTTGCAAAAGTTACCCAAACTTAATACAGACTAGGGATAAACCTCGATAACCCAATTGCTAACAACAATGGTGCAATCGGTAGTAATGACAAACTTTCGTGGGATGGACTTTTATTGTTCTATTATGGTATTTATTTATCTCCCTTGAATCATTTATTAACACAAGTACTTACTTACTACTTACTTGAGCTACTTAATTTTGATATTAGCTCAATGTGTCTAATAGTACTTATTTATTCATTTAGAAATTAGTGTATGAGAAACTTATAATTACAATACTTATGCTTAATCTAGTGTCAAGAAGATCATCCGTCACCGTTTGAAACTGTTTAGAGTAAAGCAAAGAAGTCACGGTAACTTTACAACCAATTATCGGTTGACGTCACACACGCGGACAAAGTCGCAGGTTAAATTAAATTAGTTAAAAAGATCAAAGGAGGAAACTAAGTTGTTTAAACAAGCAAATTCGTTGTTTACAGCTATAGTAAGGAAAACAAATATTTGAAGGATCAAGTTTTGTTTGACCCAGCAACTTAGTAACAACTTAAACATAGGTAGATAAGGTACGTACAGTCTTCCGAGTATAATGGTTACATCGCCGAGGCGGTGTAGGTTTCTTTAATTAGTCTAATTATCTTCCTTTTATTATAGAACGTGACACGTGCTGGCTGGTTAATCAGAATGCCCACACACGAGGATAAAATGTACTTGAATACTTAGTCTCATTTTGATTAATGAATTTTATAATGCGACATTTGAACTCATTTCCATATTATTTCATCGAGGAAAATGTAATGCTAGTTATGATATATGACATATTTTCCTAGTTTCTGTACTTATATTACAACTTGATTTTCATCATCATCGTTTACAATCCTATTACGAGTACATAGCGTAACCTCGCCTCTACAATTTTAACACGCACGACTAACCCGTGAAGAAACCACTTATAAGTCAATCAACAACTAACACTAAAACATAAACTATAAGAATGAGAGAATAACTTATTCAATGTTATAAAGTACTCATACGTCGATATGATAAATATATTTTTGGTAAATAGTCTTGACTATACTTGGTTCATTCTAGATCACACAAGAAGATAACGTAAAATCTGCTAAATTTTGCAAACCAATACTGTGTTACTGTTTGGCAAACTTAACAAAGCTAACAGTATTCGGTTCTCAAATTCCGTACCGAGCAAATACAACGAGCGAAAATAACAACGTCCTTCGCGCTCCGAGATAAGCGGAGATAAAACTAAAATGGAAGCTTGCATCAACTATTTGGTAAATGCCACGGAGACGTTATGGCTGCGGAACCCTAACTTATGGTGCGATCAGTAAGGACCTCACGCCCACGAGATAAGGACTAAAACGAACCGGACATTTCGACCGAATCGGAGGTAGGTACGTACAGCCACACATCAAAGTATACAAAACTGACAATTTCTTCAATGGATTGTCATCTTACTGTCAAACACATTAAGTTGAATATCAATTAAGGACATTTGACATGTTGTGGTAACCTAATATGTGGCTGTCTGTACTTAGGTACTTATATTCTCATTCGTTACGCGACGGCTTCGTTATATTATAAGCCACAAGGTTTCACTGTGCTTCGCCACTCACAAAAAATAATGTTCTAGCTTGGGCTCTGAGTTTCGAACTGCATAGAACGTTTCAAATGGTTTAAACTCATTGGCAGGAACTGACTCTTTTTCAATATTGTTATTTAAACGGTCCATAAAGAGCTTACGAAACTTTTAACCAGAAACAAAACGAATTTTTACAAAGACCTATAAAGGCTCCCTTTATCAAATAATCATGATTTTTATGTCCCATTGTTCAATCTCAGTGCTATCTAGAAGCCATGATAAAAGATACCTACAAAATAAAAAGTAGTATCTAGTTATAAGATAAGAAATTCCTAGTAAAATCACTAAGGTTTCAATCAGACTTCATTATTATCAACAAAATAAACAAGTAGTACTACCGTAATGAATGATGCATTACGTTACTAGTCTGGTCTGATAATGATAATTAAAAAAAACAGCATAAAATTATTGGTCACTTTAATTAATTTCGAGTTACTAGTTAAAGTGTTAGTTAGGTACGTAGGACAAGATGATTTGTCACTTAAACTATGTACTGGGCGTATTGGGCTGCCCACCGAGGAGGACTGCTTGCAGTGACAGGAAGAGAGAGAAAGATTTGAGACGAATACCTAGGTACATAATTACATACATACTTTGATATAGAATCCACAGGGTTCATTCTTTTGTTTATTATTACGAGCACTACAGAACCATAGGGTTCCTAATCTCCTACGCTTTACGGTTTGAAGTTGTCTGAGGTATGCTGTAATTTGTGATTAGCGTCATGTGCATAATAAACATGCGAAAACGAAAATAATGAGTTCAGCAAAATAAGATAATTGCCTCGTTTTCTAATTAAAATGGTGTTTAGTCGCACGTTTACACAAACCATGTGCTGGCTAAAACAACATACCTACATACTATAAGTGTGAACCATAAGATGACAGAGTTATCTTTAGGTTGGTACAGTCCTAATTTGGTAGTTTATTATATGCATAATATGTATGTATTGCATAATATAACTTATTACATGTTATTATTGACCATAGGCATAGACGTAAAAAAGTTTTTTTTGCGTCCGTGGACCATAGATTAGTGTTCATTACGTTTTAGAATTTATCAATGTTAATACAAGACTTTTATAGGTAGGTACTAAGGCATTTTATTACTGTATGTTAATACTTAGTATCTCACCTCCGCTAACCTCGTGATTATCTCGAAATAGGATGCCGCATAAAGACAGTAAAAAGGATTTAGTCTAACTAGCTTTTGGTATAAAATATTAAAAATACATAAAATCTGTTACCTACGTCACGACCTCAAGGTGAATGTAGAAATATGAATTAAATTTAGATTCAATTAGCATACATAATCGAAAATGCTGTTGTGTATCGTACACAGTAGGTATACGAAACACAACAGTCACGTAGGTTACGTGTTTTAACCCGCATTTATATGTATAACAATCTCATTAATAAATAGAAATTAAAATAAGATACTATGCTTATGTATTGAAAAGATGTTAATTTAGATTAAAATATATAAGATTCGTTTTTTAATTTCGTTCTAAAATTATTTTTTCGGTTATATTGAAACACTTAATCTTATAAACAAATTCTAGACATATTGGAGACAACATCTTCAAAACTTCATAATAATAGAGAAGTTAATTTATTAATTGAATTAACTTAACTGACAGATATAGTGATTAATCCCTAAACGACTTAATTAATAGGTGCTTGTAAGTAATTATTAAATTACAAGCTGCATTAATTACTTAACTTCTAACCTAGCACATTTAGTAGCTGAGATGATTTGTTAACCGCTCTGTGTGACGAAAGGCATAATGTCAGTAAATTTATTCAGGATAATGGTAAACAGCGCTGCAAAAACAGGGCGAAGCTTTGAGCCGTGGGAGAAACGAGGTCATTGCACTGGGATAGAGTCGATAGAAGTGCACATGCAATAAGACAACAAAGCCTACCCTATAGGTGGTCAAGGATGTTGGCTTACTTTGTCTTTAGAAGTGAGCCGCCTTAGGTCGAGAAGCTTCTGATATTGTCGGAGTGCTCGCATGTACAAGCGAACGGGGAGTTCCGCCGGCAAGGACACGGGATCCGCCGTCCGGGACGCCACACCCGCGCCACTCATGGCCACTGCACACCACGACACAACACAGGGCGCGAGAGGCCGACGGCAGCGCCAATCGCGCGTCCGAAGTGAACGTTGGTCCCTCGCAACACTGACGTACGCGCGCCCCGCGCATGCGAACATGCGCCGCTTGCAAAAAGAAACTTGTAGTTATCCACGCCTCAGTGACTTTCCCTGAGTACGCCACTGGCCACCGACCCGACCCGCTTTTACTACGATGTAGTGCGATCACGTACGACACCGAGAGAAGCCCACGCGAACGTCCTTGTTTCACACAATACTACTTGCAACACCAACCGACTGATATTGAATTTATTTCTGATGACTTGTCCCGAAGGCAAAGAGAAATTCACTCTTACTTGCATCAGTTTTTGCTGTACTAAAAGATATGTAATAAGCAGTTACAGTAAATTAGGGATCCTTCATACATTAGTGGCAGCTGATATGACGTTGGCCTTGAGACGACTAAAAGACTTTATGAAAGACTATGGACTTTAGGAAAAGTCCCATGACAGACAGCTTTTTGATATTGGTAGTACATAATTTTTTATAGTATATTTTTTATTACCGTTGATAAAGGATTAGTCTTAGCTTCACATTGAAACCTAGAGTTGTGAAGATGACTACGAAATAGCGAGCTAACCCTGAAGTAAGCCTACTCTAGCTTTAAAAATAATGAGGTTGTAATCATTGAGGAAACCAATCGCAGTGTTCCACTCCTTGGCATTGCTCATCACGAAGGAGAAGGAAAATTTGTTCGTAATAGCCAAAAAATTGTTAAAACGGTTACGTTTGTTGACGTATATACTAGTGAAAAGCAACAAGATAATACTATCTTGTTGCTTTTTCACTCGTCTGACGATTTAGTGCCTTTTTGTTAGGTAATAAGTTAACACTCCCCCTTTTATCAAACGTTAGGTATATACCTACTAATACTGTTTTCAAATTCGTTCCATATTACACTTATCACATAATAAACAATGTAAAGTTTAAAGAAGATAAGAAAATTGTTTTAATTTTCGTACAGTTTACGTGAGATAAACTGTAAGTAAGTTCAAGTGATTAAATGCATGCTGATTTGTTTTTTTATTGGTTTATGAAAAGAATGACCTATTCATTCTCAGCTGTTATTATCAAAAGAAAAAGTAAGAAGTGAGAAGGGTGATATGATAAAATAGCTAAGATAGATAAGCTGTGGTAAAGTTGTGGTTATCCTTGCTAACCGACTTAACGGGTCTATAGCAATAACAATCTTGATCTAATTATCGCATATCATAGGCAGTGATGGGTAGGTACAGGTACCAAATGCAAAACCGCGAGACACGCAACCTACGTCAGTGGCGATTGTTTTATTTACTGCGGTTTCGTCAGACAGTATCTACTGCCTAGCGTCCTCCCTTATAGTTGAATAGATCTGTTTCTAAACACTCCGTGATAGGACACATTTGTTCACCCTCTGTCCGCGAATCACGAGGAGCGCTCTTTGAAACTTCGACGTCTATATTCGATGACACAACCTCTTTTCATTTTGTCTACGCAACATAGAAGTTCCAGCAAAATTCTATTAGTCATACAGTCCTGACGCACGCCGGACGCCTTAGACCACAAGAGACACAACAATTACGACTAAGTTACATCATGAACATCCGATTCTATGACTACTGCCTTGGTTGACTTTTAAAACCATTACCAAGACGACCCGCGTAAAATCTTCTTGCTAGTACTTTCTGCTGACACTTTTGAGATAAATTTCTGACGGGCAATGGAATGCTAGCCTTCTTAGTAATTCATACAGAGCCCAGGAACACGCTTTGACAAATAGATAATATACTCTGTTTTTAATCATGTGGAGTAAACTGACAGATGTCAATCTGTCAAAATGTATAGAAACTTGACATTTGCATCTGTCAGTTCACTCCACATGATTAAAAAACAGAGTCTAAGTAATGAGTTAATATTCGTGGATACGAAAATTGAGGAAGTGGACTTGCATCGCATCCATAGAACGCCTGTTTCATCAAAAACCAAAGATGATTTTGGGAAGCTGGCGGTCAACTTAAAGAACGACGTATATAGCCAAAGAAGAAGATCAAACTAAATTCCTGTAGGTAAATACCGAGTTATCAAATCCCTGCCTTCATCCTCAACATGTTTGTCCCAAGTAGTTACGCAGCATGATGAGTTGAACGCATTAATGCAACGAGGATGCAGCCGCTCCCCACACAGGGTAATTGAATTGGTTATTCATTGCAATTAAGCGATGACTGCGCCGGCTGTGACGTCCGCAGACACACTTGCGCGGGCGCACGCTGTTGCAGTAGGTACCGGTTGTTGTTGATGATGATGATTTATAATAACGTAACTATGTCCATAGTAATATATTGTAGCTTATGCAATGCGTGGGTCGAACTTGGACATAATACATAACATTAAGATACCGTGATTTTTAATTTATTCGATAAATTGTGCTAAGGCATCGTCGTTCTTCCGACATCAAAAACTTTCCCAAGAAAGTCAAAGTTTCAATAACAAAATTTACCTACAGATTAAGTAAGTTCATAAAAATCTCCTGTAATTAATAATAAATAAATAATTAATCTAGAAAAGTGTCTCGGGCCAGTGTGGTAACACAAATCCACACTAATTAGGCAGAAATGTAAAAGTAAACCTGACACGGCTCAAGCGAAACTGAATTTCATAAGCTGGGTAAACAGTTAATTATGTACTGTATGGAAGGATGTGAATAATTTTGGTATCCTAAATAGATTAAAGTTTCGTACTATGTAAAATATATTTAAAACATACAGCATTTAGTGTAATGAAATTAATAACTACAGGACCATCACATATTTTAAAACTTAGCACTCCATTAAATTGTTAGTGTTTGATTATTAAGTTTAAGTAACTAGCAGAATTTCTGCTACGGTAATAATTTGTTACCTACTTCGAAATATTATTTCTGTAACTTACGAATTATATTTGCTAGTAAGTATAATGTTGGTCAATTGTAAAAGTAGAATACTCTGTCATTTTTGGTGAGCCCTGGCCGTCACTCACTTTATCGTAACTGTATACATATTTATGTAATATCTATCTATAATTATATTTTATAGGTAAATGCAATAATAAGAGGTCGAGTATGTTTAAGTGGGTTCCGACTACGTACTTATTATACATAGATAAACATTTATTGTCCAACAGTTATAAAAATAGAATTGTTATCTATGTTTTTAAATAAATGTAGTACTTACCTACTCAACTACAATAAATAAATCGATTGTTTTATGAAATTATTTGAATGTAAATTAATCAACGTTTCAATATAACAAAGGTTACACAAATCTTAGGAAGTAAGCAAATTAATTTATCATTTTTTATTTGACAGCAAAAACAAGTTATTGACGTCACAGCAAACTAACGCACACCTTCCTCCATAAATCAATGAAACAGAACTCGTATGTATAGTAAAAGCCTTGTTTTAACGGTTTTGAGTATTAATAATATTGCTTCGAATGTTACTCGACAGTATTGCGCTATTTTCTATCTGACTGATATAAAAATAGAAAAGTGGGTCAGGACTTTTAGATAGTTATTCCACGACTTGGTTTTAATTGATAAAGTAATTAAGAATACAATAACATATGCATCGCCGGCGAAACTATTACTAGAAAATCATTTGAAAGCAATTCAATACTCACGCGTGTCCAAAAACCTTTTGTCAACATAACCTCTTTCACTGCACTGCACTTTAAAAGATTTATGAATGAAACCAACGAACACATTCGCTTTTAACTCAGTACTAATCGAAAGGCACTTAAAAGATCGACTCCTAAACGTGTATCGAGCGTATCTTTTTGAGTTTGATGAATAAGCCCAAAAAGCTGTGCAACCCGTCCCTTCTCCCCGCTTCTGAGAAGCGTCCCGTATAGCGGTTATTCTTATTATAGACAGGCAAGCCGAGCTTTTACGCTGCATTCCAATTTCATCACTATTAACTAAACAGTTGTGTTCAAAATTAATTACTCGACAGTAAAACAAACCAATGGGGTTCGAAAAGTGAATGGATTTAGAAGCTAATAGGAGGCAAGGTTTATTTTGAAGTTAGCTGACCAAACGCAGATGGCCGAACTAACACGGTTCTTGCCTCTTTCTTCACGTAGCTACCTACTCGTAGGTAATATTTCAGAATGCCACATACTTTCGACTGTTCCTTGCTAATTTCTATGACTCAGAAAAAGTTGTCCAAATTAGCTGAAATTAGAGTAAATTAATTTAACTAGTAATTTTAATATTCAGGAAGGTGGAAATTAAGACGGCACAATAGCTGTATTATCCGTAGTATAAAATCTGCTCGATATACCCGCAATAAAACATAAATTAAAAAGTTCTGCGTATTTGAGCGTGTCACAAGATGCAATTAAGGCTAGTACTATGGAAGCTGTTATCCTTAAATAGTGCTAGCTATAATCCTGTTATGGTCATCGTCGCTTACCTTGCATACTTTTTCAATGGAAGTTGTCGTGTACCACTAGACTACGAAGCAAACGTCTTCATTACGCTTATTTAAAATCGCTTTTATGATCAAACGTTATATATATTTTCAATTCCGGTTACTACAATTGCACATTAATTGGCAAGAATTGTTTATCGTTATGCAATGTAAAAAATGCACGATCTAGGTGCAATTTTTTATGAACCTATTATTGAGAATGCGAGCATTGAATACTTCGTGATTAGTAAAGTAGGCGCAAATGCTTTTATGCTTTTGATATTTAATGGCACTCCTCGGTTTGTGTGTTGGTCAATAATAAGGTAGATAACGTTTAGTATGAAATTAAGGAGTAAAGTATACGTCTAAATACAAAATGATGTGTTACTTTTTAAGTGATAGGTTGCTGATTTATTGAAACCAGGAAAACCAGTGCAGTCATAAATGCGGTATGATCCATTAAACTCCTCTTCCCCCCAAATTGGGCGCTCACATGGCGAAACTCGCATTCTAAAGACCATGAAAATGCTAAAACAGTATAACCTAAAATAAAGTTCACCTGTATACAAATAAGTATACTCTGATTCATAATCATGTAAAGTAAACTGACAGATGAAAATGACAAGTTTCTATGCATTTTCACATTGTGCATGTGTCAAATTCAGTGATAATGTATGGGGATGACACATTGACATCTGTCAGTTTACTTAACATGATTATGAATCAGAGTATAAATAGTCTAATGTTCCAAATTGGATTTAGATTACTAAGTAGAATTAGGTACTTTACTGTGGTTATTAAAATATCGGTTTTTACCGTTGCCCATAGCAACTAAACGTCAATATGGGCTCGGGCTTTGCCCCTGCGTAAGTCTTTCAAAGAAGAAAAATAGGGGAATTACTTTCTTTGAAATTAGAGCGAAATTTTCTGTCAAGAAACTAAAGTAGTCTCCTAATTAGTGAGTAGGAAAATTAAATCTATTTTTAATTTAGTTTTCATGTTTGTTGATATAGGTCATGGCACAATGGGTACTCCATTAGGAGAAAGTAGTGAGTGTTAAGATAACCCGACGCTAATGAAAGTGGAAGTGACGTAGGTTCGATGCCCGTTTGAAACTGTCAAAGAAAGATCTAGTGAGTATCAGGTGACCCTTCTTGTGAAGGGATTGCGTCATTTTTGTCGTCAGTAGAAACATTAAAAAGTCGTTTCATATTTAATGACACCTATCAACTGTTTATTGTAATAAAACATAGGACAAACATGGCCGATCTTGCATTCTTATTCACTTTTATTTTAATAACTAGTGGCCCGCCCTCACTTCGCTTCGGGGCCGTAATTCATAAATGAGCCAATAGATGGCGCTGTGCCCAATTACATCGCGCAAGCATTTCGTGTTTTCGGTTTACCTATAAGCCTTGGCGTTATCTATCCTAGAAGTTATCTCTTTATAAATAGTATAGATATAGAAGATAGAAGATATAGTTGGAAGGCTTTCGCCCGAGTGCGTCCATATTTGAAAAAATACAGCACGATATTACGATTAAGTGATAACAATAAATACAAAAATCATATCCCTATTGCAATGGGCAATCTAAGCAAATTTAATACATAAATCTAAAAGTATCCGCTTATTATAAAACGGAAACTAAAGTTAATAATGGTTTAAAAATGTATAAAAGTGGCAAATCACTCTGTGAGCAAAGATTGATTGAGAGCATCAGTTTTATACCCAGATTAACTTTAAGCTACGTTTTGTAATAATAACGGTATAGACACTTTACAAAATAGCCAATAAGTTGCTCGAGGCATGGGAGCAAGCGACAGACTATTTATTTATAGAAAAAAAAGCAAAAAAAAATCTAAAAGATTTGCAACTTTGGATGGTGTAGTTAACCTCATAGAGTATAATACTTAAGTTTAATTTAAATATTCAAGAAGTCACAAAAAGTTTTAAAACGTGGTTACCAAATAAACAACTCGAGATTTGAGTGTCATTATTACCTAAAAATACATTTACATAATATATTCTTCTTATAAAAGGTTCGAATGTTTTAAATTAAAATACAATAGCCGTATTTTACAATCAAACAAAATTAAGTTCAAAAGGGTAATTTTATTGGGAAATGCTAATTCTGACGAAGTGTTGGTTCAGTTCACATACATTTTGCGATTGTTGAATGGACTGTTATTTCGCGAACGCGCGAAATAATAATAATAATAATATTTCACTACATCACATACATCGGTCTGACTCTGAGATAGGTAGCTCAAGCACCTGTGTTACAGATATCAGAACCAACAGTGGAATTACAAATATATACGTATAATACTTTTCTTTTGTAAATACATACTTATAATACATAGAAAACACCCAGACCAATACAAACAGACATGCTCATGCACACAAATGTTTGTACTGTGCGGGGATCGAACCCGCAACCCTTGGCTCAGACGCAGCATTCACTACCACTGAACCAAATGGGTCGTCAAAATGTAGGTAAGTAACTCCAGTTTATACCCAATGATCTGATCTGTTATGTAACAGTATGTTCAAAAATAATAACATGATAATATCATTATGATAAAAGAAATTAAAACAAATGCGCCTGGTAATAGTTATCAGGCGTAAGATAAAATTGTTTTGAAAAGATTTCATGTGGACCCCACGTTTTCTTTAAACAAATTTTGTTTGAAAACAATCTATTTGTATTAGAATAACTGGATAAAGAAATCTGGTTAGTAACGTTACTAAATTACTTGTTAAACAAACAAATTAAGACATGAAATAATCGGGCTAAGGTGAAACAACATACACTACAATATACTGTATGAGTATAGGTACTGTGCCACCATGCAACTAAGTGAACATGATAATATGTTATATGCCCAACGAAAGACAATAAATAAGCATTTAGGCAAAAAATCAAACTAAAAAGAATGACTTATTCCTACAACTTTAAAAAAATATATAGAGTATTTTTTATGTGATATGTAGCTGAAGAGAAGGCAAATCGTAGAAGATTACCGCTACCCATAGGTAACACCAACGAATTCACTAGTAGGTAGACCTTATAAGCCCATTCCCATCTAATCCCTCAGATTAGCCTTTCAGTACCCTCACTAGGTACTCGTAACTCGGTAAAACACAGCTCAAGCCCTGCTTCACGCTAATCATCTGTGAGGCTGTGGTATCACTCCGGTCGAGCTGGCTTATTCATGGCGAAGCGTGGTTCTTTCACAGGCAAGCATGGATGGAATAAGTTATTTACTCATTGTAGCTGATATTGTGGGCGGGGCTATGACTTCATATGTTTACTATCCTTTTCACAATTAGATGTGTGTACGTGTAAGAAACTATAGTTTATATAATATAACTATAGTTTAATGAATAACCTCATTTCCGATACTATCACGAGAATCATTATGTCGAATAATAGATTCTCCTATTATTATACTATACACGTGGCATCGTCATATGTCAATGTCTTCCATACGGCGGGTCATTATTTGAATTCGAGCCTCCAGGAGGCTGGATTCTTATAATCTATGTGCGTAATTTTGTACCCTTCACTCGGCGGTGAGGGAAAACATCGTGAGGAAACCTGCACGTTTCGGATAATATGAAAGTACTATAGTAGGTAGGTTAAATTAGTAGGGACGCGGGCGTCAACACCCAGGGGGGGGGCAGCTTCCGCAATTACGGAAAACTAAATAAAAATATTTCGTTAGTTTTGTTATGTAGGTCAAATAACTTATTCGAGTTTTCGCAAATTCCAATATACTACTGTTAGTACATTTACACACTTCAATATAGCCAATACATGTAGCCCAATTAAGGAAAATGTATAGAGGCAAATCCTTGTAACTCATTTTTGACGTTGTTTAAAACTTTTTTGAATCAGTTATTAGGTACTTCTTTGGTCGAAGCCATTAATTTTGTCCAAAAATGTCAAAATACGAAATGCGATGCAGCAACCTGATTGGAAGCGATATCGTCCATGTTTTGCGGACTGAGTCACGACTCTGGCATTTTGTGGCATTGACTTAGAAAAAATCATTGGATTTACGTAGGTAGAAGGTATTGTTAGCTACGTCTAAAATGTAACAAAAGGCACTTTTTGCACCTCTTTAATTTGCGTATGAACTTCTAGCACAAAGAATGATTGCTGGAGGCATGACTCAGTAAAAACAATTACTGTTCAAATTGAATCAGTGACCACTTGTTTATATTTTTTTGTTGTTATTGTCTAGTGTGACAGATTAGGTCAATAATGTCTAACAACGCATTTAAATTACACTTCCTTAATTTAACAACTATTGCATTAAATACATTTAGGAAAAAGAAAAGGTTCTTGCCAATAACTACTTTATACTTAATTTTTTTTTTATACTTATAGGCCAACGCTTGTCGTACCTGATGGAAAGTGACGATGAGGTCTAGGATGACACGCGTTTGCCTCGAAGGCCTGTTCACTCTTGCTTTAAATCATCATTTTCCAAAACCAGCTACTACAAGTACATATTATGTGAGTATGTACATAATATCGTAGGTAATATATTTATTTAGGTGTATAGGTAGTTATATATTGATTGACGATCTTGATAACAGAAGTATTTCCTTCTGTTATCAAGATCGTCAATCAATACACTCCTTATTAAATGCTACCAATATTTAAAACAACATTGTATTTTACCCTGCATATAAATTACAAAGTGTCAAATATAGTTGTAGGAAATTATTCAGGATAGGTAAAATTTAAGTCAAAACACACTTACTTATTTCTTGTCGGCTGCTCTACGCTAAGATTTGTCGCTGCTGTACTAGGATGTTTTTGGCGGAAACTTCTTAAGTATTGCGTCTAGAACTTTGTTTACGTAGTTTCTTATTAGGTACTTTTTGTAGTATGAGTAGACACACTACGTACCTATTGTTTAAAGATCCGGTCATAGCAAAAACATTTTTCATTGGCCTACATTTTTAGAACATTTCTTGGAATATAATATAATTAAGGCGCATTTACACAGAATTTGGTTCCAAGTTTCATCTATCTTCTTAAGATGCAATGCAGCAGTCATGCTGACGCAGGCTTGAACAGGATGTATGGTGTTACAAAACAACTTTTTAACGAACTGATTTGTTTATCCTCATAACATAATATGTTATACTCGTACGAAGGGATAAATCAACGTCTGATCTGACATCATCACTTACATTGGACGAAATCGAAAGCGAGCAATCCAAACTTAAGCATCATCAAACAATGCAGAAAAAAAAGATATGCAATAACAATGTACGGACAGCCGCACATCAGGTTACTACAATCTGTCAAATTTCCTCAGTTGATATTGAACCAAACACGTTTGACATAAAGGTGAGGAAGAAATTTGACAGATTGTAGTAACCTGATGTGCGGCTGTCTGTACAATAAAATTTTATCATCATCCCAATTATTAATCAGGGTAAGAATCGAATACCTTTCTTATTATATGTTTAAGCAGGCAACATCACTACCAAATGCAGCAACAGACTAGTGTGAGACCAATTGAAACGAAGCATACCACAATCAAATCGCTGTCACAGTGCATTATCCTTCCATTCCATCCATGTTAGCAGAAGGAGAAATTTCATACAATACATACATAAAGGGTGAGTTTGCTACATTGTTTTGGTAAATCCGAAGCAACCAATCAGAGACAGTGATATTTTATTTTTTAATCAAACATATACTTACTATGTTTAAGTTTGTTTGGTTAAACTGATTTTGTTAAATAAACACAACCAATATTCACAACCAAAATGTTTTCTATTGACTGTACCTTATGTCTACTAACTTGTTTTGGTATTCGTTTAAAAAAGTGGTATGCCGTTCGGAATAGAAAATAATAAAGATTTAAAACAAATACCATTGGTATTAGGTCGGAATAGATCATACCTACGGAGCGGGCGGCAATCATACCGATGATCCTGATCCTGATCACCGGATCAGGTGGGCAATTCTCGTGCATTCAACATTGAAGTCGAACTTAGAGACTTCATACATTCGTCCATACAAATTTCTAATTCGACTTCAATTTCGAGTGCATGAAAATTGCTACCCTGGGGCGTTGTTAAGTCGACCATTGGTGTATACCTATAATTGGATTGCTGCGCTGCGATCAGAAAAAGTTTGGAGAACCACTACGGGGAAGTGCGTGGCCTTAATTTCACTTGATTGTAAAAGACGATTAAGGCCGAATGTGAAAGTGTATTTCACCAGGGATACAACCTTTGACGAACTGTATTCACTTTTCCTTTGTCGATGGAACACAACATTAATTTCAATTGTTAATTGTTGTTCGGTGAAAACGAAGGAACAATTGAGGTAGCTGCAAACAAGCAACACTAAAGCAACTACCTATTCATTAATCTTAGTGATATGAGAAAAATAGGTACCTAGGTAGTAGGAGAGCGAAGTCACCAAGGACTTCAAAGCACTAAAAGTGCTTGATCAGGCGGCATTTGCAAAGGACCGAATAAAATAGCGATTTTTGACGTCTGAGGGTCCATTCTATCCATTAAGGATCTCTGAGCCAGCGGTGTATGTATTAGAAGTGCAAAGGATAGACGAGGTTAAAAAAAACTACAAATAAGATAGACGTAAAAACTCTAGTACTTGTTCATCCAGTGATCAATGAGGAAGACAAATCGTAAAATTTACATGCGCAGTTGCAGTCCTTAAATGAATGTAGGATGAAAATGATCATTGCAGTGAGAAGACACACATTTACAATAAACAATGTTAAAATTGATGATCTTGTATGTGTGTCAGTTTGTCTGCATCCAGATACTGATGCGCGTGGGCACGAAAGCCACGTGAGTTACGTCAGTGTTTTAGCATTGAATCTGAAATCGGATCCTAATGATAATGATTTATGTCTTGTTGTTATGCATTGCTTAAATATGATATAGGTTGAT
The DNA here is from genome assembly GCA_014851415.1 of Cnaphalocrocis medinalis. NCBI lineage: Eukaryota > Metazoa > Arthropoda > Insecta > Lepidoptera > Crambidae > Cnaphalocrocis > Cnaphalocrocis medinalis. The sequence goes on from CM026279.1 coordinate 10,048,353, forward strand.
ATAACACATTAAGTATTCGTTTTCTAAATTTGGCTACTCACGCACCTACTTGTTCAAAATGTTTGTCTTCCTTGTAAGTCTCCGAGTTTAATCATTTTTCACTTAAGCGCAGTGATTCACAGACAGTAACTATTCATTAATCAATGCCTAAACTGCTATACGTGCCGATTTGAACGGGACACTCCCGTTTTTTGGTCACCTAACTCGTTATCCCAAATCATAGCGCCGGGACGCAAAATTTTCCGACTTTGTGAAAAATTGCCCCCTTTTGTGAAAAAAAGTGTGGCGTGAATGAGGGGCCTATATTGGGTACCTGGTCCTACTGATGAACGAACGAGAATATGCCTGTCGCATCCAAACATAAGAGACGAACAGCGCGTGTGAAACAGACGGGGATACAGATAAGTCTGGTGAAAGATTACTGATTAAGCAAACAGACAAAATAGGCGATATTACGTATTCAGACGGCGGAGAAACGGTTTGTGTACTTATATCGCAGTACTTATACCCGTATAACCACCCGTGGTGCTATTTCCTTCAATGGTATGGTTGCAACGTCTTCGGCTAACCGGACGGCTGTCCGCAACCTTTGCGTCCTGTGGTACTTGTATAATATCTGTGCCTGTGGTTAGATGTACGGTTGACCGCATTCTGGTTCACCGCATTGCGCGTGGAAACTAACGTGACCTGAAAAACAATTTTCATTTTCGGGCAATAAATTTTATTTCTTCTTCTTATTTTCAACGCAGAGCAAACTAAGACCGGATTCGAACAATCTTTATCCGAGAATGGATGGACGGATGGATGGATTCTATTTTATCTAGTCTCAGATAAATATTGATCAAATCCGCACTAAATTGTTTTTCGAGTTTGGTGACTGTGTGTATGAATAAAAGTAAGCCACATGTCATATCACGTTTTTTTGCAAAAGAACAAACGCGTCTTCTTATTTAGCACAAAGGAAACCGAGAACATAACAATAACCCGTTTTAGTGTGAATAGAATAAAATGTATTTTTATTTTGAATTATTTTATTTATTGACGTCATAAGAAGCTATGTAGGTATATCAAACGGGATTTTAATCAAATTTTGCGCCATAAATGATACATACATTAAGTTAATGCCTAATTTTATGCCTCAATTCATAAATCTAATAATTGCAAATGAAGCGCAAAAACTTTTCAACTTACGCAACTTTTTATAATACATTTTTTTGTAATCATTTGTAATATTTTTAGCTAGTTTAGATATGTAACGTAAAATTTTTTGTTTTAATAAATGATTTGTGGGCAGGTTTTAGAATTATTATATTTCATTTCAGATAAAATTGAAGGAAAATTAACTCTCTCAACGCAACAGTATTCATTTTCTATTGGTCGAGAATGGTTCGGTAACTAACTGATAACCGTAAAGTACAATTATAAGTTAAAGGCTCAATACCCACGCACAGTTTCAAAAAAGCCTGTGTAATATTCGCGTCCATAAAAATATACAATTCGACATACACGCCTCACAATAGCGGTAAAATAAAAACGCTTACAAGCCACCATGTTGAACGATGTCTATTTTCAACTTAATGGCTCGATTTCAACATCAAGTGTGTCCAATCCGTTTAGTGGTGCGACCCTGCTCTGACGTCAATGGCTGGCCGCGATGCGACAGATAAGCGCAGGCGCACGTGAACTGACTGCCAGTATCTAGCTTAGATAGTTAACCTCACTTACCATTTAAAACACATAAAATATTTATGGATCTGAAAGTGCGTTATTTCATTGTCTTAGATTAAGTTATTAGACGATTTACAGACCGCGTCAGGGAAATTAAACGCCAGTAAAGATCGAAGTGGGAACTTAAGTTTTTTTTTTTATCCTCTTAGAATAAACTGTTTTGTTCTTATTTTTAGGTTATCCCAGGTGGAGGGCTTATGCATTTGAAAATGCAAAAAATCTGTTTGTGTTTGAATCTTCGTCTTCGTCTTTTTTAATCGTCCAAAGAAGGACCCGGTAAGTGACTGATGATTTGATCATTGCACCGGTCGACTTTTAAGGGGCGATTTTCACACCAACATATTTTTTTTGTTTTTGTAACAGATATTTGCAGCGTATATAATCCCTTAAAAGCACATACGCCAAATTAGACATACCTACCTTAGTGAAAGTGCTATTGTATGCTGTGATGTCGAATGGCACAGACTCACTTAAAAATACTTTGGTAGTAGGTATGTATGGGCTTGGCGATGCGAGGTAAAGTAACTTTGAGATAAAATGGGTATGTAGAGCGACAGGTAAGTACTATACTTTCTTTTGGCTACTCGATATTGCAAACGAGAGTAAAAATGCGTTTGTTAAATTTTCCTATTGTCCCGCTTTCATATACTACATAGGTACTCGCGTATAAACAAAGCAAGCATGGATACCCAGTGGGCGATCATAGGTTATGTAGCTCTCTCTTCTGAGTATACGTCAGGCATACCGACTGAAAAATAAAGCGACTTTCCCTAGTCGCCCAAGTGGGAAATAGATTTATGTGTATCCTGTGGACATTGTCCAGGGCTATCTTGGACAATCTCCTCAGGACCAATAATTTACACGTCAGCTCCAACAAATTGTTGGCTCTACGGTAGATAAATTTGAATCAAAGAAATTATCTAATCAGATACGACTAAATATTTAGAAAAAGAGAGGTAATTACACAACTACTTCCTTAATTAAACAATCAAAACATTGCATGACACATTTAGTTAATTGTTAAATACGACTAAATCTAATGATATTTGTTGTTAACAGTCTCTATCAGCAACTAAATTACGTACACGTGACCTCATTAGTTTAAGTTTAATTGTTAAAGTTCTATCAAATTTAACTTAATCCTATAAATCGCTGGGTTTATAGCATCAAGTTATCATCAATTGTGTGATTTAACGCGGATTTAGAAATTTACTACGCGTAATAATATAAATAACTAAATGAATAAAAAAAAACGAACAAGATTATCGTTATACATAACCTATCAACCCAAACAAAAAAGATAGAGATAGATATTAATAAACGACAGTCAGCATTTGTTTTTATTAATTCAACGCATTACAGTTTAAATAATGTTTCCAGCCTAAAAATGTAATTACCATTGCTATGGTGGTTCCGTTTTGTGAAATGGTAACTATGTGTAATTATCTATTTTAAAATTCGCCGTCTGTGTAAAACTGTGTCGACCTCAAATAACCTGGGAGCAGAGCAGGAAGAAGAATTAACTACGAGCAATATTGTTCAAAGAGTTCCATGACCAAGTAATTAGTTGAATGACGTCTGGAGATTTTTTGTCTCTTGGTCAATGAAGTGGCACAGAATGTAGATGTAGTACCTATACACGGTTAAAGAACATTCATTAATAGTAAGTACTGAAATTAACCGCGGCAAGGAATCAGTAATCTTTTAGGTCTTTCACTAAGATAAATTATTCTCATTTTTTCGAAATGATGAATGATGAAGCAAAAGAAAAGTGGTTTAGTTTTAGTATGCGTGTTTTCTTTTTTGATATTTTACAGTTATTCTACTATTCAAGAGATGAAACCAAGAAAGTAGAAATCATTAAAATCGGTGGATCCGTTCATGAGTACGTGGTGTAACTAACCCGACTTTGTTTATAAACATAGATAATAGTATTCGCATTATTTTCTGTTTGGTAAAACCGATCACGTTATGCAGCTAATGTTATCTATCGCAACATTTATGCAAGATACACTTACTTATATTTAGTTTAAGAGCTCACACGGCCAGTTAGAACGATCCTGTGAGCTCTTGCATGAGTGAATGGACAGACTATATTAGGTATCTGTCGCGGTTTCTTTCCCGTGCCAGACCACTTTAGGGTTCCGTAGCCAAATAGCGTTAAGCAGAACCCTTATATTCATCAAGTTTGTCTCTCTGTTCGTCCTTATGTCATAGCCACTTTTTTCCGAAACTATGAGTAAGTATATGTATTTTTTGAACCACATTACAATTTTTATATAAAAATTTAAAAATAATAATTATAGGCTTTACTTTTAAAGTATGGGAATACTTTAAAACTAAAATTCAAAAACATTTTTTTCCTTCCAACCCATTATGGATATTAAGTGTTCAAAAACCTGTAACTTCTAAAATAAGAGAACGATAAATTGAAAATTTGTTTGATCCAGATCTTTTAAATATGATACAATCAACTTAAATATAAAAATAAATGCGACTTGCTGCTACGATTGCTTCATGTGTGAGTCCAACTTACACTTGGCCGCTTTTTGACTTGAATCAGTATTTGGAAGCGCCAAACTAGCGGCTAGTGATGTACGTTATCTGTTATCGCTAGCAATGTAATGCTAGCAATTAGTGCATGCTTAGCGCGGCCGGTTATCGCGCGTCCGGTCGGAACCGGCTGCGCGCTATCTCGGCGCTGGCGCCTTCGCCCTTGCGACCCTACCCATCGATAGGGAGCTTTGTTATGACTTCTATCGATTTCAAATGAAGGCACTAGTTGAGCGTCATCAGATTTTATTCTTATAGCGGCTCCGCATTAGGTAAGCGAAAGTAAAGCACAACGGACACGATAGCATCACATCCATTGGAACTGATGTGCTGGTCTGCAAGACGCTACCTAACGCTTTTTGTAGAATGTAATCATATGAAAGAACTTCCTTGAGAACCATTAACTTGCGAGCGTAATTTTATGATCATCCACAGCCATGGAGGAACTCCTGCATAAAATACAACTATATGAGCCTACCTAAGTATATAAATATGATGCGATAGCAAAATTAAATGTCTTTTTTATAAGTTAATACTTTGGAACGCTGACTACCTCTAGTCGGAGGTGGGCGTTAATAGCTGCGACACAATTGTTAAACTAATATGGCTGTTTTCGAACACTTACTGTAATTGCACCCTGTAAAAGTTCTGAATAAATTGTATTATTTATTTATATCCTATCCACGACACTCATGCTTAGTAATCATCCAGGTTGCATAAGCATGGAGTACGAAGAAGTCAAAAAATGGCACCTCCTTTACCAAGCCTAGAAAACCGCATTCAATAAACCAAACACATAGAAAAATACCGACAGTACCTAATGTTGTTTTACAGATGCTCCACCCATATCTTTAGATGGTTTCATTATAATGTCATTACCGTACCATAATGAAATCTCGATAAGAATGACCCACCTACCTATGCCATGCAAAGATATAGTTGCAGTATAAGAAATAATACATAGGTACGTACCAGTATGTCAGAGTTTATAGGAATATTGTATCAGATCACAAAAACATCTCTCGGCACGTGATGCTGGAGGGACAAATATTCATTATTACCTTTTTAGTCAACCATTGACGTCATTGTGAGTCATCAATGGATTTTCATTAATATATTATTACAGAGGTAGGTATACCACTATAATCAATTTAATACCGAAGTGGTTATTTATCGCCAGTCATATATTTTATGTTGTGAACTACTTAACACGTTATCGAACAATAAACTTAAGAGTAACTTATACATGTGTGTATTATAAATGAGTATCGGTTTAAAGTTTAACTTTTAATAGCTTTGGGCTGTATCTTTAATGATACAACTACGCGCGTAACGGCAGAGTTTTTGTACTAATTTGAAATTTCAATATTGAATAATTGATCATAAACGTGACTCAAACAAAAAATATCCTATTTTATTAAACTTGATAATCGATGTTTCATTGTAGGTATTCTTTATAAAAAAACAATGCAATTAATCAAATGCATACAAAATTAACTTACAATTCACAATTTTTTCGATTAATTTATTACTTAGTCATCATCATCTTTAACCGCCTAAATTGTATTTTATCTATGAAAATAGCAATACGTCCTGTAACTTTTTTTGCAATAAAGAGTATCATTCTATCTTAACATCGCTCAAGTTTTCAATGTATAGACATAGTCCGTAATTCTATGTAGAGTTTTTGTTTGAAACAAAGTTTTAAGTTTAAAGTGGAATATGGACAAAATTCTTGTAGCAATTTTATAGTTAACACGAGTGGCTTACTGACGGAAAGTTATCTTTACGTCAGTAAGCTCCAGTAATAACTAATAACCGTTTTAGGGTCCCATAGCTAAATGGTAATGGAACTTTTATAGATTCGTCATGTGTATCTAACATTTAAGATAGTATTTACTTGGTTATATAATTATATTATATCAAAAACAATAATAGGGAGCGACAAACCTAAAAAAATAAGATTTACATTATCATGCAAACCTGCATCGAAATTTGGTTGGAACGAAATCTCGTTAGTAGTTTATTTGATACGTCATAAGTCGTAAACCAGAATTTACTTTTCATACTATATATTATTATGTAATTTAAATTTTATATAAGAACTGTAAATTTTAAATAAATGGAAAATAAAAATATATATGAAATAAAATAGTATGAAAATAAAATAAAATACAATCAACTTAAAAAATATATATTACTGCTACAACGGAACCCTTTATGAGCGAGATCGACTCGCACTTGGGCACTTTTTTATTGATTAGGTGTTTGCTCTTGACTTTATTTACACTGAACCCTAGAGTTGAGAAACCTAACCCTTTTGTGAATTGTCCTTCTTTTTACCAGAGCGATAAAAATTGATGCTAATATTACTTTTTAGTCAATGCTAATTGGTACATCTATTTTTGAAGAGGAAGTCCACATCTATTTTTAAAAAGTATGACGTCTTTAATTAGTGTAGATCACACAGTATTATGATAAATGATCGTGACAGGGACACAATGTACGACTTTGACACAAGTTATTTTCAAGTACTTGATAAAGTATTAGGAGTACAACCATGTTTTTTAGACTTGCGTATTAAAATACACACACAGCTGAACGAATGGACATACGTTTTGGACAGTTTTTGAAACGTGTAACCATGATTAAGTTGGTTTGGTTTCCGTGATGGTGTTGCGAAGATCAGACGACAGTCGCTTTACTGTCGTTACCAATTTTCCCCAAATCCTGAATCATAATCTAAGCGTACCCTGAGCTCCAAAGAGATAGGTTTTGACGCAATAGGGAATTACATGCTAAGATGAAAGATACCTATTTACTATAAATAAACTCTTCAAGACAACTAATTATATATTTAGACAGACACAATCACTTAGCACGTAGTGGACTCGTGAAGAAAATGTCATACCGCTGATAATCCGACTTCTTTTAAAACTACCGTTGACCTCTTGCTAATTAATTGACTACGATTAATTTTTATTGCAAATCACATTATGTCCGAGTTAAGTCGCGCCAAAGATTAACTACATACAACTCATTAAACTTTGACTCTTTCAAAATGGGTAGGTACATTATATTAGCGGGCCATAAATTAATGTTGTACGAGTATTTTATAGAAATGAGTAAGTAAGCGATGCGTATATAATGAGTAACCACACATTGACTTACCGATCTTAAAATTTTTCACATAAGGATATTGAAAGAAATGTATTTGATATTAAGTTGAAAAAAGTTACAAACTAACATTAACAAAAGTCTGTTCTTTAAATTTATTCACACACCATCTCATTCACTTTTGACCTGATCTACTATTGACCCGAATCTGTACCAAATAGCATGAGCACTGCGTTACAGATATCAGCATACACAGAAACCTCAATTACAATACTTAAATACTGGCATCAATCAAACTAGCAAAGAGTGAATATCGAACCCACGAGCTTAAGCTTTCGAGATATGCGGTCACTACCAAAAGGTTTCCCGCCACCAAAATAATTTCAGAACTGCGAGGTAAGCTTAAATAAAAAAAAATGATTTAATCTAAGTAAGTAAGGTAATAGAGCATTGGACTCCGAAAAAAGAGATCGTCACTGCGGTCTAACTGGGCATCCAAGCCTGAGCGTAGCTAAAATCAACAGGTTCATCTGCATCTATAGTCTATGCCCTGCTAAGCAGCAGACAACGTCGTGGTTGCCGACGGTTATCAGCTCAGAGGATTCCGTCTCGCACGCACAGCGGCGTGTCTCGTTTAACCCACTTAGGTTATCCCAACCGCTGGCAGTATTACATAACGCAACATCTGTACTGGTTTTATTACATTTTATTGCGTATAGGTTACTAAGTCGTAAAAGATGGCACTCGTAGTAGGATATATTCGATATTTGATGAAATGATATAACTTAGATAATTTTACATAACATTTTATACAAAGTTTATATTTAAAGATATAAATGAACTTTATCGTAACCATTTCACTATCGCAGTAGGTGTTAATCCTTATTAATATTGATTATGTTTTTCATTCGAATAATTATTACGGGATTGTCACCATGTAACAATCGAGTAAATAACTATTCCTAATGTTAGTGACCATGAAAGTTTAAAACTATTTACATATACGATTACACACCCACTTTTCGATTACATACCATCCGTTTTCGATAACTTCGCTTTGGTGTAATCGTAATAGGTACAATAAATACATTTAACGATATCTGCATTTTATATGCCCACCAAAAATGTGTTTAAATGTCAATGTTCAAGTTTCAGGTACATATAGCTCACACTAAGTTTTAGAACGATTAATAGTTATGAAAATATGCACTGGAAGAATTACTTGAACTGAATGTTACGGCAACTCAGAATAGGCATATCATCATATATAAGTACATTACATAACAAACTTTCAAAATACTTTTGACTTTTCAGCGCTAGCTGAAAGTTTCGCAAAACAATCCCTGAATATATCCATTTACTCTTTCATCTTATCGTGTAATACCCGGTTGCGTCCAAAGCGACAATTAAGATTCGGAGAGTTGGACCGACTGCAGCGACTGCCCTCTGATCTTCGCAACCAACCGAATCATGGCTACGTTTGAGAAGCTACCCGAAACGTGATTTCTTTACTGCCGAGCCGAATGGTAGAAATAAGCCCGTAAATTTAAAAAAATCCAGAGATGGAAGCCCAGATTCGAACCACGACCCCCCATGGAAGTCACGTTCTTATCCACTTAGCTACAATCTTTCTGCACGAAATGTCTCCGTGACTGTATTTTAGCAAATTTTTGTTTAATTTTTATCTAGTCAAGTAACTGATCACGAAGTCCATAAATGATTTAAAGGTGACAATTATTACAGATATGCATAATTAAACGTGACACTTGGTTAGCTAAGATATCTTTATTGGAGTACATTATACCTACCTACACGGAAAAAATATTGGTTAATCTCACTTTCGGGTCAAAGGTTAGGTTTTTTTCTGGGTTAATGAAAGAATGATCTTTTAAACATGTCACTTATACCAATTTACAGTGCAAACGACGAATATTCGTGTGACGAAATTATGATCTGTTTTTTTTTGTTCCACACAAGTAGGTATACCTGGGATACGGAATTTAAAATTTCCAATTTTTACTTAATTAAAAATTGATAATTTTTTACATCGATTTACATTTCAATTATTACTATCTTTTAGTCACGTGTGTATGAAAATCAGTTGGTAGCTCGGTTAATTTGGTACCCAGTGTACCTAAATTTTTACCCGACTACGGCAAAGCAAAAGGAGGGTTATGATTTTGACAGGCTATGTTTAAACGGTTTATTTTTCTAGATGAATAGGTAGGTACATGACGACACCTATCATATCACATGTCTGCGTAACTGGCGTGTCGTTAACATCTGCTGGGTTTTATGAATAAGTACACATACATAAATGCGAGTAATATATCTACTACGCACTAGCTCGAGTCATGGGTTCCCTCGCACATAAAACTGTGAGCTACGATCACACGGGATGATAAACAACATAATGTATGAGTATTTTAAGAATTTTCTTCCTTACGGGAACTCCGCATCGGGACCTGACCTGACCTCCAGGACAGAATAAGGTGGCGATCTCTTACTGTTAAAGCCACAACTCACCAGGGTTGATTGCTATTGGAGTAAATACTTAGTAAAGACTCACAAGCCACCGATTTAACCTTGTGGCTTACATTTTCGTGATAAATTGTAAGTATTTTAAAATGGTATCTTCAACGCAGCGGTGACACTTTTAGCGCGTCCACGCTGTGGGATATAGGATTTATATGATCGAAGTTTTTGAGAAATTCGAAGTTTTTCTTGCTCAAATTTCGCTTGTTTTGTCTGGGAATCAAAGTGAAATAACTTCAAATTGGAGTGACCGAATGACGTGTAGCTGTTTATTCCATTTGGCTTGTATATAGTGGCATTGACATCAAAAAAATCGTGACCGAGAAATATAAAACACAAACGTACAGTCGTATTTACTTGTTTTAGGCAAATGACGTCTAGGTCACGCGGCGTAGCATGTTGGCGAGTACCGAGCTGACTGCGGTGGACCATCAGGTACCGGCAATTACTATCATATTACTGTAATACAAAACGCGTGCTGAACCATTTTGAGCAGGAAGTGATTGTTGCCGCCGTACCATGAATAGACAAAGCATGAAACCATTTTATTAACGATGTTTCTAACTAGGTAAGTCTAGGTCTTGCAGTCTAGGAATGCTGGCGGTGATACAAACAAGCTTGCGTGTAGTTGTAGTGGTAAGACTTTTGAATTTAAATGACGGTTTCCTTATTTCAAAATTCTCAATCTAGACAAATAAAAAACTTTCCTCCTTGTAGAACACGGACACAACAGCATGAACGTTGCGAGTCGTAAAATGGGTATAATTCAGGATGATATTATGCAGGTTCTCATGTCTATTCACTTTTCATAAAGTGCCAAAAAGATGATGCAAAAAAAAAACTAAAGTAGGTAAATCAAATGGATAGTCAGAATAAATAGCAGCAAAGTAAGGATCCAAAATATAGATCCGCACGCCCAAAATGATTAATAAAGACACATTTTCACCTTTAGACATTTCACGAAACATTGATGAGCGGAAATGACGCGCGAATACGTTTCATATAACCTGCCATCAGAAATAATGAACTGTTGTTTTCTCGAAGTCACCATGAGTTTTCAATACCCAGTTCGTTGTTCCACATTCACACGGTCCCGAATGCGGCTCCCACCACGCTGTGACCTCACTACCTGTTTTCACACGTAAACAGTTTAATTACTCAAACTTTAAGGTAAAAGGCACAGGGTCTAAAATTGCAGAACTGAATGTGATGTGAATGTTGACAATCGCCGTGTTGTATCGTGGGAAATGTCGGTGCATTTACGATGCACTCAATAAAGAGCAATCAGCACAGTCGAGTTAATTACAGTAGGGCATTTCTAGAAACCATGATGAGCGACGACGAATGATTGAAAATGTAAAGATCCCAGAATGCACCTCTGAGGTGTCTTGGCTCTGCTTACTTTTGATAAATTCATGAAAAAAAAGTATATTTTATCGACCATTTTTGCTGACAAGTAAATTTCCTGAAAAATCTGCTTACGTACTTAATACTTGAATGGTCCCTAACTGTCTACAAACAATGCATGGAAACAATGTTTAACATCAAATCTCGACAGTCTGGTCTTGACACCCTCATGTTCTATGTAGGAAACACAAATTAGGAAGGTCTATAATCAGAACCAACCAGTAAACTAATTGAAAGCAAGAGAATGGCAAGAAGCTGCACAACGCCGAGACAAATGGCATGGCGATATCCCATATCGGAGGCCAAGACTCATTTTGGGTCGTTGAGCCATCGGAGTAACAAAGTACGAGTATAATCAGATCCACTAATAGATGTCATCATTAGAGGTAAATTCTATGCTGTAAATCCTTTACACTATGTAATTACGACCGAGGTTGATATCCACGGCAAACAACTCCGCACGTGAAATAGCGCGTTTAAGTCAATTCATAAGAAATAATAGCTCCTATTTTAGCATCCACATTTGTTGCAATACATGTGACAATTGTTTTGTTTCACTTGAATGGGGCAGTTAGCACATGTATGTGAGTCTTAAAAAGGACAATTTATTTTACATTGCGCCATCTAACAGTTCCGTTTAGCTATACTATTTTGGTGTGGAAGTTTTTGCAAAGAAAATTCTAGTTTAGTCATTGATTTACGAAAATAACATATTGGTATATTTCCGTTGACCCCGTGGGCTGGCGTCAATATTTACTAAAAATGTTTCTATTAAGTAAAATGTTATTGAATGCATGAGCGCTACTTTTGTGACCCTTTTTATATTGTTAGATATGATAAAGATAGGACTAAGGGAATATTTTTAATGTTACACACATATTTTGGAAGATTCATATAAAAGTTCATTTTGAAGCAGGTCATTTTGTAGGCTTATCTACTAATAAAAATATATAAATTATTTATATATTTTTATTTTGCATGGATACAAAAAAAGTTAAACTTGATAAGTTAAAGTTATCTCTTAACTGCGTACCGTCTGCTTTACAATATCTCTGACCGATCAACGTCCATAGTCCGCTGTCTCAGAAATATTTATCTGTAACAATCCACACCCACTATTTTAATACAGTTATCATTGTTTTGTATATAATATATCCGGCAGTTAAATACATGTTACATTTTGCAAGGGCATCTTTGGCAATGCGACGTTGTTTGTTCTTGAGAATTTGACGTCAAAGAACTATCTCGCTCTATGTCAGTTTGATTTCATAAACAATATTTTTTTCCTTAATGGTATGGCTAAATTTAGCCCTCAACCATACAGGTACCTACGCTATACTATTGCGTAGCTGTATGGTTGAAACATTTTTGATCAGGACACTTGATGAAGAAAGATAGTTAAAGTCACTTCACGGTCGTCCGTAGACAAGACATCGTAACATCCAATTGAATTCAGAAGTTCGTCTAGTCTCAATTGCATCTAAATACAGTACTTTTTTCATCAGGCGGATCACCTGATGGTAAGCAATTGCCGCCGCCCATGGACACTTGCAACACCAGTTGAGTCAAAAGTGCGCTGCCAACCTTTTAGCCCCTTCCCCCCGGGTGGGCATCCGGGTGGTTGGGTACTCTATTAAGATACTAGGTACGCTGGCTCTTTATTTATGACATCCAGTGACAGACCGCCGAATCACAAATAAAAAGTTGTTGTGCGTTGTGCATTAAAGAGTATCTATCTAACTCAACAGAAAGTATCACAGTACTATTCCATTTCCTGCTAGCCTGCGCCGGCGCTTGTGTTTACAAACACTCGACGCAATTCGGCGGCGCGCGGCCAGACGGGGCGCGACTCCCTTATCGGCGCCCGCGCAACGTCGCGCCCTTGACATGCTTCGCGCAATTAGTCTCGGGGCAAGCGGCGCAGACATCATTTCACATTTATCTGATGGGATGGATCTTACTTTTACTATTGCCCTTTTTACAAAAAAAACTCAAAGATTGACTGGTAAAAAATGCTCTTAGGCATTAAATTTGCGTTGCATGCGCAAACTTAAAAAAAGAAGAAAAAAGCAGTTAAATATCTGCACTAATTCAATGCAATGAGAGCTCTAACCAGTCACAGTTACCTCTTTAAGCGACACTAGAATCTGCAAAATGTAGGTATACCTAACGAGTCAGATGAAACTCCTATACAGACTGATGCGTATCGTAGCGCATACTAAAAGCACACAAGAAAGCAGATCCTAAAAGCTAGTGATCCGAAACACTTTCTGCAAAATGCAAAGTTTCTTCTATCTTCTGCAGCGTTACGGCGTTGTTGTTAGGTTTCCTAGAAGTTGGCTGAATGGAGCGAAAACCTGACCGACTCCACCCTCCTCACGCGAAATGGGAACAACAGACGCTCGATTGCGGAAAACCCGTACAAAGAAGAAGAAGCGCGAGTTTGAGACCGATATGTAGCATAATCGCAATAGGTCAACTTGTCGCAGTCAAAGTTAAGCTTACAATAAAACATACAGACACTGAAAAATTAAGTAGATTAACACCATGAATGTTTATCCAACATGCATTACTCCTTTGGCATAAAAGCTACAGCGAAGTGCGCCATGCCCCCAGTCATACAAATTGTAGGTAGGTATTTGAATTATACTCGTATACAAAATAAGTAAGCTCTATAATGTTTAGTTAGAAAATCCATTGTTTAGTAGTGGGAAAACCCCTGAAGAAGTGGGTAAGTAGGTATGCATTTATTTTCTAAGGTATAACATACCTATGACTTTTGTCTATAAATAAATACACACAACATACCTTACTATGGAGTCAGCTACTTAGTTAAGCTACTTTGTACGGGCTAAGTAGCTTTTTATATTACACTAAAACAGTAGAATACTGGCCAATTCCCATAATTTCTAAGCTATACTTACGATACTATACGATACGACAAAACTATATGATACCTACATACATACGATAAATATCACAAGCACAAGAATCGGGGGCCTGATGGGCAATTCTTGTAGTCGACATTGAAGTCGATTATAGAGATTTCATACATTCATCCATACAAATCTCTAATTCGACTTCAATGCAACGAGAATCGCCCCTTCGTTTGAAAGGCAAGGTTCCTTTTTTATCTGAAACATTTGGTTGCAGTTATCAGGCGCCGTCTGGAGGTCTACTGAGCTAATGATATCAACTATTACAACAGCCAGTTACGTAGCGCCATACATCAGGTTATCACTGAGCGTTAGGGTGCTTTCCCACCAGAGATGTGCTATGCAGCTATGCGAAGATATGAACATATCATCACATACATTATCCTGACTTATTATTTGTGTTTGTTATAAGACAACGCCGCAACAAAGTACTTATAACACCCAGATACTAAACACAAGTGGTCATCACACGAATGTTTGTGCAGAGTGGGGATCAAACCCACGAACTTTGGCGTATGAGGTAGGGTCCAAATGCTACCAAATGCGCCATCCGGCCAGTCAAATATCACGCTACGAAACTACGTAACCGTCTTCAGCAACAGTTTCTAACCTATGCGCTACGTAGAACACCGAAGTTGAACAAGCAATGCAATAAGCATATTCGCATTGCTGTGCCAACTTCGGCGTTCTTCGGTGTTCAGAGCACAGAGGTTCGAGCCTACTGACATTGCTACATTACTCGCGGCCATCCATAGCACGCATCCATCGCATCCGTCCCACGCATCCAGAAGGCCTAATTTGAAGCGAGCGTTACGACTGAATCGG
The DNA here is from genome assembly GCA_014851415.1 of Cnaphalocrocis medinalis. Lineage (NCBI taxonomy): Eukaryota > Metazoa > Arthropoda > Insecta > Lepidoptera > Crambidae > Cnaphalocrocis > Cnaphalocrocis medinalis. The sequence continues at coordinate 10,063,454 of CM026279.1, forward strand.
AGTTATCCCTCCCTTTCATACGCCCTGTGCGCGCTAGTTTTTTTTTCGGGATGGCGTCATTATAAACCACCTACCTAAGCATTCACATATCCTATACAAAAGTCATTGCTTAGTTGAACCCGTTTCCACCCCGGCCTATGCTTTGGACTTGGAGATGATTGAACATGTGTGTTGGGTATCAGACGCATCCATAGCAACATAGCATTGCACATCTCTGGAAAGGCACCCTTATGTAAGCACGTGTCATGCCGTGTGCATAGACCCAGAAAAAGCTACCGCACGTTTACAAAAAACACGCCGAAAATTATGCCCAATCTGTTCCCATACAAAAGCTAATAACCTCAATTTGTAACTACAACTATGACCGAAATAACTACTATTTGTAGCCAAATTTTCCCCACTTTAAGAATAGCCAATGATTTGCTAAAATCTATTTCTAAAACTGTTTAAAACGAATGACGTCAGTTAAGTAACAGTCTATATTTGGGTTCTATTGTCTAAAAAAACACACAAACAAATTAACCTTTCCGAAAGTTCGTGGTGATTCTTTATAATGGGACCTATTTAGGTTACAATATTTGTTTGTCATCTTCTACATTTTAAGAAAACTGCTATTCAGTTTCAATGATGGTACATTAAACTAAAAGGAGAGCAAAACTTTCTGGTAGAAACATTATTTAGTTTGAAAGGAATTGGACTTTTCCATACCTACTTGCTTTTATTTATTTGTCTGTCTATTATAATATGGATAATAAAGATTTTAAACGTGTTTACAACAAAAATGATACCAATTTGAATTTATTGTATGGTACTCTTTTGAAAATTATCTTTTGAAGATTTCAATAACCATCATAAAACTGTTTACCCTTTCGTTGACCAGACTAACATTTTATCGAAAACTGTCAACCAACAATTTACCCAAATTACCTCTAGCCAAAGGTAACGAAATTCATTCATAAAGGATAACCTTACATACATAGCATAAGCTATGTTAGTAAAACTTGCGAAATACGTGATAATGCGCACATAGAAACATAACATTTCAAAATACCTACTTAACTACGACAAACAAAATTTCCCAAATTTTAATACAATGGCCGAACAGCGTGACGTCAATACACACCTCGCTCAAGAACACGCCCATGTATTTGTAATACATACGTTTCCCGTGGGTTTACTTGCATTTCAATTTCAAATCTTCTATACTATTTATAAAGAGGTTAATCCATGCCAGGGCTTATAAGTAAACCGAAACCACGAAACATTTGCGTGATACAATCAACGTCCAGCGCCATCTATAGGTTGACAGTGGAACTACTGTCCCGAAACAAAGTAAGGCAGGCCACTAGTACTTAGATAAATTTATTAAACAGCCTAAGGACAAACACCTGATGAACTTCCTTCATGGTGCCCCACAAATTACTATCCCAGGATGTCCCTATTCATCAACTAGGAAGCGATGGTAGCTCAGTAGATAAGAAGGCGCCTTCCATCTAGGGGGCCGTGGTTCGAATCCGAGCATGCACCTCTAATTTTTTCAAATCTATGTGCATATTACTACCATTAGCTAGGCGGTGAGGAAACTTGCATGTTTCGGATAGCTTTCTGAAGCGTGTAACTATGATTCAGTTGGTCTTGTTCCCCTGTTAAAGGGTTGCGAAGGTCAGGCGACAGTTGATTCATTATAATACTGGAATCTCCAAATCCTGAATGATCTGTGGCACATGAGCAGACGGATCATTTAGGTGGTAAGCGATTGCTGAAGACCATAGAGACTAGTCACCACAAGTGTTTGTTTGGCTCCAGAAATACCACCACACTAACCTTTTTCTTCTTCTACGCTAGTTTACTGTGTATCACTCCGGTTGAGCCGGCTTATTCATGGCGAAGCCTGGCCCTCCCGCGGTGAACATTAACACCACACTATTTCCATACTAACACGTTTTTCTATTAATTAATTAAATTATTGTATAAATTAGGTTGTGGGATCTATGTGCACGATCGTATAAAGACATAAGGTAAATTTTCAATATACTTATTGTCAATTTTTTTTAATTCCAATGTAGTGACGTCCCTGATTGGGAAAGTCCGACTGTAGCAGTAACAATGGTTTTGCCTTTTGCATTTCAAAATTACTTTTGAAAATGTTGCTATTATAACATAACTTATTTAGAAATTGAGTTTTAGAAGAAAAGGGAAGAAGAAGACTTCTTTTCAGGTCGCTTATTAGGTATGTATATGTTTATAGGAATACCTACATTATACAGGTTGCAAATTTTGTTGTTCAGAAAGGGTAAAGGGATGTAAATGTTCACAGATACACCCTGTATATAAGAAATTATTACATAGCTACAAAATATTTATAGACATTTCTTCTTGACTTGATTTGCGTCTTTCTATGTATATTAACCGGGCTGGCTTAGGTATGTAAAGTCCTTTTAGATTTTTATAGTTACTCGTACATACCCTACCTGCGTAGTAATCAATCTGATAATCAAATATTTAAATTAAACAGTGCGAATAAAGTGAAGCGTCCGTTGACGCACGGCGCGACGCCATCTTTGTATGCAATGCGAAGTGACTACATAAAACATGTTGGACAGTTGAATTTTTAAAAGATATCTCACTTTGAGCGATGATTGGAGCCTAAAAAAAGAAAATCCCGCCCTCGTGGACTCATCCAACCTGACCTTTGATATACATTTTCAAATTTACCTATGTACTATTCGTGTACCTACACATAAAATTGCTAACTCCAAAGATGGCCTGTGAAACTTCGTACTATGAAAACAAAATGCTAAATGTTTGTGATAAGAAACAATCACCTACGATTTGTTGAACAAGACTTTAATAAACAAAAACCTGTACATAGTTAAATATATTATTTATGAATAATCAATAGGTATTTTCGATAAAATATCAGCATTTCTTTTCGACCTTAGTCCCGGGCCAACAAGGATACAGTATTACCTACTAACTATTATTGTTTGTATCCAATTTTTAGGTTAAAAAAATATGCTTAAAAATTATTACATAGCTACAAAATATTTATAGATATTTCTTCTAGTACTTGATTTGCGTCTTCCTATGTATATTAGCCGGGCTGGCTTAGGTATATAAAGTCCTTTAGATTTTTTAGTTACTCGTACATACCCTACCTGCGTAGTATCAATCTGATAATCAAATATTTAAATTAAAACAGTGCGAATAAAGTGAAGCGTCCGTTGACGCACGGCGCGACGCCATCTTTGTATGCAATGCGAAGTGACTACATAAAACATGTTGGACAGTTGAATTTTTAAAAGATATCTCACTTTGAGCGATGATTGGAGCCTAAAAAAAGAAAAATCCCGCCCTCGTGGACTCATCCAAGCTGACCTTTGATATTACATTTTCAAATTTACCTATGTACCTATTCGTGTACCTACACATAAAAATGCTAACTCCAAAGATGCCTGTTGAACTTCGTACTATGAAAACAAAATGCTAAATGTTTGTGATAAGAAACAATCACCTACGATTTGTTGAACAAGACTTTAATAAAAAAAACATGTACATAGTTAAATATCTTATTTTATGAAAAATAGGTTATTTCGATAAAATATCTAATTTCTTTTCGACTTAGTCCACGTGGCCAACAAGGATCATTTACCTACTAAACTATTATTTTTTATACAATTTTTAGGTTAAAAAAATATGCTTAAAAATTATTACATTTCCTAATATGGCTTTGTGAAGGATAATGCATGTCGATAATCGTACTTATCCGACGTTTATAGTAGAGAACAATCTCATTAAGACCTTTATTTATTCACACCACACCCATTTATTTAAAACTACTGATGACATAATATTATACTGACACTAACTATAAGCTAATATGAGAAACGTCATCGTTCAAGGATGTTTCAGATTTTTTTACAGTTACGTATTTCAGATTTCAACAGTTACTTATACCTACCTTTTGTTTCTTAGAAATTACGAAACAATACGAAACTCAAACATATTTTAACTTTTTTGGTATCTAAATCAAAATCAATCCTCAGGTATGTCATTTAACTGCAGATATCCATGGGCGGCGGTATGTTCACTTATCTTATTAGCGGGTTTTATAACTTTCTTGCAAACTATAGGTAAGGTAATGTATTTTAGTTTATCAGTTAGAGTGAGTTGTGTGAGGGTTTTCCGACAAAACGTCCGTTAAATTAAGAGTCAGAGTGAATCAAACGACTGCAAAAAGTTGTAAAAATACTTATATATAACTTAGAAATGTTATTGAACCAAACTTTAAATGAAAATAAACAGATTTTACCTAATGCGTAGAAATACGTAAATGGTCATAATATTTTTGTTTTTGAAACTGTTTTATTTACCCCATTCAATGTTTGAACGTAGATATCTACAAAAAAGTCGGTAAAAATTTTACAACTTGTAAATACGTTATATTTATAAGTTGTAACATATTATACCTATTCTGCGGTCTATAAATAAACACACAAAATAATTACACTTCTCTTGTGTTGGAACACGTGCAATAGAGTCCGTAGTTGTCCATGATGGAAGTCACATTGTATGGACTTAAGTATACCGTGATGTCAAATGTCCATCAACTCTATTACTCTAAGCTTGTAAAGCCTACCTAGGCGTGATAATTTTCGTTATCAATTATTTAAGTGCTTTCATTGTTACATCAGTTGGAACATCTGAAAGAGTTTCAAAAAGTGATCCCAAAGGCCCTGTCATTTAGTAGTTTTACAGCTATTGATATTTTGAATTTTGAATATGCCGTCGAGGTCTAAAACAAAATGTAGCTAATATTTTAGGTATTTGTGATTTTATTTCGTGAGCAGATATTCAAAACCTAATAAGTACTATTATTAGGTTTTGAATTCCGAAAATGACAAATAGCGCTCTAACAATAATCCACATGGGGTATGCCAAAATTTTTATTCTACGACTATCACTTTGTAGGCGTGGCAATTATGTATTTCATGCCAATTACGTTCACGCACCAACCTGCATATTTAAAGTCTGAGCCAAAATAAGAGATACCAATATTTGCAAAGCACAACAAAGCGCACGTCAGGATTAACACTAGTTGCAACAACAACAAGCAGCAAAATCTGCTGACTTGGTAGCGGGAGGCATTGTCTTGACGTCATGGCTTCGTGACGATCATATTTTCAGCCAACTAATCACAATTCCCAAACAGCACGCGTGTCCAAAACAAAGGTACCATCCTTACTTCCTCTGACGTCGAGAGCGCCCTACATTCTTATTGTCGTCGTTATCCGAATAGGGTTGACAGATAGGGAGAAAAGGTCTTGACAACATTTCAAAATTTTGAGATCATAAAAAAGTTGTATCGAAATGAATGAGAGCAAAGCCCTGTACCTAGATGTTTGGTATATAATTCTCGCACATATAACATTCCTATCATTTCTGCTCGGAAGCAACAAGACCTAATATCCCTTCAGTTGCCAGGAGTTTGGAAAGCATGCGCTTGAGTGCCAAGCGTATGGCAACTGAAGGGTTATTTACCAAAATCTACTGCTACCACCCGCGTGCTAGTTTTGCCATGGATTGGCTCGGGACAGAAGAACGTTTTTGAATCATTTTGAACACACATTTTATTTTTCAAGACTTGGAATAACAGTCGAATTCCATCTGACAACCCTATTCCCTACATAAACTGAGACAGGCAATACTTTCTGACGTCAAGCGTCTCACATTATTTGTGTGACTAGAAAAGGCATGATAGTTTAAACAAACAATATTCTCAAAATACCTAGACGTTTGCCTGCTTACAAGAATAGTCGTAATAAAGTTGTGGCGAGTTGCTACAAGGACTAGGGGCCCTATTTTTTCAAGACATTATTAACATATTTAACACTGGGCGAACTTCGTACCGCGTATTTTTTCAATATTTTGCGAATCTTTCTGCTAGTCGGGACAGAGACGAAAACAACAACTCATTTATCTTCATTCATTAGGGAAACTTGTAATCACAAGTTTCATACTAACGCGCTCATATCACAGCTTCGTATATTAAAAAGTAAAACATTTTATTACAATATTTTTAAGGTAACATTACCAATATATTATGCTCGTCTTTTAATCCAACATTTTCATCATCCATGGAATTTTCTTGATTCGTCCAAAAAAATTAAAAAGTACTATTATTAGGTTTTGAATTCCGAAAATGACAAATAGCGCTCTAACAATAATCCACATGGGGTATGCCAAAAACTTTTATTCTACGACTATCACTTTGTACGAGTAGGCGTGGCAATTATGTATGTTCATGCCAAATTACGTTTACGAACCACCTGCATATTTAAATCTGAGCCAAAATAAGAGATACCAATATTTGCAAAGCACAAACAAAGCGCACGTCAGATTAACACTAGTTGCAACAACAACAAGCAGCAAAATCTGCTGACTTGGTATCGGGAGCATTGTCTTTGACGTCATGGCTTCGTGACGATCATATTTTCAGCCAACTAATCACAATGCCAAACAGCACGCGTGTCCAAACAAAGGTACCATCCTTACTTCCTCTGACGTCGAGGGCGCCCTACATTCTTATTTGTCGTCGTTATCCGAATAGGGTTGACAGATAGGGAGAAAAGTCTTGACAACATTTCAAAATTTCGGGATTTTGAGATCATAAAAAAGTTGTATCGAAATGAATGAGAGCAAAGCCCTGTACCTAGATGTTTGGTATATAATTCTCGCACATATAACATTCCTATCATTTCTGCTCGGAAGCAACAAGACCTATATATCCCTTCAGTTGCCAGGAGTTTGGAAAGCATGCGCTTGAGTGCCAAGCGTATGGCAACTGAAGGGTTATTTACCAAAATCTACTGCTACCACCCGCGTGCTAGTGTTGCCATGGATTGGCTCGGGACAGAAGAACGTTTTTGAATCATTTTGAACACACATTTATTTTTCAAGACTTGGAATAACATTCGAATTCCATCTGCCAACCCTATTCCCTACATAAACTGAGACAGGCAATACTTTCTGACGTCAAGAGTCTCACATTATTTGTGTGACTAGAAAAGGCATGATAGTTTAAACAAACAATATTCTCAAAATACCTAGACGTTTGCCTGCTTACAAGAATAGTCGTAATAAAGTTGTGGCGAGTTGCTACAAGGACTAGGGGCCCTATTTTTTCAAGACATTATTAACATATTTAACACTGGGCGAACTTCGTACCGCGTATTTTTTTAATATTTTGCGAATCTTTCTGCTAGTCGGGACAGAAACGAAAACAACAACTCATTTATCTTCATTCATTAGGGAAACTTGTAATCACAAGTTTCATACTAACGCGCTCATATCACAGCTTCGTATATTAAAAAGTAAAACATTTTATTACAATATTTTTAAGGTAACATTACCAATATATTATGCTCGTCTTTTAATCCAACATTTTCATCATCCATGGAATTTTCTTGATTCGTCCAAAAAAATTAAAAAGTAAATCAGTTTTTCAGCTCCATAGAACATTGTATGGGACAAGAACATTGATTTACTTTTTTATGTTTTTGGGAAAATTAGGAAGTTTTCACGACTAATTAAGAAGCATGATTAACAAACGAGCATATAAAAACCATGTTACGTAAAAAATATTGCAATCAAATGTTTTACTTTTTTATATACGAAGCCGTGATATGAGCGCGTTATTAGTATGAAAACTACGCAGATGTGCGATTTTTTTGACGCCGAGTGTAGTATTAGCATTAAGTTCTGTAATGTGTTGTGCAATAAAGAGTATCTATATATCTATTACAGGAAGGAAAAATAGTGGTCGTAGACATAACACATTATTAGCACGAAATGTATAATCTGCGTACCTAATGATGAGGGATATCCCGAAACTGTTTTGGAGTATCACACATGTGAGTTACCGAAATCAAATAAACATATTTTTTATCTACGCAATATAAAAATAAGGAATATCCTCGTCTACTAAGAAACAGGGATATTCCCAAATACATAATGTTTCGGAAAAATCTTACAGATTGTTGTAATTCAGTGACGCATTATAATATTCAGGGAATCGTTTGGAGCGGGGAACGATCATTCATTTAACTGAAATAACCATAACATACCATAGCCCTGAGTAATGTTGACGTAAGTTATATAGGACTTTCCTGTGGTTTCAAAGATTGGTTCCACAGGAATCCCTTCTAATGTATGCATTACGTCTAACTATTACTTACTTACCTAATAGTAGTTATTGCATCATGTTAGTACCTGAAAAAAAAACATTTCAGATTAGTTTTTTTTTATTGCAAACAAAACAATATCCTATATTCATGTCAGTGACGTTACCGTGGTTGTTCGTTTTTTTTATACAACATTCATGAAAAACGCCTGCAACTCCAGAAGACTTGCATACGTGTTGCCGATCCGTTATAAAATATAATACTCATTTTTTGAAAAACTTCATAAGTACAGTCAAAGGGAACTCATTCTACAGCCGCAGCGTTCGACGTTCGCGGAAGACAATGTCTATGGAACTTGTGTCTATGGTCTGAAGAAGACTATCCAACTCGAATAGTAGTAATATCTCTAATTTACCGCGTGGGCTGTTATGTCACAGTTTCAAACGCTTGCCCTTGCAACACACAGAAGAACTCTTAATATTCCGTAGCTACTTATAAGATAAAGTTTATTGACCACGCTACAGCTATATTTATCAAACATCCTAAACCTATTTTGTGCAACCATGACCTTGAGATCAGGAACCGGCATATCGTAATGCTTTTACATTAATAATGGAGCTTCGTTCGTCCAATAATTAATAATTACATATTAGTCGTTTAAATGTGACTGGCACGATGTAATATATGTAATACTCGAAATAAAACACTCGCGAATGACATTAATAAAAACCTCGCCAAGGCTTCTTTTTTCAAAATCTCGCTCGTATTTTAATACCATTGCAGTCTCACACACTACTTTATCTACATAAATGGTTGAATTTTTAAAGTAAGAAACTAAAGGGAAACACTAACTTTTTATGTGGAATATAACTTGACCTCAGGGCAATACTTTAAAACGTAATAACTAACTGTTGCATAACGTAAAAAAACGAACCTTTCTTTAAAGACCCTAATTTATTTTTAATCTTCTTTAATGCCAAGATATAGTCTGTCAAAACGAGTTTAGCTTTGAGTTCTTAATTTGAAGATTATGACACGAGTGAAGATAAAAAATATTACTAACGCAACCGGAGACACTGTGGCTCCGATGCCGAGTAATATTTATGACTCATCGTAAATCATCAAACTATGTTTACGATGGAGGTAGGCAAAACGACAGAAATGACCTTAAACCCACACGTAATTTTCATTGGAAGGTACGGCTTATACCTACGTCGAAAATATTAATAAGTGTATGCCATATAATATGATTGCAGTGCTCATGTATGTTAATCAAATATAATAGAACACATGCTTAGTATATGACTGGCCAGTACCTCTATCTGCCTACGAGTCCAGATAAGCACGCTGAATCAGAAATTAAACAAATACCACCCCTTCTTTCACCCTAATTTATTTTTAATTTTCTTTAATGCCAAGATATAGTCTGTCAAAACGAGTTTAGCTTTGAGTTCTTAATTTGAAGATTATGACACGAGTGAAGATAAAAAATATTACTAACGCAACCGGAGACACTGTGGCTCCGATGCCGAGTAATATTTATGACTCATCGTAAATCATCAAACTATGTTTACGATGGAGGTAGGCAAAACGACAGAAATGACCTTAACCCACACGTAATTTTTCATTGGAAAGGTACGGCTTATCCTACGTCGAAAATATTAATAAGTGTTAGCCATATAATATGATTGCAGTGCTCATGTATGTTAATTAAATATAATAGAACACATGCTTAGTATGACTGGCCAGGAAAAGTGCACAAATGCACTTTCAGTCACAGGTTACCAGTAAGTATCTCTATCTGCCTACGAGTCCAGATAAGCACGCTGAATCAGAAATAAAAAAAATACCACCCCTTCTTTCACCCTAATTTTATTATTAAAAGAAATCCCACATTATTAACTTTGCCTAGGTTGAATCCAGTAGAAAAACAAAATCATAATTTATGAAAAGCAAATCGCTTAGTAGACAAATGACGGCGTAAATGAATGTGCATTTTTATTAGGACCACCAAATTTCGCAAGAAATCGTTACATAACTATTAAAATATACCTGTCACCGTCTTCTACATTTCCATCATTTTTGAATAATACCATTTATGTGCGTTTCGACCAAATGAAATATGAATGGGAAGTGGATTGACGTCAATGGCCTCTGCGGACCACGTCGCGCTATCGGCGCGGGCGCAGCCACCCTGGACTCGGCCGTTTACCTCCGGTCATATATCGTTCCAGAGCATTCCCAGATTCGACACCGAGACTCTTAAATAAATAAATAGTGTCAGTGATCTTTGATTCATTCATTTATGCCAAACCGCTCTTCAAAGGTTCGTAGACATGAATCGATAGGAACTCTGACAATTCGACTGAATAAAATATTTTAAAGTGTAGAATGCACCGCTCATGTGCAAGTCGATGTACGAGAAAGAAGTCATTTTAAAAGTCAAAATCGTTTTAAATATTCTGTGATTTTTACACTTCATGAGCACTTTTATCGATGATTTTTCCCACATTTTTCCTCAGACGCAATACGCTTTACCATATCAGAAAAAAACAGTGTTTCAAAGAGGAAATTACACAAGTTTTTTAATGATAGGTTAGGCGTCGATAGCTCGATATAGAAACCAATTTTACTAACCTCTTGGTAGTTATACTTAAATACAAAGCAAAGAACTACGAGATATGTGTCAGTTATTTAGTTACATGATCATATTATTATATGATGACGAGTAACTATCTATTTTTTTACGAGGAAGTGTTTTTGTCTATGTAATTTGAAGTCTAACGTTCTAACATTGGAAATACTAAAATATACTAAAAACTAATAGGATATTTTTAATGCATTTTATTAAAGCATCAATATTTTTAAATCGGTATTCTATGTATTATCATATATTAAATGACTGTGATGTGGGAAAAACCTGGATCATACAATTCTCCAGAATCAACGCATGTGAATGAGGAAAACAGGATGTGATGGATTTCAGTGCCAGGAACAGGGAAAACACTCGTACATACTTGATGCGTTTTATAAATAAGTATGTTGCATAGCATCAGACATTTTACCTAGACATAGCGTTCACTGAAAACTACGATAAGGTTTACTCATAGGCATAAACTACCTAACTGGCGTGCAGAACATTTAATAATATTAATTAATAATTGTGGAAGAGCCACGCTTCGGCATGTTTGGGCCGGCTCGACCGGAGTGATACCACTGCCTCACAGAAAACCGGCGTAAAGCAGCCCCTGTGCTGTGTTTCGCCGAGTGAGTGAGGGTACCGGAGGCCCACCCTAGGGGGGAAGGGGATAAAAGGCTGGCAGCGCACTTGTAACTCCACTGGTGTTGCAAGTGTCCATGGGCGGCGGCAATTGCTTACCATCAGGTGATCCGCCTGCTCGTCTGCTACCTATCACATAAAAAAAATAGCTATTCTTTCTGGAAAACAGCTGACACCCTTCCCCCTGAATTGTTCTATCAGTTAATTAAAGTTCTTAATATTGAAATAAAAGGTTGACGCGCACTTGTGACTCCATTGGTGTTGCAGGTGTCCGTGGGCGGCGGCAATTGCTTACCACCAGGTGATGCGCCTGCTCGTCTGCTACCTATCACATAAAAAAGAAACTATGTTTCTTACTTCTAACTAATTAATCTCCATTCCATATTGCGCTGAGGGAATGTCAACTGTATGAAGAGGAACGGCAACAGATGCTGAATGACTGGAACAGGAACGAGATAGGACCAGTGTACCATCAAGAGATGGTCAACTCTGCAGAAGGTTTTCGACGGTTGCGTGCGTTTGCACACAAAAGGCTTGACATTAGGAAGGAGTTCGATTGATTTGGAACTGCCCGAGCGCGAGTCGCTTGTGCTGTGGTGTTTCACGCCCCATTTGGGGAGAAGTGACATTGAGATGGGCTAAAGACACAGACTTTGTAGAGAGTGAAGAAACGCACCGGGGAAAGAGCCCTTAGCAAGTACCTGGTGAGCGTCTCCCAAGATTCGGTCCGTATGCCGAGACGGTAGGAAGGACCATGGGCTGGTGGAGGGACCTGTGTCTTAATCTTAATTCCAACTTTATTAATACCTTGCTAGGTAGCCGGTCGTAAGTTCGTAGATAAGCATGGAGTTAGGTAGCCCCCGTTTTACCCTCTCTGTTCTTAGCGGATATGTGAATGGAATCATATTTTTTGAGATTTCGTTATTAATCAGGGAGCGGTATTTCGCTTTATGATCGTACACTTAGAAGAGTAATTAGGTATTAACAGATTTCGTCGTCAAAACGATTAAAAATACGATGTTGGTATCTATTACATACATTTTTGTAAATATTTACTCACAGACCATTTAGTTTTATAGTGCAGCGGTACGAACCCAAAGTTTTAACGAGAAATCTAAGACAAACAAAGCTTATCAGTAAAGACGTCAATCGAAATACCCAATGTTTAACAAAACCACAAAATCATGTAATTGGATTCTAATAAACGAACATAGAAATGATTAATATTAGTTTAGGAAACATATTTTTATGGCATACGTTTGGCTACAACCAATAGAGATACCCATTTTTTCCCCTGCGGTTTTCAGATGGATATTGTCGGCGGTCCTGTACGCTGCGTTTCCCTATGAATAAGGTTCATTTAAAAAACAAACGTTTTATTTATATACAGGATGTATCGGTAAACATTTTCATCCCTTTAATCATTTCTTCAAACAAACATTCTGTACAACATTTGTTCTATGACTTTATGAAATTCGCGAAAAATAAATCAACTTTTCATACAAAGTATGTTACGTGACTCATTTTGAGAATTTTCATTTTGTATTAGTCATTTTATATAGGGAGTCGAAAGGGAAATTTCGAAAAGACTCATTGTTACTTTTACCTGCCCTCTCTAAGAGTATTCATTATGTAGTTTTTCGTAACACATTTATTATATATGTCCAAGAACATTAGTCAATAATAGGGTTTGACCTACAAGTGAAGAGAAAACCAACGCAAACGACGACCTCAATCAAGAATGCGTCAGAACTATCCTTGAAAACGGCTTTACAAAATAATTACTGTCTTATTCTTAATGTGGTAACGTTCAAATTATTTAAATTGTACTTATAGGTAAAAGTTTTACCTAAACTCTTCCAGTGGTTTGATGCCGTGGCGTTACCGTATTTTTTTGTATAATTATGTCATAAATTGTAAACCGCAATTTACCTTTCATTATATCAACTCATTAATTAAAAACATTAAATTTCATAAACATAAACACTGTAACAAAGGAGAATAATAATAATTTAATAAAACACATACACAGTGTTCTTGGTCCCAAACTAAAGCTTTTCCTTGTGCTATGAAAACCAGACACAATTAAGGAACCACAAACATCCAGATCTACAAACATTTGTGTTGATGCGGCAATCGAACCCGTGACCCTTGTGTCTAAACAGACGCTCAAACCACTGCACTAAAAGGGGTCATATGATAATGATAAAGATACTACTGCAGTGACTTAGCCCGTCACGTTCATAATAAAAATACACATTACAGGCCTACTCTATAAATTACTGCAGCCTTCGCTAATTAGAGACTTCGTTAACTAGTCAAGTTTTTGTCCATAACGAATTGACAGGTGATTGTGATGAGACACGCGCACTGAACCGACGTCACCAAAACATAGTCAACTACGAGTCCGCCGTAAAGAAACAGGCTCAATATATGATGCCATTACAATATACATTTTGCCGAAGCAAACCAGGGGGGACAGTTTCCTTGCACTTGACACTGAAGTCAAATTGAGAGATTTAATGCATTCGTCCATACAATTTTTTAATTCGACTTCATTGTCGAGTGTACGAGAATTGCTACTCTGGAAGATAAACAGGGTGCGCACGAGTCGGCCGCTGCTGTAGGGACAACCTGTTCCTAAAAGTCTGTCAACTATCACTAGACATTAGCTGATCCGCTCGTTTGCCGTCGCCAGTATAAAAAATAAGGTAGAACACTGGGAATTCGTTAATTGCGAGCTGGTACGAAAATGTCTTACGGAAACCAAATACCTAGCAATGTAAGGAACAAATGTCTGGACCGTGTCACCCAAAATGGTTTGGCATGCATGTCTGCAGAAATTGATGCCAAAAATCGTGGCCAAGTGGAAAATGGTCTTCGGCTATGAAGTACCAACTTGGATCGCAACCGGGAGTCAATGCTAACATATTTTTATGGGAAGGGGAGGCAAACAAACAATTGCAATCAGATGGGTTGCGAATGGGTTTGGTAAGTAAGTACTTCGTTGTTTCTGGTTTCCACAGCACAAAGGAAAACCTTAGTTTGGGACCAGGCAATGTATGTGATGTTGTTGTCTCAATTGTCTCTCAATTATGTTACTGAAGTTATCTCTATTGTGGGTATTGCAGGCAGCGCACGGCGCAGCAGCAGCCTGTTAGCTGTTTGCGCTTGCGCACCAGACGTGACCCGCCTGCCAGATTCGCCTTTTGCGTAGGTTCCACATTACACAACCACTGTTGGGATTTATTGAAGTTTTGCACGTTTGCCAAGAAGGAAGGAATCTTGTAAACAGCTAACAATGATTTTATTCATTATTTTGATCATTTTACGAGTATAATTTACTTCCCGTTGTATCGTTTGTGCGTGCAAGCGGTGCTCAATACGGCTTTATCGGAATCCTTATGTAAAATGCAAAAAACAATAAAATCTTCTCGTATCTCCTCATACCTTGGGGCATTTATAGAAAACTAGCGGCCGCCCGCGACTTCGTCCGCGTGGAAAAGTAACTTTTTACCCCACTTTTAACCCCTTACAACCCCTTTTTCGCAATAAAAAGTAGCCTATGTCCTTTCTCAGGGTCTAGACCATCTGTATACCAAATTTCATTCAAATCCGTTTAGTAGTTTTGGACGCAATCGGGAATTACAGCCTGAAATGAGATGAGTTACGTTCTACTGGTTATAGAACCGACACCTGGACAATATACAGTACACAAGAAGACAGTGATGTACGTATGTATTTTATCAAACTCGACGTTTTATCTCTATGCCAACCGTTTTTAGTTTGAGAGCAGTGATTGATAATAACAACATATTGGTTTAGGATCCCACGTCTAGTTCCAACTGGCGTGCATTTAATAAAACTCAGCAATGGTGTTTGACGTCATTAGCGTCCCACGTTTTTTAAAGGTCTCGTAAATTGTGGCCAGACTCGCGTCGATTTTGGTTTGCCACAAAAAGTAATTTACCGTAAAAAATCGGGAATTACAGCCTGAAATGAGATGAGTTACGTTCTACTGGTTATAGAACCGACACCTGGACAATATACAGTACACAAGAAGACAGTGATGTACGTATGTATTTTATCAAACTCGACGTTTTATCTCTATGCCAACCGTTTTTAGTTTGAGAGCAGTGATTGATAATAACAACATATTGGTTTAGGATCCCACGTCTAGTTCCAACTGGCGTGCATTTAATAAAACTCAGCAATGGTGTTTGACGTCATTAGCGTCCCACGTTTTTTAAAGGTCTCGTAAATTGTGGCCAGACTCGCGTCGATTTTGGTTTGCCACAAAAAGTAATTTACCGTAAAAAAAATCGGGAATTACAGCCTGAAATGAGATGAGTTACGTTCTACTGGTTATAGAACCGACACCTGGACAATATACAGTACACAAGAAGACAGTGATGTACGTATGTATTTTATCAAACTCGACGTTTTATCTCTATGCCAACCGTTTTTAGTTTGAGAGCAGTGATTGATAATAACAACATATTGGTTTAGGATCCCACGTCTAGTTCCAACTGGCGTGCATTTAATAAAACTCAGCAATGGTGTTTGACGTCATTAGCGTCCCACGTTTTTTAAAGGTCTCGTAAATTGTGGCCAGACTCGCGTCGATTTTGGTTTGCCACAAAAAGTAATTTACCGTAAAAAATCGGGAATTACAGCCTGAAATGAGATGAGTTACGTTCTACTGGTTATAGAACCGACACCTGGACAATATACAGTACACAAGAAGACAGTGATGTACGTATGTATTTTATCAAACTCGACGTTTTATCTCTATGCCAACCGTTTTTAGTTTGAGAGCAGTGATTGATAATAACAACATATTGGTTTAGGATCCCACGTCTAGTTCCAACTGGCGTGCATTTAATAAAACTCAGCAATGGTGTTTGACGTCATTAGCGTCCCACGTTTTTTAAAGGTCTCGTAAATTGTGGCCAGACTCGCGTCGATTTTGGTTTGCCACAAAAAGTAATTTACCGTAAAAAATCGGGAATTACAGCCTGAAATGAGATGAGTTACGTTCTACTGGTTATAGAACCGACACCTGGACAATATACAGTACACAAGAAGACAGTGATGTACGTATGTATTTTATCAAACTCGACGTTTTATCTCTATGCCAACCGTTTTTAGTTTGAGAGCAGTGATTGATAATAACAACATATTGGTTTAGGATCCCACGTCTAGTTCCAACTGGCGTGCATTTAATAAAACTCAGCAATGGTGTTTGACGTCATTAGCGTCCCACGTTTTTTAAAGGTCTCGTAAATTGTGGCCAGACTCGCGTCGATTTTGGTTTGCCACAAAAAGTAATTTACCGTAAAAAATCGGGAATTACAGCCTGAAATGAGATGAGTTACGTTCTACTGGTTATAGAACCGACACCTGGACAATATACAGTACACAAGAAGACAGTGATGTACGTATGTATTTTATCGAAATGCTGTAGAACAAATGCTACATATTAGTACTGGTATCAATATAGTTGGAATAAATATTAAACTAGTGGCCAACCCGTAGTTCGTTTCGAGACATTAATTTCACACAATACCAAAAGATGGTGCTGGGTGTCGATTGCATTGCGCTAGAGTGTCTCGATTTTTCGGTTTGTCGATATCTATAGAATTTACCTCTTTAATAGCAGTAGTAGTTAGTAGTTTTGGACGCAATCGGGAATTACAGCCTGAAATGAGATGAGTTACGTTCTACTGGTTATAGAACCAACACCTGGACAATATACAGTACACAAGAAGACAGTGATGTACGTATGTATTTTATCAAACTCGACGTTTTATTTTTCTATGCCAACCGTTTTTAGTTTGAGAGCAGTGATTGATAATAACAACATATTGGTTTAGGATCCCACGTCTAGTTCCAACTGGCGTGCATTTAATAAAACTCAGCAATGGTGTTTGACGTCATTAGCGTCCCACGTTTTTTAAAGGTCTCGTAAATTGTGGCCAGACTCGCGTGGATTTTGGTTTGCCACAAAAAGTAATTTATCGTAAAAAATCGGGAATCAGCATAATACATTGGTTCCACGCGAAACTATGTATATGGGATGTAAAAATTGACTTACATTGTAAATTTTAAGATTTATTATTTTATCTCTAGTTACATACCTACTTACTTAAAATGTTTAGATAAAGTTGAGATTGTAAGCCATTCATTCATTAGGTAACATAAAAAATATTAACAGTTGTTTTATTACTTTTTAATTTCTTCTTTGGACTGTGAACTTAGTCGCTAATATTGGAAAATAAATGGAGGTGCTACTTCTTCTCAAACTAGTTTAAATATTATTTGTCTACTGTCGTTTCTACATAATCTACGTAAAGAGGGTGAGAACGTGAGATGTGACACGCGTCGATTATACGCGTAATGTCATCATGATAAAGAGTGGGTGTACTAAACTCGTTATCTATTCAAAATAGCTTAACTCTTAACTTAATCTTCTGACGTAGATAACTGGTATCATCCGGTTGGGCGGCACGTTTAGCGGTTTCTTTTAAAATGATGCAATGATGCAAAATTGAACATTGGGTAGGAATCAAATGAACCTTAAAAAAAAAATTATGAAACTTTAGTTTCGCGTAAGTAATATAATTTTTATATAATTTTTAATTCTTATTTCAACGGTAGGTATCAATCTACAGCGGGCCGCAGTAGTTAAACCTATATTTGCAGTTAAGTAAGTATCTAATTAATTTTATTTTGAAAAAAAAAGCATGTTCAAAAGTACGAATTAACTGTTCGTAAATAGACGCAAATTGAGAGCTATCCTATGATAGCTTCTCAAATTTGCGTCTATTTTCGAGAAATCGAAAGTCAAAGAATTAAGTAGAGAGTCGAAGAATTGTCTTCAACCAACTTTATTAATTTTGAGAATAATAAAGCGGAGAAAATTTTATACTATTTTATTGTCATTACTTATAGCATCATATCGTCGTGATTATAAATGCAATGAACCTCTGCAATGCCGCATCCGATAAGACTATCTTCGTCTATCTCGATTGCTACATTTCCTCAGCGCCGCGACACTCAAACACAAATCATACATAACACAAACAACTTTTAGTATATGTAACTGTAATCCTCGTTTAATCGAGTTTATAAATAATATGCTTGTTGCAAACATGCTATTTATGGCAAGTTTCACATTACATTATCAGATTGGACCAGTTCTCTGACGTCATGAGAGCGTGTTTTAATAGTCGCATAGATTATGCGAGCCGGTATTTTTATTTAAAGTAGGGTCCGATCAACTGCGCCATTCATTCGAATATTTTAGCCACCTTTTGTGCATGGGTGTAGTGCCCGTGATTTGAATATAAATTGATTGCTATTGAACGGAAAATTTTGCTTTAGAGAAGTTTTCAAGTGAAAAGTGCCTACCTACCTAAACTGCTAATAGTACTAGATACTGTTATCGCCAAAGATTTTGAAATCTTAGGTTATCGCAACAAACTTTATTGCCTTTAGACAGCCCTGGGCGCAACTCACATCCCAAGTAATGTCATTTGAACTACCAAATTGTAGTAGCATTTTACTTTATTCTACTAATTTAGGTATGATAACTCGGATGCGGGTGGTACATAACCGTTCTGTATGAAGAATAATGGGGAGCCTATATCTAGTAGCGGATGTCTACTTGCTTTAGTGTTAACAGTAGGTACAGGTACCTAAAATACCTATCAAATAAAAAGAATAACTGAAATATAAATATAAAGAAATTTATTATCCAGACGGCTGATTTGATTAAAAAAACACTTACGTGTATTAGTCTAAATTGTAAATTAGACTTTTAACGAGTGGAGCGCGAAGTTTTCCATTCTTTTGTGTCATAAACAAAAACAGCGATAAACGTTTAGAGTCAATGCAAATAAGCGCGCGCTCCCAGAATAACAAGAGCCGCCTTTAAATTACCATCCAATCAAATTTGGAACCCCGCAAAATACGTTTCAATGTCTTCTCCTCTTCATGGCAACTGCGAATTAAAAACCCTATTTCAATTAATCTTTATCCCCATCACTTTCTCACACGCTGCCTCTTTCGTTTCGATGCGACATGACGGTACATCTTAGTTCTTTACGGGTGTGAAGTGAATATGAACTCAATGAATTTGTAGGCTCTCAGATTTTAGTCACCCTAACATTTTACCACACCGTTCACCGTAACCGTACAGTCTTCGTACTTAGTTTGCTTTTCCTAAAATTCCCTTTCTTTTGCGAGATTCTCAAGCACCCGACCTTTATTCTCTATTTTATAGACGGGCGTTGAAATAAATACGTAAACCCTCATTCATTGAATTTGCTACTACTTTGAATAGGTACAGTTGGCAAAACAGTGATCTAAAAATAATTAAACCGTGTTTTGTGTACGTAGCCGCCATAACCCCACGCGTAATCCAAAGCCAACGAACTGATAACAAGTCATAAGTTCTGATAACTTTGCACTTAATTCTTCCTTCCTCAATGTTTCACAACAAATTCTTAAAATAGATTGTTGTTTACGTCAAGTCAGTATTTTTAGATCTAGGCAAATAACATGTACTTTTCAAAGACTACAAATAAATATCACCAAAATATGCAGTACTCATTATAATACTGTGACCAAAGTAAGTAAACACCAGTGCCTTTTAATCGTCTTAAAACCAATTGAGGGCATTATACTATTTATTAGAAAACAAACATTTTTCCCCAATGAAGAGAGGGCGATTCTTAAATAAATCACCTTCCTAGGGGGTTTCTAAAAAATTGTGACTTAAGTACGTACTTCTTAACTTTGTTCCTAAATCTGTGTCGGCTGGAAAAGTTTATAAAATATCACGGTATTTATAGTCCTACATATTGAAATAAATTAGCAGATCATAGGTCTCTAAAACAAGTAATGAAAATATATAATTTAATTTAGCTGCTTAAACATTACAATAGGTGGCTTAACCTAATGCGATAGCTTACCATCAGGTAATCCATCTGTTCGTCTGCCCCCTATCTCATAAAAAAACATGTTATGTTTATTCACAATTAGTACGTGGTCACGGCCCCATGGGGGCAAAGCTGATCGCGGGCTAAGGATTTTGGTACTGTGCCTGCCATTCTTCAATAGTTCCAGTAATATTTACTAATATAATTCTGCTAGTAAGTAGGTACATCACTATATGCACACACACACTCTTCTGCTGTTTCAGACGTATGGACGAGTCTCAGCGGTCTAAATGGCGGTAATCGCTTACTATTAGGCAATAGGAACCGTCTGTTCGTCTGCCCCCTATATCATAAAAAACCATGGCACACTATTAATTTGGGTTCATAAATTTAAAATTTCTAAGAAAATAACAGTTTCTAGACACCTCTGATAATTTGTAAAAAAATACCTATGTAATAGTTTTGTATTGGTTTACACGTGTTAAGTTGTGGCACAACTGTTTTTCTATTTATAATTAATTTTATGTTCTCATTTAAACTCTTATTTTTGTTATTTTAGTTTAGTGTGTCTATTGATAAGAAAAGTGTAGGTTTAAATTCAATAAGACGTAAACAACTAGCACAGACTATGTACTCCGTAGATTAAACTAGGCAACAAGTTGTATCTACTAGTAGAACATAACCGTTATATGTGTGTTACGTATACCTACTTACAAATTACGAAAAGTGAGAAGATAAACGAAACTGTGTATTCAGTGCGCCAGCAAGTGACAGCAGACTGTCAAAAAGGGTAAAACTAAATACGTCGATCACTTTTTAAAGAGCAATCTGCGTCAATATATGATAACTCGAGCATAGATGATCGAAGCATGGTATTCAAATTTGATGGGAAGAGGCGTCTTGCACGAGGGAAGAAATAGTAGCTGCGGAACATACTAGTTTGGACCGAGATCACCTGCTTAAAGTAACACTTATTTCGCAAAAGAAAGGGAAAATCAAGAAACTGCCAATGTTTTTATGTGATAGGTGGCACAACGAGCAGATGGATCACCTGATGGTACTTAAGTGATTGCCGCCAGCCCATAGACACCTGCAACACCAGTAGAGTGCCAACCTTTAACCCTCTTTCCCCCCAATTGGCCAGTTAAATAAAATATACTAAAAAGAAGATAAAAAGGAATCACTAGAAATATCCTCAAAATTCCACCTTGGTGGTATTGAAATATCCACATGGGTGGGCGGTGGATAGAACCGCCAAGAGACGCGAGTGCCAATGAGCCATCCGTATGCGTCCTGCGTAGGCGCACGTAACGAAAGGATCGACCATAACTATCGAAGAAGTTGCTAGAAACCATTATGTCTTCTTATAAGTAGTAAAGGCATGAAGTAGAGTATTTTTACGAGTTCCTTTTAATCATTAATGACAGACTATACTTAATCAACTGATAGTTTCTGGTCAGCGAAGTGAGTCCTCAGTCGCGGCTTCTAGCTCATTCTTATTAATTTGAACTACTCTGCTTATACTTACCTACAGTTCAATAGAAAAAAACTGTTTTTGAGGTTACAAACTGGCTGATCAGATCAACTTAGAAGGAGAGATTGTTTATTTTTTATTCTAACCCGTCTTTTCGAGATGTGTCCAACCAAAACTGTCGCTTCGGAGCCAGGGTTACGTGTGAGCCATGATACAATTAGGAAAGTCTGGTAATTACAATGAAGCTATCTGAGCGACGCAACCCTTAGACAAAGGCTTGCGGACCAGGTCAACTGGATTAGAGTACCACGTCCAAGAAACAAAACGATACGTGTAGAAATACGCACATAGATAAAAAAAATCCAGCAGTCCATCCAGTCTCGGATCTAACCTACGATTCGTTTATGAAGGCGCAAGTTCTACCCCATCACTCTCACACGATGGAGTCGTTTGCCTAAATAAGATTACATCATTCCTACACAAATACCTAGTATCGTCAGTTTTCAGTACTTACTTTTGTTTTCGTAAGAGAAAAATACTCTTACAGAAACATTTATGTAGAATACCTGAAAAGATGTTCCAAAAAATCGTGTCACGAAAAATTTCCTAGGGCCGAGTTGCATTCAGAATTGCCCTCATATTGGTAAAGAACACGATATGGGTTATTACATAACAGCATACATTGTGTCAACAATACCGCATCGCACCTGCAATCTGTTTGTTTGTCAATCGGTACTTACTACTTTACTGAGATAGATCTGGTTTAAATAATTGAATAAAGGGTTAACGCTCCCATGCAATAAATACTTGTACTAAGTAATTCATTTCTATTTCTGGATCGGTTTTGTAAGGAGCTCAATCGTATTGGCTCTCATGGATTTTCATCTATTTATTGAGCAAATTTTGATACTTATTGACAATGATGATTAAAAATACCACACGCAAGTTTACGAAGTACTTATATCTGGTGGCATAAACGAAACCGTCTCCTAATAAATGAGAATATACCTGTCGCATCTAAACAAAGGTGACACAGCGCTTATGAAAGGGAGGGTGTTAAAACTCCTTAGTTTCATTAGTTTTATTAATGCCTACATCCTGGCACCATACAAAAATATGTTACATAATTCAAATCATGACACCAAGTGTCTTTTCATTTCTTGAGTGTTTACTCTTATGAACATCTAAACTTCGCTGCCAACTCTGTGTTTTAATTAATTTATTATCTACAATTTAGAAGGAACTCCGATTCGGGCATAACGTAAAGGCCCTATGGTGTTGAAATTAACGATAGAAACTTACAACTAGCATTATGAGCAGTACTGTCGACCACACATCACACAATCGTATGTGGTCTTGTCGCGGCCATATTTGTTTCCTTTCCAGGAACATCAACGTCACAAGTATTTTTAGTCTATACTCGTAGTACTCATGTGAAGAATTCGTGATTGGTATGTTAATTTTTAGTCAATAAAAATGCAGATTGACTGACTAATTCAGATAACTGTTTGCAAAATACTTCAGGGCATCACTATTTCTGTGCGTCACTGCAATTAAGAATTTTGAATGATTCATTGAATTTCTTTTGTTTTACCGAGTCATCAGTAAATCATCATCTGCTGCTGAACTTAAGGCGTCCCCCAAAGAGTGCAGACAAACTCAGCATCAAACTCACACCAGTCGCCTTATCATGATCATAATCATCGTAGTCATATATTATAAAACAAATAGAATATGCAGTACCTACGACTACGAGTAAGTTTTAAAACCACGTAGAATGTAGATCAACGAGTAAGTAAAGACATGCAGTTTCTACGAGTACCATTCCCTTAATTTATTGTACCTAATTATTTTGTTTTTTGGTATATGTATTGTAATTTTTGTTATTTGTCACTGAATAAACTTATTTCTATTCCTTATTTTAAAAAAGTTAGCTTTGAATGACTGCGTCTGAAAATACATACATATGAAACATATTTACGTTCATTGATTTTCCATTTGCGTCAATGAATAAAGCTATTGTTATTTTATTTATTCAACGCCTAATCAATGAAGCATCAAAAAGATGCGCGTTTTTTTAATGTTGTTTCCATTTTTTGATTTTGCATACCAAGCTCACTGACCGAAGACTTCTCTAGAACTACTACATGAATAAATCGAAAAGAAATTTACGAAATGTCATCTAATTCCTGAATAAAATAATGTATTCCTGAATAAAAGACTGGGGAAGGGAAATAACGTCACGCTGTATAATTTTCAACACATTAATGTGTTTTATCTACTCATATATTCACAGTAGAAATAAAAACATATTAAGATTTTCTAGAGTATTCATTATTAGATACGTTATTTAATAGCAGAGAATACCGTATATCGACCTAACGCCCAAATAAGTACCTATACTCTGATTTATAATCATGTAAAGTAAACTGACAGATGAAAATGATAAGTTTCGATGCATATTGACATTTTGCATGTGTCAAATTGAGTGATAATGTATGGGATGACACATTGACATCTGTCAGTTTACTTTACATGATTATGAATCAGAGTATAGTTTAAACACTTAACAACGAAGGTAGTTACCAAAAATATTATACCTACTCAATAATGTATCTTTATTTTAGATTTTTATTTTAATCACCAACACCAATATTTTGCAGGATTTTAAGGGTAAAAACTACAACTTCGGAACTTCTAAAACTAGAGTGAATAGGCTACTCCACTTCTTAGAATGTTCGCTCCATCGTAAGTTCTTTTCAACTTTAGAGTTCAGTGTGAAGCAAGCAAACCCATCATCAATTACCTAATATAAGTAAGGATAAGGAGTAATATATATTTTTTTATTTACGGCCCGAGTTGCTATCTCATTCCATCATAACATAATATAAACACACTCACATAATATTGCTTAAAAGTGGCCACTTTTATAGTAAAATTAGATTATAATACTCTCAAAAATTATAAACATCATACTCCAAAGAGTTTTCTTGTATGTACAATTCAAATTCAATTCAATTTTAGCAAATAACACCGACACCAGTTTGAAAAGGCTCCATCCATCCCATAATGAAAATGAGTAGATATAATAGGTACTGAGAAATATTTTTGAGAATATGTATTTCCATAGCACTGAACCTTTTGACTAAACATATATTTTCCGAGAACATTTACAATCCTCCACAGAGAGAGTGATCGATCCCCAAACTCCGAGAGGGCGACGTCGCGACAAAGGAATTTCAATACTAATCTGATATGTATTTTATACCGGAATAATGTGTAGTATAGAATAGTGGTCGTGGGGCTGGCGCGGCGGTGAATGAGAAATGGGGAGGCATGTTTGGCCGATTCGTTGAACCCTGGCCCATGCTCCCTGCGGCAGGAACATATACACCGTCAGATTGTATGGGGAAACTTCGACTATAAATACGCAGCGACTCGGAAATATTCGCCACATAAGGTTTGTTTGATGTTATAATGTAGGTAAATGAAATAAATAAGAAAAGCTCCAGGCAACACAACATCTTTCAAATAAAGCCCAAAGAAGTAAATAAATTGTGCTGTACTATGTTTCAGTAGGTTTTTAGATTTTCGCGTCGAATTATAACTATAACGTCGCGTTAATTCCCGTTTTAATATTTTACAGTTACTATGTTTCAGTGTTAACGCAGACTATCATGCATCATTATAAAAGACCAGGTACCTATTCAGTTTCAATATTTCGCTTTCCGTTAAAATCATTCAGCCTTTCAAAACGGGCAACTGGAACACCAACATGATGGAAAGTCGGTGGTTTTATATTGGCACAGAGCCCAGGTTTTAATTATTAACGGACGCGATTGTATGGGATAACAACCAATGGCACTGTCATACTGGGCCGCACTGGCACCTATTGAGAATAACTAGTAAATTATTTGTTAAATTTCCAATAGTTACGAAAGATCCTAAATCATCATGTTGTTTAATTCAAATTTGTCAGATTTTTGAAAACATACACTACAATTTATTAAATAAGCTCAAAGGTACGCCAAGTCAATGCTCTTCAAACTAAACTTAAAAGAAAAACCAGTAGTAGTTAATTTCAAATTTATGATCCACGGCTTATTAAAATTACTGGAGAAGTCTCTGAACTACTTTTCCAATTTTCTGCACTGTTTTTCATAATTCTATTAGCCTCAGTAATTTTTCATTCAAGCGCTCCATAAAAAAAGGTAAACCACATCATAATGAATTCCTAATGTCACCTTCTAGTAGTTAAAGTAAGCGTGTCTTTGGTCGTGCGATCGCCTGGTCGTCGCCGGTCGTCGGCGGTCGTCGGCGGTCGCAGCGGCGCCCGCGCTGACCGGTCCATGCCCGCGCGCTGAATATGCAGCACCTTGCCTTTAATATTAAACGAGCCTCCTTAAAATACTCCCGGGAGACAATCAGAGATAATCAAATGTAGATCGGTGCGGTACGGGCTCTTGACCTGCTCGCTATGCGTCGCCACTTAGGGTGCACAAATTATAGCTCCGCGCTATGAATTTTTAATGTTTTCTACGTTGATACACTGTTTATCGCAGATGTGGAAGTTGACGATCTTTATTGTAGGTATTGTATTATTTAGCTCATTTTTAATGAGCGTATTTTAAAGAGGACTATAACATCCATTCAAAGTATATACTCAATTTACTTAAACGACAAAATAAAGCTTTAGTTCTCAAAAAACGATAACTGATGATTTTTATTTATATGGTGTGAAATATACTAAAGTATTTTAATATACGTCTTCCGAGAGCATTTGCAAATGGTAATTACATTAAATATATGCAATAAGTAATTAATCATTTAAAATGACGGCTTGAGATCGATTACAGTGCTACAGTGTTGCAACTGTTTCCTTATGTCGAGCCTCGGCTAAGAATCGATGCCGTAAGTAAATGCTGCGTATACAATAAACATGGAGAACCAACGCTTTCTCAATGGCCTATGACCTTTTACAGCCCACGCACATGAATTTACTACGATATTGTTATTGTAAACCAAAACCGACATATACCAGTTCTGTAAAGTTCGCATTGATAAATTCAACCCACACATTGTTAAATTGATAACAAGCGATGAATAAGGCATGATGCAAACATATTTTCATGAATTGCTAAGTTGGGGAATAGATTCTTTCAATAATAATTAAGTACCTCCCGCAATTATGCGGCTCCTTAGCGAACTGCGTCACCCGCTCTCAAAGACTTCGCATTTGCAAGCTAAGTCCTTACATTAGAATTTCAGTACCTCTATCAAATTTTAAATGAGCTTTTTTCAAGGGGCATTCGTTTTTCTATAAATATGGGGGTTAACATCCTTAGCGCTCTATTTCTTCATATTTCACATTCAGCTGAAATGAATTAATTTAGAATTTGGTTGTTTTTGCTAAAAAAATATGGCAAACAAGCTTAAAGACGAATGTTTTGTCAATCATAGATTACACATATTAAAAGAAATTGAGGAGTCCGGTTTTGTTTACGTACCTCTCAGACTGGAAATTATCGATTACTCTGCCAGCAAATTAATTAATGACGAAAGTACGATGAAAATTATATTGATTTATAGTGTATCAACTTTTTATTCTAATTTCTGTCGATGTTTACTTATTATTAATTAACTAGTGACTACCGGTGTCGTACGAGTACCTACAATATGCATGTCAATCACTATTAAAAATCCACTGGAAAATCTTTTGCGTACCTATAGAGTTTTAAAGATCTTAAGCTTTAAAAATGTCTGTTTAATACTATGTAATGACAAGTCAAATTCAAAATCATTTATTTTACCATGCAAGGGTTTTACATTTTAGGTGTACAATGTTTAAAATTAATAAGTTTCACCATGAATCCTAGTATTATTCATGACATTACAAAACTTAAAATTCAATTAATCATACATAATTTTGGCCAAATACAATACCAGAACGTATGTATATTTCTTCAGCGGTCAATACCTTTCGGTGCCAACTGTCTCAGAATGTGGTAATTTCTAGACTCCTTCAAGAACATTGTACCCTATCACGGTTATAAGTGGCTCGTGAGTGATTGTGCGGGCAATCACGCTGATTGAAGCGAGTGGGTGCGCGAGCGCACAGGCCACTTGCGCGAGATTGAGTGCGCTCTGCGCGCAGCGCCCACTAACACCTCTGGGAACACTTAATTTAATTGGGACTTGCATTCTTTTTCTACTTGTAAATTATTAAGAAAATAATAGGAGCAGATAATATTATAATCAGAGGGCTTTATTCAAGTCACAGTTCAGAATTTTGAACAAATGTCGGGTGGTCCTGGTGGCAAATAATATTTTTCTTTAGATTCTTTTGATTCTAAAGACGGATTTTGTTTGGACAAATATGAGACGTTTTCTATTACGATTCCGATGCAGCAATAGTAACAATTAAAAAATATATAAATAAATACAAATCTAACGTCGTAAGGCCCATAAACCTTTTAAAAGGCATAAAACAATTGATTTTCCATTGTGTCTGCTGTCTGGGCGTTACGACGTTAAGTGGAAGACTAGATGATATAAAAATTAACACTACTAACATTTTAAGATTAAGATACTACTACTACTAACATCAAATAAATAATTATTTGGTCAGGGAAAATTATTATTATTAGTAAGTAACTAATTAGTCAGCAATGTAAAGCAGATGCTAGATTGCCACCACCTGCAAAACCAGTAGAACTACAAGTACCTTTTAATCCCCTTCCCCCGATTTGGCCACCGATCCTCACTCACTCAGTAAAACACAGCACAGGCGCTGCTTCACGCCGGTCTTCTATGAAACCGTGGTGTCACTCTGGTGATGCCTTCACCAGATTCAGGCCAAAGCGCGGCTATCCCACGGTCAAGTATTTTGCTGACGTATTTATATATTGATTGCATTTTTTGCTGACCTGTTAAATAACCTCTATGTTGTAAATATCTAAAATAGTTTTCAGTATGCGTGTGCGCGCCGAGCCGTAGTCCAGCACGCGCCCGCGCCGTGCTGCGCGTCACCTCACGTAACATTGGGTGAGGGGCTGTCACCGCAATTATGATCCAACCCGCGGTTAACCCCAATTGGTTAGCAGCCATAAATTTTCACATGACTTGCCCGGCCGTTCCGCATACTAACACAAATAAATCACAATCTATTTCTGTCCATCTCGTTTTATTTGAAGCAATAAAGATAATTGAATCAGTAATAATATCGGCGAAACGTGCTAGAGTGAATGGTAAAAGTAATTACTAACAGTCAAATGGGCGGAGATATTAAATTTTATAACGGCGATAACATCATTTTATGAATAAATTAATTATATTTACGACTGTGGTACTCAAAGGAAGCTACTTTTACTAAAAAACAAAATCTTCAAACAGCTTCATTCAGATATGCGTATTTTTATATATGGTATCTATTTTTAAACATCACTAATACTAAGTAACTATACATTTTAATTGGAATTTATATGTCCTCTGTCTATTTGTTTTGAAACCCAAGATGCTGTTCAAAAATAATTTTGTAGAGGCTTTCAAATTCTCATAGAAACTGATAACTGAAATAATGTAACAACTACAAAGAGCCTATGGGAAAATGCGTCATTATTTCCCATTCTCAAAATGTGTGCAATTGACATAAATACGTAGTAAAAAAACAAGTAATAAGCCAAATAAAATATATCTGAAAAATAACGGCATAAGTTTAATTTTATTGTAGGTACACATGCGTTCAAAAGTTTAGTTTTATCCGTACGTAAACCATTATGGTTGTTTTGATAAAGTCATATTTATGTATGAACCCAATTGTTTTGCATGTGTGCCATAACCCACAAATAAACAGACGATAAAATGAAAATAATAGGTATTACAGCTGAAATAAACATACCTATTAATGAGGCGCGTCATCGTCCGTAGCCAATTCCGACCTAATTTGAATTAATGCAAACGCATAACACAAATATCGAAGAACATACTGGGAGATAACAAATTAGCAAAGCAAAACAAAGAAGTTTTACTACCACAGGGTATTTTCCTTAAACCGATTTTCCTTCTTTTCCGCACAGAAAGCGCATTCAACGTTTGTTTGAGTCTGACGACAGCATTTATTTAAGCCCCAGCATGTTATATGTCCGTGAGGCACGTCACTATGAAATTGAAAGTGCGTAGCATTCTGAATTCAAATTATGCACCAACGTTTGGCTTAGGTACTAGACTTGCCGTGGTTACGGGCCTAGCAAAACTTCCAAATTATTATATGGTGAATAGTTTTGATGTTTGAGTTTTGTGTCACGTTATTATATTTTCTTGTAAAAGTTCAGTACTACATGCTGCCGTGTATGTATTATGTGTATGTATGGCTCCGGACGTGAGTGTTAGCTTCACTGCTTGCAGCTGCGCTGGCCACGCGGAGAGTCAGTGCGTCCCTGCTTGCTGCATTATGCATCGCCCCGACGCGAGTGCGTTCACCCCGCGACGTCTGTGTCTGAAGCCGCAACCTGCTGTAGCTTCACTGCGTGCAGCTGCGCTGGCCACGCGGAGGGTCGCTGCGGCCCTGCATGCTGCATTATGCATCGCCCCGACGCGAGTGCGTTCACCCCGCGACGTCTGTGTCTGAAGCCGCAACCTGCTGTAGCTTCACTGCTTGCAGCTGCGCTGGCCACGCGGAGGGTCGCTGCGGCCCTACATTCTGCATTATGCATCGCCCCCGACGCGAGTACGTTCACCCCGCGACGTCTGTGTCTGAAGCCGCAACCTGCTGTAGCTTCACTGCGTGCAGCTGCGCTGGCCACGCGGAGGGTCGCTGCGGCCCTGCATGCTGCATTATGCATCGCCCCGACGCGAGTACGTTCACCCCGCGACGTCTGTGTCTGAAGCCGCAACCTGCTGTAGCTTCACTGCTTGCAGCTGCGCTGGCCACGCGGAGGGTCGCTGCGGCCCTACATTCTGCATTATGCATCGCTCCCGACGCGAGTACGTTCACCCCGCGACGTCTGTGTCTGAAGCAGCAACCTGCTGTAGCTTCACTGCGTGCAGCTGCGCTGGCCACGCGGAGGGTCGCTGCGGCCCTACATTCTGCATTATGCATCGCCCCCGACGCGAGTACGTTCACCCCGCGACGTCTGTGTCTGAAGCCGCAACCTGCTGTAGCTTCACTGCTTGCAGCTGCGCTGGCCACGCGGAGGGTCGCTGCGGCCCTGCATGCTGCATTATGCATCGCCCCCGCCGCGAGTACGTTCACCCCGCGACGTCTGTGTCTGAAGCCGCAACCTGCTGTAGCTTCACTGCTTGCAGCTGCGCTGGCCACGCGGAGGGTCGCTGCGGCCCTGCATGCTGCAATTATGCATCGCCCCCGACGCGAGTGCGTTCACCCCGCGACGTCTGTGTCTGAAGCCGCAACCTGCTGTAGCTTCACTGCGTGCAGCTGCGCTGGCCACGCGGAGGGTCGCTGCGGCCCTGCATGCTGCATTATGCATCGCCCCGACGCGAGTACGTTCACCCCGCGACGTCTGTGTCTGAAGCCGCAACCTGCTGTAGCTTCACTGCGTGCAGCTGCGCTGGCCACGCGGAGGGTCGCTGCGGCCCTGCATGCTGCAATTATGCATCGCCCCCGACGCGAGTGCGTTCACCCCGCGACGTCTGTGTCTGAAGCCGCAACCTGCTGTAGCTTCACTGCGTGCAGCTGCGCTGGCCACGCGGAGGGTCGCTGCGGCCCTGCATGCTGCAATTATGCATCGCCCCCGACGCGAGTGCGTTCACCCCGCGACGTCTGTGTCTGAAGCCGCAACCTGCTGTAGCTTCACTGCTTGCAGCTGCGCTGGCCACGCGGAGGGTCGCTGCGGCCCTGCATTCTGCATTATGCATCGCCCCCGACGCGAGTGCGTTCACCCCGCGACGTCTGTGTCTGAAGCCGCAACCTGCTGTTGCTTCACTGCGTGCAGCTGCGCTGGCCACGCGGAGGGTCGCTGCGGCCCTGCATGCTGCATTATGCATCGCCTCGGACGCGAGTAGCGTTTACCTCGTGCGTCTGCATCTAGAGGCGAGGAGCGTTGCCCTTTGACCCACACTCGCCGCCTAAATAACCGCGAACCTATCTCAACAATAACATTTGTGCCCAACGGCAAAATTTCATTTTGAGTATTTATGATTAGTAATAATTATGATTAGTAAATTATATCATTACTACTTAGTAGTAATTTGGTCATTATTACTACATACCACTAAGCAGATACAAAATACTTGCCATACTTTGTAATGAGGTATGTTGTCAATGAATGTTCAAAATTGCGCTTCACTATCCCCAAAGATTTAAAAGGGTTCCTACGTTTTTCAAAAAAATATCAGTTTCATTATCCTAGTTTAAAAAGTCTGTTTTTCGCACATATCTAAAAAATACACCATGGGCTACATACATACAAAGTAATTTTTCTAAGACATACAAAAATACTTTGCCCTGAGACACAAAAGTCATAGAACTTCTCGAATATTAGGTACAACCATAACAAAACACATACTATTTTTCGTTTGTTCAACTGTCAGAGCGAAGTTCAAGTTCGCCTGAGAAAAATATGGTTTTTCCGATTCATGCCATTGTACCCTAACTAGGTGCCACGTCCAAACTCCAAATGACACACCTTTAACATCGAATGATAGCGGAAATGTCAAAAATAGATTCACAGCTGCATGCCCATTACAATCTTGACAAAGAAAGCATTCAGAACAATGGAATGGCGTCTGGTCTGGATAGAAATAATAAACTAGAAGAAAATATAAAGGTATCTAAGATTCGTTCCCAAGAATGTAGTTTCATAAACTTATTAGGTATAATTCTCTTGCAAACAATTCGCGTTGGAACCCGGGGTACGCTTGGATCCAGGATTCACTAAATCTGGTAATTATGATCATGTCACCAAAAATTATACGTAGAGTTTGAGCAACTATCAGAGACGTGTGGTTGAACCTCCGCCGTAGTGGTGGTGTGACAATACAGATTTGAAAAATTCTGAGGCCTGTAACGTCCCATTTATACTTTGGTTTTTAATCATGTGAAGTGAACTGACAGATGAAAATGACAAGTTTCTATGCATTTTGACATTTTGCATTTGTAAAATTTAGTGATTACATATTTATGAACCAGAGTATAGTTAGGTGTAATTTTTTTACCATTGAGCTATCAAATATTCTCGTATACCTTTATAACATCTTAATTAAAAATACACATTATAATACAGATTATAATGTTAATTATTAACAACTGACTGAAATGCGTTTAGCACTAAGCCTTTATTATACCAACCTGATTTTTTGAAATATAAAAACTATTACGCAGTACGGATAACTATTAAAATATTTAACCAATTTGAAAAAAAAATTAAACACGCTAGTTTCATAACAAAATGACGGTGTTTATAACTTGGGTCCAGGATGACCGAGTTAGGAATGATACTTTACAGGAAATATGATTTCCTGTGTCCTCTGCCACATTGGCAAACTATTGCATCATACATATCATCTATCACAATATTATTGTAAAGTTTATGTTTTTTTCCCAACGTATAGCGTAGTCGATTAGGCATCTTTTGCGACAACATTATTTGATTGAGTTTTTTTCCACTAAAATCTTTAATTTTCCACTTTTTTTATAGGTACAGGAAGGCAAACGATCAAGCGGTCACCTGATGGTAAGTGATCACCGCCGCCCATGGACATCAGCTACATAAGAAGGAGTGCGGATGAGTTGCCGGCCTTTTAGGAAGGCTCGTTTCTTGAAGATTTGAATGTCGTACCCGTTCGGAAATACCGCTGCGAAGTTGATTCCACAATGAGAAGGTGCGTGGCAGAAAATGTCGAGTAACGCGCACGGTATACTTCGTCTTTAATTTTCATGTATTGGTCTCCTTGATTGATATCGAAGTCGTTACGCAAAATGAAATAATTTTATAACCTCATTCTGAACCTGGCAACAAAATTTTCGTCTTCAAGTTTTGAGGAAAAAGTTGAAACTAGATTTCCTAGTATACTTAAGAATCAATTAATTTGCTCCTAATCATCACTGGCACACTTGGCTCTAGTCACGTACACATCCAAATTGACTTCCAAAAATGACTAGGAATTAATGAGAGCAGTAATCATAATGCAATCAAAGTGACTAATAGCTTTTAGCAATACATTTCATTACGATGATGACCACAACATCATCATTAGCTATTGACGTATGCCAGGGAGGAAAGCATTATGCATTTTTTTCTTTATAATCAAAATATTTACCCAAAATGTTAAAAACGTCACAAAAGAGCAAAAAAAAATCAAAAGTGCATAAAATTTACGATAACCGTGCGAAAACTAGATATCGATCTACTTCTACAATAAATATAATCATTGTTTTTTAATAAAACAATATGATTTTGTAGTTATCATACAAAATTATATGTAAGTTACCGATTTTCAATTAATATAATTATGATTTTTTTGTCCAACCAAAACATCATAATCAATGGTCTATTCAGAAAAAGCGCCGCAGAAGGCGCTTTTTAAAAATAACCATTTATTTCAATCGTACATACTCGTACGAGTACAAATATCTATTACACAATAAATAGCTTAAATATAAAAACAGTGGTCTGTTTTTATTATCGTGTGTATAGTGTGATTGCTATCACGCTTTCGTTCTCAAACGCCCGCAACCGAAATGACTAGGAAATTTCAACCGTCACCTCTGACACGGTCGCTCCATGCGCACGCGCAACCGAATCATGGCGCAGCCCCGTGATTCGTGATTTCTGATACACAATAAGACAATTAAGGTCGATTAATATACGAGAAAAACATTCGCACAATATGATTTAGGGGACTTACAAAGACCAAATGCAATTCGTCAAACAAAAAATAAGATCTGTCTTGTACAAAAAAGATAGAGAAGCTTAAAACTACATAAAATAATTGGCCAATAAGGTTAATTAGCTCCCCCTGCTTTTATAATTTAGTGCACCAATAAACCTACTAGGTATAATATTTTGTATGAGCAGTGATTTAATTTACGACCTGGTTTAGTCTAAAATCATAAAATACATTTTAAAGACTTTAAAAGGGGACTTCATACAGTATACCTATTGCACTTGTTTACATCATACTGTGTAGCAAAGCATTTTGTCACCTCAAACTTTAAACAATCATTACATTCCCTATTGTTCTAATATGTTTTTGGAGCCGCAAAGTACGAAAGAGGCTTTTATTAAATAGGATTAGATGTCAACAGCCTAAAGATTAAAGCCCTCCCACGATCAGACGACGATCAGATATATACTTATACACGTACCTTCGCACAGTTCCTGAAATATATCCCTGATATAAAACTAGATTTTACTGTGTGAAAACTTCTCATTAATGATTTATTCCACGCGGACATCACCACTAGTAAAACTTGTTTGCAATAAAAACTTAGATTAGGTTATCACAACTCCTTCACAGATGCATAGATGCTCCAATCCGGTCCGATCTTTTGAAAAACCGGACCGAGAGTAAACGATGAGGCAATTTTTGGATCGAATCAAAGCAATCGATCGTTGGCTGGATCTCATGAAAATACCTACAAACGTTTTTTTTAATTCAAAAACTTTATAGCCCTAAAATTCGTACAATAGGCGAACCTAATGCCAAGAGGCATTCTCTACCAGTCACCCTATGGGCCAAGCAGAAACGATAAAGTTATTGGATTAACTTTATATAATAATTTTATATAATAACAAGTGGCCCGCCCTCACTTCGTTTCGGAACATTAGTTCCAAGCTAAGTCAATAGATGGCGCTGGGCGTCGATTACATTGCGATAGTGTTTTGTTTTTCGGTTTAGCTATAAGCCTTGCCTTTGTCTAAGAAGTTACTTCTTTATAAATGGTATAGAAGATGGAAGAAAATACGAATAGGTTCGATTAAAAATTGAGGAATTCGTCTTCGTTAGATGCTTGATTTGCTCTCTCCTGCATGAAATCCGCGGTGATTAGCGCAGGCGCGTGCGCCGTGCTGCGTGGCGCGTACGTGACCGGAGGCAGGGCCGAGCCTGCGACCTACTGCGCCCTGCCCACCCGATCTGGCACATTCGCCCGGCTAATTAATTACTACGCGACTGCTTCTGACGATTCTCATTAGCGCGTTTTTTTAGTGGTAGTCTTAAAAACAAAACAAGCTCGTGTATGAGATTACTCATTTTAAATAATCATACCTACTATAACTAGGTACTCGTACATTAAGGTGTTTTGAAAACAATTTAGATATTTTTTTTAAATTATATAGAAAAAATAACATAAACTGATTTCAGACTTTAGACAGGAAAACTTGGGTTATTCCGTTTTCATCCTATAAAGTCTCATCCTACTTAATCTTTTTCCTCACTCATCCTAATTGCTTTCCTTACTCATCCCAAAGCAATAATTTCAATTTTAAGTACTTCGCACCAACTTTTTTAGCAAATTTTTTACTGTTTCCGTTGCTCTAAGTCACAAAGGATCTGGATTCAAATCCCATAAAGAACATAACAGTAAAGTGCCCAGCTTCACATAATATATGCAATCATTATGTGCTCAGTTTGATTTGGACACTTCAATCTGGGATATACATGGCGCACTTTGATGTCGGATGCCAAGATTCACTTTGGGTCGCTAAGCCGGTGAAGTAAGAAGTAGGTAAGCTTGGATGACCTGACTGTCCAAAAGATTATTTTATTTTTGATTCTTTGATTATTTTGATTCCGTGGTCGGGGAGGACATTAAGTGTTTATTCAACCACTTAATGTCCTCTGCTTAATCCAACCACCAGAGACTCTGTCATGAAACTCTGACACCAAAACTTACCAGCCCACACAAATAAAATAAGAACGACAATTTTTTTCAGCATTTAGTAGTTTAGTTGTTTTAGTAGGTAGTTTTTATAAAAAAGTTACTTTCTTATCAGGTGGCATTACAAAATTCCACCCTGTATATCTAAATACGTTTCTAAGCGTTATGTTACAATCTATTTTGAATAGTTAGGCTCGTTAGGTCGTAGACAAGATGGCTGGCTTGATTAATTTGCCTACATGTGTCGATAAATCTTCCACAATACACTTCTTATCGTCGTATTACTCTAACCGCATGTGTTATCATGATGAGATGAAAAGGAGCTGACGTCGGCGTGCCTCTGTTTACTAGCTTCCATCAAGATACGCATAACTTTACTCCCAAAGGCCAATGCCCATTTGCACAAGAAACGCTCGCTAACGTCAATGATTTGTGATAACGACTGGCTCGATGGCGCATTCGGTGGTGACCCTGCCTCGAACGCTAAAGGTCGTAGGTTCGATTATCACTCGGGAAAAAGATTCATGCGAGGCCTAGTATTGTTTAGTAATTGGTTGTTATATTTTAGGTTCCTACTTTAATTCTGTAGTAACACAAATTGCGCTTAAGGTACTTAGGTTCTTTTTTTTTGTGATTGGTTGCAGAGAGATAACCTGATGGTGATCGATAGCCGCCGCCTATAGACACCTGCAACACCAACCAACAGTAGTCACAAGTGCACTGCCAACCTTTAACCCCTCACTCGACCAAACCCAGCGCAGGTGCTGCTTCACGTTGGTCTTCAGTGAGGCTATCACTCTAATCGACCCGGCGCCCAATCATACCGAAGCATGTACCTATGTGTACTACAGTATTTTTTTTTAATTTGGTTTGTAATTTTGTATTAATGTATATATTTTTAATAATTTAAGCGTATCTGCTTTATCTTCCTCGTCGTGTTATTTACGACGTTGAATCCAAACATCCAGCGCAGATATTGTGATTAGACTCGACATCTCATTAGAGATTGACGTCACAAGTGTACAAAAGCAGACGTTTAAGGACAGAAAAATCAAATAAATGTGTGTGAAATACAGTTATTTTTGTCTAGTAATAACAAATTCAAGGACTTCACAAAAAAGATGCCGAATAAAATCTCCGTTTAACATCAGTTTACCTACGTCGAGCAAAAAATAAACGAATTCTTCACGCACACAAAAAGGCTTTAACGGCACGGCAGTAACTTATTTAGGCTCTAAAACAAACCATAAAAATATTTTCGTGTACGTTATAAGGAACGTGCTCTAACTACCAAGGCGGTATGCAAAGCAAAATGATCCTAAATATAGTATTTTTGCTAAAAATACACATGGCATGGAGAGATTTAGACGCTCGTAATTTTTTTCAGAATGGCCAACAAAAACAAAAGAGTATATGTTGACACAATCTGCTTAATATTTCCATTTGATGTTGTTTATCTCTGACTCGGTCCGTTTGCCTGCTGTTACATATTTGTAATACGAATATTACGGTCGAAGAAAAAATATACGACGTGTCGTGTGGTCGTCTCCCCACGGGAGGACGTCCTGTGAGGACCACCTGCCCGTTGCGTTGGTCCGCCGATATTGTAATGGTAGTGGGGAAACAATGAATGAGGCTGGTAGGGGATCGTAGGAAGTGGCGTGATAAAGAAGAAGCCTATACTCGGTAGTGGGTAGATGTGGGCTAGGCTGATGATGATGATGATGAATATATACCTACCTACATTTTCAAAAGAAGCATTCTTTTACTGCTCGTAATATACTCTAAATTACGAGTAATTTATTTTACATAGGTAGTATATTTAGGGCGACGTCCTGTGGGTAGACCACCAGCCTAGTAATCCGATGATGAAGTGAGAGTGGCGGGGAAACAGTGGATGAGATTGGCAGGGAACGGATGAGGTGACGAAATATTATTTAAATTATATTAACTTTATTCTGTTTACGATACGAGCACAGAAGCGCGTCAATGCTCGTACGACTGCCAAAACGTGCTTCAAAAAAACGAGCATGTTTATGCTCGTTTGCGCGTATAGCTAATCTAAAACCGCAGTATGTTAAACAACCGTTTACGCGCGAAAATATACGCAAATCTGGAACTACATCCAAGTCTATCACACGACTGTTCTAGACACGCCTAAAACTCGTGCGGGTCGCACGCACACGCACGCATGTTTGCTGTACCTATCGGCGAATATTTCAGGCTACGCCAAAATTTTCGTGGGCGCACGAGCGGAGCTATTCACCTATACACAGGCACGCATGCGTGCGACCCGCGCATGTTTAAGCGTACGCCTTATCATATCCTCATAATTTGGAAAAACGAAACCTACCACCATCACGGGCGGGCAGTAAAAAATATCAATAGCTGTTTGTCTTATAATCAAGGTAGACCAGACATGAATAGTAAGTAAATGTATAAGTTTTCACCCAAACTTCTGCTCATTTACCGACAAAAATAAGGGAGATACTTTAAAAATCTTCCCTTTGTTTTATTAATCTCGCATGTTTTAATACTATTGAATCGAAAAACGATAAAGTTAACGTACGCTTAATATATTTTTTGCCAAATCAGTTTTTTCTTTCGATTTCTACAATGCAAAGGTGGTCTCGGTTAGTTCTTCAGTTTTTTTAACAGATTGCATAAAGAGATATTCAACCGGCAACAGCGTTAAGCGAATAGAAGTCAACAAAAAAGGCCAGCTTATATAAGTTAGGTATACTTTAACGTATTTAACTACTGACTTGGAGGCGACAAGTATCTAAAAACCTAAATAAATATGATTGGGAGCAGGGGGCCAATTTCCGTGCATTCAACTTAGAAGTCGAATTAGAGATTAGTATGGACGAATCTATGAATCTATTTTTCGGGCCTTATTTTTTTTTCTTAGTGTATTTCATGTTTATTTAGTCTTAGCATTATAACGAAATACCTATGTCCTTTAAAATGTACTTACTACAGGCTACACTGTAACTTGTCACCACAATACTTTAAGTGCTGGTAGATTACCTGAAAATCCAATGCACTAAGTCCTATTTCATGTAAAAATGTCCTTTATCATTTATGACTTTTAAATATAATTAAAATTTTAACTTATCAACACGAGAATCGAAGTACTGAATCTCCTATTGTTTGCTTAGCGTAAAATATACTGAGTGGAACATTGTTGCTCTACCGAACCCACAGGCATAAACTTTGCTCGCGCTATAGTTCTATCTAAACAATACTTAACTTATTCTGTTTGTCTAAAAATAGTGAATTCGAATAATAAATCCGAATAGTAATAAACAGCAAATGGAGCATTTAAAATTCTGCACTTTTAAGCATTTTAAATCAGAAAGGAAAGTTATACTGCGCGGTTTTCAATAGAATTCATTTTACGACAATGCCAAACGCCTGAGTTTCAACATCCTGGATTGTAAAATCATACAACAACATAGGGGAATATGGTTAGTTAAGTTATAAATTAATTAAATAAAAACCAGGCAAGTAAAATTCGGACTTGTCTAAAGATTCCGTAGCAGCAAGTAACATTTATTTTAACATTATGATTTGATTGAAAGAAAATTCTTGTTTACGATTTATGACGTATTATAAAAAACTACATACATAATAGATTTCGTTCAAACCAATTTCCATCAGTAGTTTTAAAGTATATAATATAATAACGTATACAACGTAGGTCGTAGGTAATATATTTTTTTTGTCTACACTCTCTTATAGAAATGAGAGGCTGGATGGAGACATTATTCCACTTTGGAAGTGTTTCAGGCAAACTATCCAGTTTAGAAATAAATTAAACATGAAATCAGGTCAATGTATGTTGTGAAATTACTTTTTATTGATTTATTTATAACATCCACCTACGCGATAAAACCGTATTTAACCGACTTCAATTAAAGGAGGAGGTTCTCAATTCGTCTGTATGTATATTTTTTTTTATATTGTACCTACTGTTTATTGTTCTTGTTTCACTCATGTAAGTAGGTATTCTGTTTCTGTGCAATAAATAATAATCTTTATCTATATCCGTCAACGACAAGATTAACATCAGTGCAAGAAAGAACAATACCTGATACTACATAACTGAATCTTACATTTTAGTTAAGCCAAGGTGAGCTACTCGACATGGCATTATTTCATATTTCCTTTGTAGTCTTCTTCAGTTTCTAGGTCGATTAAACATATTTTAAGTACCTTACGTGGTAAAACATAAGAGCTTAAACAAAGTGCAAGTCTGGGGTCAGGTAATGTTCTTGATGTCGTCTGATATTTTACACGACGCAATAGCATTGGTATTTTTCGTAAAAATATGAATTTATTAACGAAACGGCTAAGTAAAGCTAAAAAATTAAAGCTATACATAGACAAAGAATATTTTGTTTACCTAGAGCGTAAAACGCATCTGTATGCTGCCGAACTGGGTGCGCGCTAGGGGTGCGCATAACGATACTATTTCAGGTTTCTGACCAAATTTCTGTTATAATGAGACGGTTAAGTAAAGGCAATTAAACCTAAACACAGACAAACGCCCCGTTTAGTCCAGAGGTTTAAGTACCAGGCTATGATCTTATCTTCCCGGGTGGAGCAAACAGTATGTTTCGAATTTTTCGAACGCAACTTAGGTTTGTGATCACCAATCCGCATTGAGCTAGCGTGGTGATAATGCCTAATCCCATCCCATCATAGAAGAGGAGTAGATCCCATGATAGTCGCGACTGATTTCTTTAGTGGAGGCCTTTGCCCTGCAGTGGGACAGTATTTATTTAGGCTGATACTTGCTTACCTACTTACTTACAGACAAAGGATTATGTTGTTTACCAAGAGCATAAAACGCATCGGTATGTTGCTGAACTGGGTGTCTGCGCTAGGGGTGCGCCGCAATGCAGACAACGAAACGAAACGTGTAAACTGTTTAACGACAATATTTCACGTTTGTAGCAATATTTATATTATAATGAGATGGTTAAACAAAAGCAATTAAAGCTAAACACAGACAAAGGATTATGTTGTTTACTAAGAGCATAAAACGCATCTGTGTGCTGAACTGGGTGTGCGCTAGGGGTGCGCCGGCGCAACGGAAGCAACGAAACGAAACATAACTAAATGAGCATGTAATAATAACCTAAGTACTTCACATTACTGCCGATTTCGAATACAGACGATTTGTTGTTAAACATACCTACATAACAGTTATAAATCAATGTGTTTTTAAAATTTATATTATATTTTATAAACCTAGCATTTACATATTTATGTAAGTACATATTTATTTATGTCCTTTTTCCCTACGTATGGACGAAGTCGTACTAAAATTATACATACTTAAAGCGTATGTAAATTGACTGTAACTTTAATATTTTCTACTTTAGAGAATATTTTTAATATGCATCCGAATAACCCAGGATTAACTATAAAGTATTAAAACGGGAATTAACGCGACGTTTATTTTTAAGTACATTGTCAACCCAGGATTATACCGTAATATTAACATTTCGGCGTTCTACAGAACTCTGGTTTGCCAACCATTGGCACACACAGCAAACACTTATCCACTCTTTGCCAGTTATTGCCAATCGTATACCTTAACAAGTAAGAGAATGTAACGATGGCGGCGCTTGCGCAGCACTAGCGCGCGCGGTAGGTATCGTAGTACTCGCGGTCACATGACACCATTGACGTCAATACTGACCTCTGCCGACGCAGTGCTTGCCTCCTGCCAGCTTATCGGCTCCGGAATAGCCTACATACACAGCCACAGTTGCTTAAGCTGCAGTGAGTAATGTCCTAGTGCTTATGCAACTTTAGATTTTTTTTTATATAAATAGGTAATTCTTTGCAACAATCAAATGAACACGGCTCACGGTGAAACAAAAAAGCACTTACAAAATTCGTCGACATAAGCACTTGAGTCTCCGGTAATTCAGTTTAATTATACTCTGATTCATAATCATGTAAAGTAAACTGACAGATGAAAATGACAAGTTTCTATGCATTTTCACATTTTGCATGTGTCAAATTGAGTGATAATATATGGGTATGACACATTGACATCTGTCAGTTTACTTTACATGATTATGAATCAGAGTATAGAGCAGTCCTTTTCAACTTTTTCATGATGCTACTTCCCTGATAAAAGAAACTATTTTGGGACCTCCCGAGCCTACGATTTTTTTATGATATACCTCTACATAATAATATGTACAAATTACATAGGTACGCACAACCTTCGTATATACTTGACTCTTAGGATTTTATTTTTTGTTCATTTGTTTGTAAATACAAATATTGGGTGAATTATGTATTATATTTAATATACTTATATTTTTTTATAATAATAAAAAAATGTTTGACTTCTACTTAATAATATATATTTTTTAATTTTTTGGTTGTAAAATAAATTTTAGATTTTGTGTTGTATGAGCTTTCTCTTGGCTTCAACATGAACACTACAAAATTAGTTACTGGTATCGGGTATGATATCGGCAGCGTCGCAAAATATTAGTCTTAGGGTAATAAATGACTAATTACTACAAAGAACGATAATGTGATTTCTCGTATGGTCTCCGGCGAGCTTACTCTGTCAAACTCTGCACTGTACAGCTGTGTGAACACACACACAATAATGTCCGATACAACTTACAGGTCCTTCCAACGTGAGTTACAACATAATTGACTCGTGTGCCGTTGCATAACTCACAAAAAACATTCCGCAAAATTGAAATAATACGGTAAGACCTTGTACATTTTCACAGAATAATATAGTTGTTGCCGAATATAAGCACAGGCGGTTTTTATTTGTGTTAAGAGAACTTATTTGGAGCATTAGTTCTTTTTATTAATTGTAACGAAAAATATAAGAATGATATTTTGATATCCATCCATACTATTTATAAAGAGGTAAATTCTATAGACATCGACAAACCTTATATGTATACAAAATACTAGCGCGATGCAATCGACGTCCAGCGCCATCCATTGGTTCAGAGTGGAACTAATGTTCAGAGACGAAGTGGCCACTAGATTTTAATAAAAATAGTTTGTCATATAATTTTGTCCATTTTGGCCACGTTAAAATCATATTAGAACATATTACAACCACAGATTGAGTTACTACAATCTGTCAACCTAATGTGTGTGTATGTGTTAATCTAACGTGTGGTTGACTGTTAATTTCATCAACACTACGATCGATCTATCGATTACACTACGCTATCCTATCACACAACATGGCAACCAAGCGATAGGTACTTCTGTGTAAACTAAAAAAGAAATGACGAAATTGTTTTATAACCATATTATCCCATCTACTTGATTATGTAATCCAATAACAATTGTCTGCTAAATATTCGCCGATCCCGGTTTATTCCGACATGAAATATCATGTAGAGATGTAGACGTTCCATGATTTGGTTAATAAAACATGTTATGTTGTTTTCGAAAACAGCAGGAGTACCTATTGTTTTTACACCTTACATAATCTTCACTCATTTGCAGTACACATACGATAGAGCTGAATTTATTAGAATAATCATACCTGACCGCAAGAGAAGCAACGTGAGTTGCAAAAAGAAAAGTATTGCCTAAGAATCGCCACATCTTAGGGTTCCTTCTACTATCCACTTCATTTTCCCTAACTATAATTTTCAAGTCGTAAATTGGTAGGCAGCTCAGGAATATATAAGTACCTATGCAGACAATAAATAATAATAACTGCC
Source organism: Cnaphalocrocis medinalis (assembly GCA_014851415.1). Taxonomy (NCBI): domain Eukaryota; kingdom Metazoa; phylum Arthropoda; class Insecta; order Lepidoptera; family Crambidae; genus Cnaphalocrocis; species Cnaphalocrocis medinalis. The sequence goes on from CM026279.1 coordinate 10,107,914, forward strand.
TGCGTTGCACTTAATTTTAACCATCAGTATTTTATTGCATTACAATATTAAGTTTGTTCTGTTAACTTCATGCTAGTCATTAAAAGATAGGTACTTATTTCGAAAGTTGGGACACCTAATACCACAAACAATACATCAAGTAATAATGAAACTGTTAATATTTACCGCACAGAGGAAAAATAATTTACGTAAATGTCCTCTGCAACTTAAAAAATAACAATAATGGTTTTTCCCACCACAAGAATTGAGAATTTAGTCCAGTGAGTGAAAAGTGTGATATTTGTCTTATTATAATTTTAAAAAGTCATGTCGCGACAGAGTGAAGGCGAAATTTTGTAAACACATTAATAGTAAGTGGAGATGGCTGGTCACGTGCGGATAGTTGCCTACTAGTCGCGATATTTATTGGGCATTTTGAATTACTGTCACTTGCTCCGAAAACGTGTTTTTTGAATAGATTACAATAGTTTCGAAATGCCTGGCGCTTTCTTCGCGGTTGTAGGTAAGTACATGCTTATTTCAAGGAATGCTTACGACTACACAAATAAACATGCTCGACGCTCGACGTACAATGCATTAGTGCTTATGCTGGACGCTGAATTCTAAATGAAAAAAGACATCACGCCAATTGTTAAGGGCAGCTCCACTGCCCTCCGACAATTACCGGGCGAAGCCCACATCGTTGGATTGTGATGCTGGCGTCACGGGCAAGGGCTCCTGCAGGACTCTCCACAAACCATCACGATGCTGGCTGCAGGGCAAAGAAGAGGAAGCGAACCTGCAGGCTTTCAAAATTGCAATATCAGTTAGACCTACGGCCGGGCGGAGAGGCGACAACCAGCGACAGAGACGATTGTGGGGAGAGCCCAAGTCAAAATGCAAATAAACAAACAGTGAAAGAGCCACTTTAAAATGATAGCATTCTTGCATCGATCGTCTGCGCAACCCGCGCAAGCGAAGTCTGACAAGGCCCTCCAAGGCCGGGACCAAAAGAGGCTACTTTAAGGTGGGTGTTACCTTACACCGCTTTAGTCCCAAGAAAAGGCCGGCTGTCCAGCCCTCAGCCAGAAAGATGATGACCCCGTAGCCAAGTGCGCTTCGATACGGGTCGGTCGCAGGCCGGGCTCGCTCCTCAAGTTTAAAATACCTACAACCTGGCGCTTACTATTCAATATTTAATACATGTAGTTTATTTATAAAAGCAAATTACCAACATAAAGACCTAATTGCTCAATTAAACAAGATCATAAAATTATATGGTTACTTTTTGCACACAATATTTTTTAACTGTAATTTATGCAAATGCTTAAGTTTAATAGCTATATCTCACGACTAGCCCAATTCTACCTACATTGTATCGTATATGATTGCTTCCAGAGTTTTGGAGGGTGACTTTGTGTGACAAAGGGTGAGAAATTATCGATCCACTATATATAATAATACCTATATGTACGTACATATATTATTTTTATTTATTTCACAAGCTATTTTTTTATTCAAATTCATAAATGAAGTTTGGAATATCTTATAAAGATATAGATGGCCTGGGTGGAACGTATTCCTACCGTTACGGACTTGGCAAAAAAGTTCATCGTAAGTATTTTACTCGTAATACGAGTTGATTAATCGATACGATTGGGATATGTAGTAGGGATGATAAATAATATTCATCATCATCATCATCATTTCAGCCAATAGACGTCCACTGCTGGACATAGGCCTCCCCCAAAGTTCTCCACACAGATCGGTCATGTGCCACCCGCAAATAATATTCGTTTTTAAATAAATCGATTAATTTTAATACTTTTGGCACTAGTCAAATGTAAAGGATGCATCTGTGAACATTTACATTCCCTTTAACCACGCGCGTCTTCTACCCATAATTCTGAGAACTGTTGTAAGGCTTTTGGACTAGAGGATGGTGATTAATATGGAATAAAGAAAAATCTATTATTTTCCATACACCTTACATCTCCAATAGGAGTAGGTGAGTAAATGAAGTCACATAATATCGAAACGTGAAACCGTTTCAATTGCTATTCAAATAATCCTTTCAAAAATCTATGAGGGTGCCTGCTAGAATCAAAATCTCCATACTAGACGGCACGTGATAAACATTTTTTTGCTTTCTACATATTTACATGTCGTCACTTGTATTTGAAATAATTGAATTTCAAGTTACACGTGATCCCTGGAAAGTAAATAAAATTACGGGCTGTAGGGTGAAATTGAAGCAGTGGTCCCGTACACCATTAGGTCTTTAACTGATATTTCTTTAAAATATGTATTGCCTAATGAATGATACGGGATAATGTCTGTTGATGAAACGACCTTAACGATAAGGCCGCCCCTTACATGCTTATTCTTATAACCTTTCTTATAATTTTATATACTAGCGGCCGCCCGCGACTTCGTACGCGTGGAGTTAATTTTTGACACTTACCGTCATATTTTGGACAATCCACACAATATATTTTTATAAATTGTAGCCTATGTGTTATTCTGATGTATAAACTATACTTATTGTGGTAAAGTTTCATTCAAATCCATTCAGTAGTTTTTACGTGAAAGAGTAACAAACATCCATACATCCATACATCCTTACAAACTTTCGCCTTTATAATAGTAGTAGGATTTTTTACTATAAAAGGGGTAGTGCATAAAAATTAATAGCTTCGGTAGCAAACCAAACCAAATTCCATTTGGAGTAGGTACGAGTATACCCAAAAGCGCCTAGTATCGATAAGTCGATAGTGATATTTAAATTATTATTATATACGTAAACGTAGTATGAAACTACTTATTTTCATTCATAAATATTCCTAAATAGTCTTCAGACGACTTCATGTAATTTTAACCATTTAGGATAAAATGATTCCTTTTCGTGAAGTGAAAAGGGAAAATGAGGTCCAACAAAATATAAATCGCCAGATCAACTACAGCGCCACTTTCCACGCGTGGCGAAACGTTCACATCAGCAAGTCAGAATTTTAAAATGATGCAGATGGTAGAAAACAACATTATCAACGCTAATTTTTATAGAAAATCTTGTTACGGAAACTTTTTTTTTCACCTTACCCAGTACTCAATAAAAAAAAAAATTATTTTTTCACAGTATTTTTTTATCCGGGTTAATCTTTCCAAAAAGTTAGGAGCGGGCTCGGCTCCTATCCATCTCCATACAACTCTAAGAAACCGGATCCTGATATCCATGACCTGTAAAATTTTCTAATTCCTTTGTATCCGGAGTTCCTAACCGGGGGGAAAATTAGACGAAGAAGTAAAACTATTTGCCAGCGACACTATTTGCCCAAAGAGAACCGGAGAATTTATGTTGCACATCTTAAAATATTCAAAGCTCAAGAGTAAAAATATAAGTATTTTGGCTAATCACGCTATTGCAAATCAGAGGGACTACACTAATCCGAGCAGCTCAGGACCGGGTACATTGGCGAAAGGGAAGGGAGGCCTATACTCAGCAGTGGGTACTACCGGGCTGATGATGATGATGATGAATCACGCTGTAGGTGCCTTATTACCGTTTTCCATTAGTTAATGGTAAAATGCAAGCAAGCACACCAATCCTGAATGAAAAAATCAATTCCCCTTGTACAAAAAAATCACGTTCATCAAATGCACACGTGAACGGTTTAACATTTTATCCTTTTTGACACCTAACTTAAAAATTTAAAATAGGTACTTGAACCGAAGCAAGGAGATCAATTCACATTCATAGAGGAAGTAAATAATTTATCAGAGCAAGTATGAAATGTAAAGGCGTACATTTGATATGCGCTTACGTGCCTTCTTAGAAGGATTAAACTTAACAAGGTGCCTTAGTCGGGGTCGACGATCACTGAACCAAATAGTAGGTAGCATTACTATGCTAGACGAGTAAACAATAAATATTAATAATAAATGTGGTTGACGTTACTTTGAAAATACTAGAACATTCTGTTTACGATAAAAATTATCGGAGTAGGCGAGAAAGTTCAGGAAAAAACTCAAGCTAAGCGAGAACTTTCTTGACCTAGGCAGTACTTTCCACTTAGTATTCATACACCTCCTACTAATTAAATAGGTCCTTATATTTATTTGTAGTTAATGGGCACATTTTTTTTTGCAAATTTCTCTGAAACCGTAAACGCTATCGGGAATATGAGGAAGAAAATAATATAGATTTATTTTTTTGCTAGTCTACTACTTACTCTTTCACGCCAAAACTACTCAACGGATTTAAATTAAATTTGGTATACAGATAATCTAGACCCTGAGAAAGAACATAGGCTACTTTTTATTGCGAAAAGGGGGTTGTAAGGGGTTGAAAGGGGGGTAAAAAGTTACTTTTCCACGCGGACGAAGTCGCGGGCGGCCGCTAGTTACAAATATTGTAGGACAGTGGACAAGGCGTGTATCTCCGGAACGGGAGATTGTAGGTTCATATCCCATAGGATATCATAACATCATAATGTACTCGTACCTCTAGATTGTTCTAATCCATGTGCGTGATTCTACCATTCGCTCGGTGGTGGGTGAGGAAACCTCTATGTTTTGGACAATTTTTGGATACCACAAACACCCACATTGTTATTTTTGGATACCTACCATACCATTAACATATTTGAATGATTAAATATTCTATAACCCTAACTCCTTTGTTGTCGATATTAAGGGTTGCGAGGTTCAGACAGCAGTCGCTTATAGTCGCATTATAATATCTAGAATTCCCGAAATTCTGGTTCCACGCTTGCCCCTAGGCCGCAAAACGATAGCTTTAGACGCAACTGGGAAAAAATGCTGAGATAGGTACGATGGTCCAGTCGCCTCCAAAAGATTTTGTGGCAATTCAGTACTTTATTTTCTGTGTCATAAGGAACCAAAAAGTTGTATCGTTACAGTAACAAGTTTGATGTGAATGAATGTCGAGGAATACTCGATTTTAGTTGAATGAGAAAACATTCAATACGCAAGCTCACATAGTAACAGACAAGAATGTCATTGAGCAGGCGACCCGCCATGACCGGACACCCGTTCTGCATCGCATCTGCATCTCGCAACACAATTGCGCTTTTCCCCACAACTTCTCCGTCCATATCCTTATAACCCCTATTGTCATCCACATAAGAACTTTCGTCTTTTTCGTAAACTGCATAGAGTTGACTTTGCGAAATCACACTTTAACCACCCATGACCTGACGAGCGCATCAATACGCGCATCTTATGGAGAATATTATAAAGCTGCTACTACAATGGTATTTTGTTTATTCTTAAGAACGTATTGTGTAAATAGACAAATGCAATATCTGAAAATTTCATACTAAACATGAAATTGAGAGGTAATTTAACGAGATAAATAAGAAAAGTTCGTTTTTCTTAATTGACCCTACAGAGAATCGAACCCGACACCTTAACCACTGCGCCATCGAGGCCATCAATAGGTTGGTCGGCATGGTCGCATGTTGCCGACATACGACCATGCCGACTAGACTATTGTAACTAAGTAATATATTTACTTCACTAAGCCAAACCAAATTAAAATTTACGTTACTATTCGTTAACGTTCGTGATAGGTGTAAGGACCTTACACCCACACATAAATTTTCCTATATAGAAATCTGTAAAATGTTTTTTTGACTCGTTTCAGTCAAACTCGTTTAGTTCAATTTCAATTGAAAAAAAAAACAGATTTCCACCATTCTCGTAATTTTCGATATGAAAAATATGGCGGATACTATGGACTTGCGATATAAATCTATTTTTGATAAATATCACAAGCACGACAATAGAGGGCTAAAGTGCTGCTCTCTGTAACCTGTATTTATGTAAATTAGCGGTTCCCTGATAAAATCTTTTTGTGATGGATGGCGCTGACGCGTTTAGGAAGAATCCTCTTTTCAACCACGATAATATATGGAAACTAACATTGTAGGATTTGAGATAACATTATCTGCGTCATGCGAACGTTGTTGCTTTGAAAACATACACGTGGTACATTATAATAACCTATAGATTAGACATCAACGCGAGAGTTAGGTATTTGAAAAACGGAAACGGAAAAAACGCCAAGGCAATTTTTTGACAGAGATGGAGACGTGGGGGGCAAGTCGAATTTAGAGATTTCATACATTCGTCCATACAAATCTCTGATTGAACTTCAATGTCTAGTGCATGAGAATTGTCCCCCTGATGATCGCTAGAGGAGGGGTGAGGATTTCCGGGGACTTCAGGCTAATGACTGGCAGGAGGTGTCGCAGCACCGATTAAGATACAAACTCTTTAGTTAATTTTAGAATGAACAGGTACCTATGTACTTACTTGAAGTAATTTTTAGGGGGGGGGGTTAAATTTTAGTTAACATAAAATTTCTTTATTCTATTTAGATAAATTAAATATTGCGAATCACCTGTGTTCACTCAAATACGAATTGATAGGTAATGCGTAGCAGGTACCTATGTACTACGTAGGTAGGTACGAGTAGGTACTATCATCATGATGACTTACATTGAATAAGTGTACAGTAATTCTTTACATACTAATTGTACGTGTGTGATAGGAATTTATGCTCATACTAGTAATATAGTCAAACCTATTAACTAGTCATACTATAATTGTACTCAACCAGTTCACAGCGCAAACAAGCAATCTCAGTAAATACTAATGCTCTCATTCCATGGAAGTGTCCAACATGAATGCAATACGTAGATTTACCAATTCCAATGACCGCCTAGAATATACTTGAGAATAATACGGGCGCAATTATACGGTCACGTGCGGGCGGCAATCCAGGAGGGAAGGGAGAAAATACTCCTGGTAATGAGTGCGGGAGTGGAACGTGAGCGCCGCCTGCGCACGCGGTCACTCACACCGCGCGCGGCGGTATAAATTAGCGCGAAATGTTAAGAACTAAAACTAAGTTTCTTGTAAAACTAACAGACACAGTCATCTATAAATATACAATAATGAGAAGATAATTATGATCATAATATGATGGGCAAACTCGTCAGCCCTTCATGTCTTCCAAAGAGTAATGATTAGAGTTAGTACCTCTATCTTTTACAATACAATACTGATAATTATATATTGGTATCTGTTTTTAACTTGTGTTTTCCGAAAGATGAAGAAATATTTAAGCAAAAGCTTATTAAATGCTATCGAAATACATATCTCCGGGATTCGGTCCATCCATTCCCACAACACTACTTACTCATATATGATATGAGCATGTGTTTAGCAAGTGACGAACAAAACTCATGGCTTTTAATGCATTCGTATTGAAAATCAACACATTTCAGGTAATTTACTCAAATCATATGGTAAAAATTGCTTTCTAAACGTGGTTGGTAAAAACAAATGATAGGTACTTTATTTTCTTCACTTATTTTTCTCGGCTTTGTCTTTGTTATATTATTCTGGGAGAAAAATATTTTTTAATTTATTTAGGGTGGATTGATTTTAAGATGCATTATTGAGCCATGCGCCAATTGAGCCAGGCCTCTCGGTTTGCACAAATTTCTTTCTGTGTGATGCAGATATTGACCGGCCATGGTTGCTTCGGTTTTTTTCTGGTAGGGAAGAAGCCCCGGGCTATACTTATGCGGCGCGGGCCACGCCACGCAATAGCCGTGGTATGTATTCGTTTAGCTTCGCAGCATAGCCGCGGTATGCAGTACCTCTCGCTCCTCAGTTTGGTAGTTACCGTGCTGGGAAGCAAATAAGGCTGTGGAGGTGTGGAGCCACTAAGCTACGTTGGGTTTCGCCCTTCTGTAATATAACGCCAAGATTGTAGTGCTTCTATATCGTACTACGGAAAGGCAGCATTTCAACAGCGAGACAACGGGCAGCACTCGGATGGACGTCTCATTTACCAAGGATATGACGTGGAGGGACGAAGTAAGGATGAAGCCACTCGAGGGCAGATTACGATAAGTAGTCTGTGTCTTTGGTGACCCTAAATAGAGAGGAATTTTTTCGTTGTGTCGATAGCCAAGATTCACTTCGGGTCATTGAGACAATAGAATAAACAATTATAACGCAATTCACTAAAAACTGACCATTTTTTTAGCTCAAAACGGGATGGGGTCTCGTCCAACGGCTCGTCGTATCGAATATTTTTTCACCAGTGGGGTTACAAGTGCGCTGCCAACCTTTTATCCCCTTCCCCCCTGGGTGGGCCTCCGGTACCCTCACTCACTCGGCGAAACACAGCACAGGGGCTGCTTCACGCCGGTTTTCTGTGAGGCAGGTATCACTCCGGTCGAGCCGACCCATTCATGCCGAAGCGTGGCTCTCCCACAGTTCATTACAGGGATAGCTACATAGCTAAAGATGGTCCCTAGGACAAGAAAGTGAGACGTAATCACGTGGGATGAAAGTGTCGATGGAAGAAAATACTCCTGGTAATGAGTGCGGGAGAGGAACGTGAGCGCCGCCTGCGCACGCGGTCACTCACACCGCGAGGGCGGGACACGGTACGGGATTACAGGGATCGCTAGGACAAGAAAGTGAGAGGTGATGACGTGAAACAGAAGTCATCATCATCATTTCAGCCAATAGACGTCCACTGCTGGACATAGGCCGCCCCCAACGTTCTCCACACAGATCGTTCCTGTGCCATCCGCATCCAAAGGTCTCCCGCGACCTTCACTAGATCGTCGGTCTACCTGGTGGGAGGCCTTCCACTCCTCTCCGGTAATGAGCGCGGGAAATCGCGGTCACTCACACCGCGCGCGGCGGTATAAATTAGCGAGAAATGTTAAGAACTAAAACTAAGTTTCTTGTAAAACTAACAGACACAGTCATCTATAAATATACAATAATGAGAAGATAATTATGATCATAATATGATGGGCAAACTCGTCAGCCCTTCATGTCTTCCAAAGAGTTATGATTAGAGTTAGTACCTCTATCTTTTACAATACAATACTGATAATTATATATTGGTATCTGTTTTTAACTTGGTTTTTCGAAATATGAAGAAATATTTAGCAAAGCTTATTAATGCTATCGAAATACATATCTCCGGGATTCGGGTCCATCCATTCCCACAACACTACTTACTCATATATGATATGAGCATGTGTTTAGCAAGTGACGAACAAAACTCATGGCTTTTAATGCATTCGTATTGAAAATCAACACATTTCAGGTAATTTACTCAAATCATATGGTAAAAATTGCTTTCTAAACGTGGTTTAGGTAAAAACAAATGATAGGTACTTATTTTCTTCACTTATTTTTCTCGGCTTTGTCTTTGTTATATTATTCTGGGAGAAAATATTTTTTAATTTATTTAGGGTGGATTGATTTTAAGATGCATTATTGAGCCATGCGCCAATTGAGCCAGGCCTCTCGGTTTGCACAAATTTCTTTCTGTGTGATGCAGATATTGACCGGCCATGGTTGCTTCGGTTTTTTTCTGGTAGGGAAGAAGCCCCGGGCTATACTTATGCGGCGCGGGCCACGCCACGCAATAGCCGTGGTATGTATTCGTTTAGCTTCGCAGCATAGCCGCGGTATGCAGTACCTCTCGCTCCTCAGTTTGGTAGTTACCGTGCTGGGAAGCAAATAAGGCTGTGGAGGTGTGGGGCGACCGAGCTATGCTGGGTTTCGCCTTTCCGTAATATAACATCGAGAGTAGTGCTTCTATACACACTACGGAAAGGCAGCATTTCAACAGCGAGACAACGGGGAGCGCTCAGTTGAACGTCTCATTTGCCAAGGATACGACGTGGGTGGGTAAGTATTTCTGGAGGGACGAAGTAAGTAAGGAGCCGCTTGAAGTGCAGAACTACGATAGTCTGTGTTTTTGGTGACCCGAAATAAAGAATAATCTTTTGGTTTTGTCGAAGGTTACGATCTACTTCCTGGTCATTAAGACAATAGAATAAGCAAATAACGAAATTCACTAAAAACTGACCATTTTTTTAGCTCAAAACGGGATGGGGATCTCGTCCAACGGCTCGTCGTATCGACAATTTTTTCACAAGACGGAATTATTTTTGGGACAACGCGACAGGTGACAGAAAATCGAGACATATGGTCAGTTTAATCATACTGCACATACATCGTTTATATCGAAACCGTGTTAAGCACGACTTACGACCCACCTTTCGACAAGGTATTGTTCTTAAACAAAGAAACAGTATTATTACTCACCAAGTGATAAATATTAATGAACCTATAAGTATGTATGGGAATTCCCATGTTTAAATAATAAAGACGAAAAAAAGCAGACGAATTTTAAGTCAAGCAAATACTTGACAACGATGGCGTAAAGTTCGTACTACACAAAAAGATATAGTAAAGACAACATTATAAATTGTATAATAAATAATTGAAAACATGGTAATACATTTTTTTCTGTAGACCGACGAAGTATTTAAAGATTTCATACATTCGTCTATAAAATTTTCTAATTTGACTTCAATGTCGAGTGGACGAGAATTGCTCGGCCGACCGATCGTTCTGTGAACATAGAAGAAAACTGGCCACGAAGAACGGTTTACCGTTGAAGCGGATTTCTACCCGCGTGCGGACTTAGCAGCCATGGTGTTCGAATATCCATATTTTTTTGATGACTTAGGCCGGCTCGACCGGAGTGATACCACGGCCTCACAAAAGATAGGTGTTTGTGAGAGTACCGGATGCCCAACCGGGGGGAAAGAGGATTAAAAGGGTGGCAGCGCTTTTGAGAAATCGCTTACCATCAGGTGATCCGTCTGCTCGTCTGCCACCTATCGCATAAAATACATGATCAACTGCGCGAAATGGAGTTCGCTGCGCGCCGTTTGATATGAATGATCCCAAAGCCTATTACTATGTAAATTAATTGAAAACGAAAATATTTACGGACTTCCAAGTGTGATTTACACACTCAGTCCAGTCGCCTGTAGGTACATCGAACTATTACGTGTGCAAATATTAATTTGTTTGAAGGGAAATCCCAAAGCATCCGAAAAGTACACATCTTTAAGCATAATTTGGTATAAAAAAAAACAAAACAAACTTGGTGCGAGTGTCTATTCTGCGACAGTCGTTCAAATCCATCCATGGAGGTCAGTACCAAAAGACTGACGTCAATGTTCCTGCCCGCACTATTGTTTAAATTAATAACAATTGAACTAATAAATGTTGGCCTGAATGAGTGAACGAACATGTCAATAGAATAATTGTCTAATTAGTTGGTTAATGGTAAGTAGGGAGGTCGCCTACCTTTTTTTTCGCTGCACGTTTGTCCTTGCGTATCGCCCTGATGCCATTACGAAACTGTGAAACAAAAAAAAGGGTTTATAAGTTACTTTATACTTATAGTATACTAAAATATTTAGGTAGGTACTTATTATGGACATCTCATGCGACATGTCCATAATAAGTACCTACCTAAATATTTGAGACCGAGTGTAAGTAATACCTAACGCGAGTGTAATCTTCTATCTTCTTCTATACTATTTATAAAGAGATAACTTCTATGGACAACGACAAGGATTTTTAGTAAACCGAAAACACGAAACGCTTGCGCGATGTAATTGGACACAGCGCCATCTATCGGTTCATTTCTGAATTACGGTCCCGAAGCGAAGTGAGGGCGGGCCACTAGTACCTAATATTTTTCTAAGAAATTTTAATGATCAATCAATCAAATAAATCAATGATGGATCAATCAGTGAAATAAAATACCCAATCTTCATTTTTAAATAATTTACCGGTTGTTGTTTGTAAGTAATTTAAAACAAGGTTTAAAACAATTGCAATGCATGCGTGGACTATATTAAATGTGTCAGTGATGCTAAGTTATCAGAAGTAATAGGTACATAAGCCAATTGTTTATGTTGTATGGCATTCGTGCAACATAATAAATCGACGACATATGAAGTCTTCCATTTGAATATTAATTAACACTTTATACAACGTGTTTATTATTTATTTTTTTACCTAGTTAGTTTGTTTACGATTGTAGACTGTGCATGTGTCCATGTGTCCCTTTATTCATACAGACTGCATGAAAACATACTTACCTACTTAGACAGAGCAACACCCGAACAGTCACAATTTTGCTACGTAAGAGAGGAAGGTTGGCAGCGCATATAAAATTAAAGCGCATTAAAATTATAAATTAAAGCTTTTTATTAACAAACATTAACTTGTTGGATGTTTTAGTAATTATTACCTTTTATTGCGCCTAAAGGCGCCTCATTTAATCCTCAAAATCATTCAAATCTTCAAGAAACGAGCCTATACCTTCCTAATAGGCCGGCAACGCATCCGCACTCCATCTGGTGTAGCTGATGTCCATGGGCGGCGGTATTCACTCACCATCAGGGGACCCGCTTGCTCGTTTGCCTTCCTATATTATAAAAAAAAAACTTACAGCGCAGTGAAAGCAGCTGAAGAGAGACGCGGGGGGAGCGGCAGCACTGGAGGCGGGGGACCCAGGAGCCTCGCAGATGTCAACTGGTTGGCTACACTCCAACGTGACCTGCAGGTGAAGTAAAGTATCAGCCTATATACTGTCCCACTGCAGGGTAAAGACCTCCATCATAGAAATCAAGTTATCACTACTATGATACATGCTTGCCTAATGCGGATTGGTGATCACAAACCCGAGCTATGTTGAAAAAATTCGAAACATACTTTTTGCTCGACCCGGGAATCAAACCCGGGACCCCGAGATCGCCCGGCCCGGTACTTAAACCACTAGCCCAACGGGGCTGCAGGTGAAGGTTTTAATTAAAATATAAGATTCTTATATTTATGAAGACAATATTATGGTACGAGTATATTAGCTAATATACATAGGTAGGTATAGGGTGTACCTATCTGTGAACATTTTGCATCCCTTAACATGTGATCTACCAACCATTTTGGAAAAACATTTGTTCAACGACTTTTCGAAATTCTAGTTCTTTCATAAATTCTTATTGTATGAAAAGTTTAAATATGTTTTATGCTAATTTCGAAAACTCACAATACGAATGTTGTTTAGAATGGTTGGAAGATCGCGTGGTTAAAGGGATGTATGTACATGTTCACAGATACACCCTGTATTAATTCTAGGACCTCATAGCATGACTGTGATATTAACGACTTTGATACTCTTTTGACACGTACATGCAAAAAACACTAATCAAACGTGAGGTATACGAAAAAGTAGATTTAATAAAGAACTAACCAGTATTTTGTTTTCATTTTCAATTCCTCAGCATAACTCTCTCTGGTGGTATTACTCATTAGCGTGTACGTGCTGTCGATTAACTTCGTAGGTACTTATTTAGGTACTAAATTTTTAAAGTAAATTATACACTCCGCATCATAATTCTGATTATTGCCAGGTTGTCTGGAAGAAATCGCTACAAGCGCTAAGACCGACTTATTGTACTGTCTATAGCTGTTGTTTCACTCATGTATTCTATTTCTGTGCAATAAAGAATATCTATCTATCTATCTGCATCGCGTTATTTCCCTAATATCCAAAATGCAAAATTTAAGAATTAGGTACTATCTTTAAAATAAATATTTCACATCGACTCAATTTACATTTCAAAGACAAGAGACATTATTATGACTCGAATTAATTGGCGCATAAAGCACGTTGCACGTGCATATGGCCGCATTAATATTGCTGACTGTACACATGGAATATCAAGTGTCGATTGGTACTCGTTAAAGTCTACAGCCGGCCATCTAATATTATGTGGCGTTAACCTTGACAGAACAAAGAACAAAGCAGATGTGGCAGCCGAAGTGCTTGCGCCGATCACAACGTACGCAAGGACACAGTGAGAATGACGTTAAAATTAAAGAAAGTGGCCTGAATTTATTTTGTTGTTTATTGTATGAAATATTTTGTAGCGGCAATTAGTGTGTTCCTATCGCCGCCTACTACTAACTATAGATGGGTACTGAGCAAGATCACTTTTTCCAATTATATCAAGCAATACAATCCCAATGTGTAGGTATGTATGTCAAACATCAGTCCGATCCGAGAGGACGAGAATGAATGAACCTAACGAAAAGTGATAAAACAAGCATAGTTGCGTTCACCGACATGGTGTTTGTAAAGGTAACACATATTACTGTGAGAGAAAACACTATCAATTAGGTACATTATACATTGTTAACCTGATCCCAAACTAAGTAGTCAGTGTTATAATAACATTCGAAACTGGCGTGCGGAAATGCCTCACTCTTATTTATTTACTTGTGGCAGAACAAGCCGCTCACTATTTATATTTAAATATTTTTATTCACAACTGGCGAGCCCCACGCCACGCATGTGCTGCGGCCATGCGTATTACGACGTCAACAACAAACACCAACAGATAACGGGTATGAACGTTTGTTAAGGTAATAACAATTTCAAGGTACAAACGCACATGTATATTCATCCCTATTTCACCCCCCCGTGCCGTATATTGATTACAATGTTACATATCTAGGTAGTACCTATGTGTTAGGTATTTTAGCAACAAACATTGAAAAATCTGGAGTAAACTTATATAGAAAACAGCTGAAAGCGCACATTTTTTTGTGACAGTAGGTATTACTTAATTATAATATCATGCATTTAACAGTAGTTAAAGCTTTTTCTGTGACGATGAGAATTTAAAGTAAAACCATAATATTGCTACCAGATTCGCTGTTATCAAAAGCATTCGGACCGTTAATCCTCAGACAATATTAGCAGTTGCCCATAGCCCCACGAACTAAACATGAGACGGGCCAAGATAAGTGTTTGAATAGGTTTGCTTCAGTCTTAGCTTATAGTTTAGTTTTAGCGTAAAAGCAGATTGACCACCCGCGAGCCAGTAGCACATCGGTCCGTTTCCGCAAAACGAGTTGAATGCACCGGTGTGCAGCGCGCGACCTTGCGCGCGCGCACGATAACGACGCCACTCGCCACTCACCGGTACTCACATTCGCACTGCTCGCGTCCGCGTCGCCCGTGTACACCGCCGAGTAGCTCTCCGGAGGAAAGTTGAACTGGGACGACATCTCCGCTCACACTGACACTGACACTGGGTGCAGATGGTCGCCGCTCAGCAGGCGCGCCGCCTAAAGCGGTCGGGCCTCCGACTCATTGTTCCTTATAGATCGCGCACTCGACATATGCGCAGGGCGCGCGAACGCACTGACGCGCCGGCGCCTGTACAAACGCAGATTATCGCTTACGGCGATAATGAGTAACGCGGACTCCCCGTAAAATTATTGGCCACCGTGCGAGCGGCCTGCCTTATCGCGGATCCGGCCCCGGCGGCACTGGCAGACTGCGACTTGTAGTCGTTGTCAGTTTCGACATCGGGAACTGCGGGTACTCGCCCGGCACGCCAACATTTTATACTATACCTACATTATTTTCAATAAATAAACAATTGACGCAACGAGGAATGAGCAATTGAGCATCTACTATCTTAAATATACAAATAACAATAACATTGTTTATTTAGCAAACGTGACAGGAGAACAGGATAATTGAAAGAATAATTTTGCAATACATTTACATATACATTTTATGCATAAAATAATTATAAACCATGACTTCAGGTAGCTTACCTATACTGTAACATTTTTTGATTTATAACAGACTCATTATTAGTCTATTGTTTTTAAGAAGTTTCGTAACATACTTTTACGATGTATGTATTATGTTAAGAAGTTGAGGTATAACAATATAGATATAGAATTAGCACTTCTGAAGATCTCCATATTTTCAAGATTGTGTTATTTAAAATTCACGAGTGTCCTGTATGTGTAGGCTTCAAATGCAATATTGATATTCATGATAGATAATAGAAACTTATCCATAGATACAATATCGTTATCTAGCGAGTCTATATCGCTGACCAAGTAACTTGGACTAAAGATAAACTACGCTGAGCACCGTATTTAATAGTTACTATGTTCCGAAGGTCGTCATTTTGAACACAATAGTTTAAAAATACACCTTTTGTAGATAATGAGTTTGGCTGATAAACTCAACAACATTAGTTAATATGTGTATCGCGTTCAAATGTTACAGGACGATAACAACTATTATCTTTGCTCTATTGTTGCAAACTAATTGTGTTGTATGGCAAATTGTACACTAGTTAATTAGATTAAAAATAATGCCCATGCAAATCAAGAAATAAAACTTCATTAATTTTATTAAGAATTTTATTTAAAAAATATTATTATCTGAAGTAATTTACAAATTCATATACTTATTATCACATTCTTATTACGGTAAAAAATGCTAAGATTAGATTGAATAAGATCAGTCATTTCAATGTATTTTTTTTATTTATTAAAATATACGTTTAATACGCAAACTTAAAACGTCTGCTTCTGCCGAAAACTTGTTTACCAATAAAGCTTTGGCCATCAAAATCATACATTATATTTCGAAGATAAAATTACTCAAACGTTTGAACTCATTTTCTAAATCGAGCACATATTAAATTTATAGAACACACCGATTCATTTCCAGCACTCCTAAAAGACTTTACAGAAAGCTTGCAGGTTGTTAGCGCATATCCTAGTGAGCATATGCTGCGTTGTAGTCTCAGTAACCAGTAAGGGTCACAAGCGGACTGTTAACAATGGCGTTAAACTCAGGGACCATCATTTGTTTATGTGTATGCAGCAAGAAGTCAAAAAGGTAATGCAGTGACGGCAACAGCAGTCACTTCTACTGCAGTCATTACCGCTCGTGTATAGGAGACCTAACGATTCCTAACCGAAATGGTGTCTGAACTACTAGATTTATCAATCATTTTTGTCCCAATAAGGGTTTTTGCTAGTGAAAATTCCGATAAATGGCATTATATAGATGCTGACTTTGATGACTTCATAATTTTGACATAGTACGTCATCTCATCCACACGTTGGACCAGTCGTCGTTACGTATAAAATTATAGCTATAGAAGAAAAACATTGTTTTTTATTTGCAATGTTTCGCAATGCATAGGAACTGCATAAGAATTTGGTGATTCGGTGATAAACGGCACGTTCCCAAAAATATTGTGTCATGCCATAGGTTCGCCATCCCTGCCCTAGTGTGCGACTTCTTCATTTAATGTTAACTAAAAAAAAAATTTGCAACGTTCCGCAATGCATAGGAACTGCATAAGAATTTGGGGATTCGGTGATCAACGGCACGGTCCCAAAATATTGTGTCATGCCATAGGTTTGTCATCCCTGCCCTCGCTAATGTGTGAAATTTTGCAATAAAAGGAAAGTTTCAGCCTATATACTGTCCCACGGCTAAGGCTTTCATCATAGAAATCAAGTTATCACTCTATGTTGGTCTATAAGGCTTAATCAACAAGCTTGCAATAAAAAAAAAACAAAAAGTCGCCTTATATAATTGCGTGGGGTCACGTGGCCTGCAGCACGGCGTGCGTGTAGGCCAGCAGCTGGGCAGCGCGGTGTGCGGCGGGGTCGCGCGCGCGCTGCAGCCGCGCCAGCGCCGACTGCACGCCCGCCGCCACGCCCGCGCTGCGGAGGACCAGCTTCGCCTACAAAAACAATGTGTTGTACGCTAATGATGATGAGCTGATGAGCAGTCGCATGCATATTACGGCTGCTTACCGTAGCTCACTTCCCTAAAATGGGGGGTTAGTAAAGGACAAAAAGTTCGCTTGTGACCACGGCTGTTGCAACTCAGTCGGAACATCAAGCAGATCAAACGATTTAATACTTAAGTAAATATTGCACTTAAAAAATCCTCGGAGGGTTCAGGTGGGTGTTTTTTTTAAGTGTAATATTTACTTAAGAATAAATTGCAAAGAATTGCTATACCAAAAATAAAGATTTAATACTTAGTATGTAATTAAATATCTTAATATTTATAAGCTTATGCTACCTTATGATTGTTGGCAGCCAAAGCCCACACCGCCCGGGCCGCAGACACAATTTCCACAGTATCGCCAGTCAGCAGCGTACCCGACAGTAGCTCGAGCAGGTCCGCTGTTGAGGAAACATTTCATCGTGACAACGTGACATTTTAGTCCTATAATGCATCAAGCAAGTCATGAAATTAATTGATGGCGCCACTGTCGCTTACATCATAGAGTATGGTAGCTCCATCGGTTATAATATTATGGAACTCCGTAATATACCCTCAAGAATAAATTTCACGACTTTATTGACAGAGTAACCAGTTACATAAAATTACCGAATGTCTCATTTTAGATGGACCAAGCATTTATTTTCGCGTACTTCTATAGCAGCATGCTATTATAAAGGTTTAGTTTACTGACTTTATTTGTGATGCTAAAACTTCTCCGATAAACCGAATGAAAGGGTTTTTACCAATATTACAGATTAACGAAAAAAAAGCCATACGATTCTTGATCGAAACAGATAACGCAACAAGAATGAGACAAGTTTCATACTTCAAAACTGAAAGACTATCAAATTTAAAGGTGCGGTAATTCGCAATACACACCCACCATATTTACTTATGCAATGATTGACGTGCAATATTTATTCTGCACTAAATTCTGTTTTCCATACACATTATGTAAGCTTGAACAAATAATCTACTCTATGTACAGTTCAAACATTGATTTAGTGAATAACAAAAATTATGTTCCATGTCGAGTGTTGGCTGGAGCGCATACAACATTTTCAAACTTGTTTTATAAGAATCTGGCGAATCGACACAAGAAATGACATTGAGATTTTAGCGCCTCCACAGAGTCAATAAGGGCTTATAGCTTCCAGTTTCATGTTGATAAAATTCATTAGAGAATGGAATGTATACCTGTTAAGTGGTTAAGGAAAGTAAATAGAGGTATATGTATTTTTAATGAATTTGACTTCTATGTAATTTCATCCTCTTATATGCTCCATAATGTACAGTGGCCAGCACATCAAGTTACTACAATCTGTCAAATTTCCTCAGTTGATATTGAACCAAACACGTTTGACATAAAAGTGAGGTTCGATTGAAGAAATTTGACAGATTGTAGTAACTTGATGTGCTGGCCACCGTACATGGACCTCTGTCCTACAGTACGCTATCTAGAGGATTTTTCATACGCGATAGCCCGCTTTGCACAATCATGGGCGTAGCTAGGAGGGCCCCGTCGTCGACCACAAGACGAGCCATTGGTACCCATCCCCCCCCCCCCCCCTCAGTCTCGGCGAGCTTAATTTCGCTTAGTATTTTTTTAACTATGGTAAGTAAATTTTCATTTTAACTGTGGGAGAGTCACGCTCCGGCATGAATAGGCCGGCTCGACCGGAGTGATTCTACGGTAGTCCGGCATGTAGCAGCGCCTGCGCAATGTAGCGTCGAGTGAGTAAGGGCACCGGAGGCTCAATTAGGGGTGAAAGGATTGTTGCAGGTATCTATGAGCGGCGGCAATCGCTAACCATCAGGTGATCTGTCTGTTCATCTACCTAAGACATAAAATAAACTTTAACTCTGATTTTTAAGCATGTGGAGTGAACTGACAGTTGCCATTGTGTCGTCCCTATACATTATCACTCAATTTGACAGATGCAAAATGTCAAAATGTATAGAAACTTGCCATTTGTATCTGTCAGTTTACTCCACATGATTAAAGACCGGAGTATAGTTGGACCTCAGTCTACACGTACTCCATCTAACGGATTTTCCACACGCGGTAGCCCCAATTGATATCACGTCGTTCTGTGGAGTTTAAACACTCACGCGACTGCAGGAAGGCGGCGCGCTGGTGGTGCGCGGCGTGCGCCAGCGCGGGCATGAGCAGCGCGCGCGCGGCGGGCTGCAGCGCGGGCAGCGCGGGCCGCAGCGCCAGCAGCGCGTGCCTCGCTACCACACAGCGCAGGCACGGTATAGTCGCCGTCACTGGCAGGTCAACACTCACGCGACTGCAGGAAGGCGGCGCGCTGGTGGTGCGCGGCGTGCGCCAGCGCGGGCATGAGCAGCGCGCGCGCGGCGGGCTGCAGCGCGGGCAGCGCGGGCCGCAGCGCCAGCAGCGCGTGCCTCGCTACCACACAGCGCAGGCACGGTATAGTCGCCGTCACTGGCAGGTCAACACTCACGCGACTGCAGGAAGGCGGCGCGCTGGTGGTGCGCGGCGTGCGCCAGCGCGGGCATGAGCAGCGCGCGCGCGGCGGGCTGCAGCGCGGGCAGCGCGGGCCGCAGCGCCAGCAGCGCGTGCCTCGCTACCACACAGCGCAGGCACGGTATAGTCGCCGTCACTGGCAGGTCAACACTCACGCGACTGCAGGAAGGCGGCGCGCTGGTGGTGCGCGGCGTGCGCCAGCGCGGGCATGAGCAGCGCGCGCGCGGCGGGCTGCAGCGCGGGCAGCGCGGGCCGCAGCGCCAGCAGCGCGTGCCTCGCTACCACACAGCGCAGGCACGGTATAGTCGCCGTCACTGGCAGGTCAACACTCACGCGACTGCAGGAAGGCGGCGCGCTGGTGGTGCGCGGCGTGCGCCAGCGCGGGCATGAGCAGCGCGCGCGCGGCGGGCTGCAGCGCGGGCAGCGCGGGCCGCAGCGCCAGCAGCGCGTGCCTCGCTACCACACAGCGCAGGCACGGTATAGTCGCCGTCACTGGCAGGTCAACACTCACGCGACTGCAGGAAGGCGGCGCGCTGGTGGTGCGCGGCGTGCGCCAGCGCGGGCATGAGCAGCGCGCGCGCGGCGGGCTGCAGCGCGGGCAGCGCGGGCCGCAGCGCCAGCAGCGCGTGCCTCGCTACCACACAGCGCAGGCACGGTATAGTCGCCGTCACTGGCAGGTCAACACTCACGCGACTGCAGGAAGGCGGCGCGCTGGTGGTGCGCGGCGTGCGCCAGCGCGGGCATGAGCAGCGCGCGCGCGGCGGGCTGCAGCGCGGGCAGCGCGGGCCGCAGCGCCAGCAGCGCGTGCCTCGCTACCACACAGCGCAGGCACGGTATAGTCGCCGTCACTGGCAGGTCAACACTCACGCGACTGCAGGAAGGCGGCGCGCTGGTGGTGCGCGGCGTGCGCCAGCGCGGGCATGAGCAGCGCGCGCGCGGCGGGCTGCAGCGCGGGCAGCGCGGGCCGCAGCGCCAGCAGCGCGTGCCTCGCTACCACACAGCGCAGGCACGGTATAGTCGCCGTCACTGGCAGGTCAACACTCACGCGACTGCAGGAAGGCGGCGCGCTGGTGGTGCGCGGCGTGCGCCAGCGCGGGCATGAGCAGCGCGCGCGCGGCGGGCTGCAGCGCGGGCAGCGCGGGCCGCAGCGCCAGCAGCGCGTGCCTCGCTACCACACAGCGCAGGCACGGTATAGTCGCCGTCACTGGCAGGTCAACACTCACGCGACTGCAGGAAGGCGGCGCGCTGGTGGTGCGCGGCGTGCGCCAGCGCGGGCATGAGCAGCGCGCGCGCGGCGGGCTGCAGCGCGGGCAGCGCGGGCCGCAGCGCCAGCAGCGCGTGCCTCGCTACCACACAGCGCAGGCACGGTATAGTCGCCGTCACTGGCAGGTCAACACTCACGCGACTGCAGGAAGGCGGCGCGCTGGTGGTGCGCGGCGTGCGCCAGCGCGGGCATGAGCAGCGCGCGCGCGGCGGGCTGCAGCGCGGGCAGCGCGGGCCGCAGCGCCAGCAGCGCGTGCCTCGCTACCACACAGCGCAGGCACGGTATAGTCGCCGTCACTGGCAGGTCAACACTCACGCGACTGCAGGAAGGCGGCGCGCTGGTGGTGCGCGGCGTGCGCCAGCGCGGGCATGAGCAGCGCGCGCGCGGCGGGCTGCAGCGCGGGCAGCGCGGGCCGCAGCGCCAGCAGCGCGTGCCTCGCTACCACACAGCGCAGGCACGGTATAGTCGCCGTCACTGGCAGGTCAACACTCACGCGACTGCAGGAAGGCGGCGCGCTGGTGGTGCGCGGCGTGCGCCAGCGCGGGCATGAGCAGCGCGCGCGCGGCGGGCTGCAGCGCGGGCAGCGCGGGCCGCAGCGCCAGCAGCGCGTGCCTCGCTACCACACAGCGCAGGCACGGTATAGTCGCCGTCACTGGCAGGTCAACACTCACGCGACTGCAGGAAGGCGGCGCGCTGGTGGTGCGCGGCGTGCGCCAGCGCGGGCATGAGCAGCGCGCGCGCGGCGGGCTGCAGCGCGGGCAGCGCGGGCCGCAGCGCCAGCAGCGCGTGCGCGCCGTCCGCGTGCCGAGCCACCTCGCCGCACAGGCGCGCCCACGCCGCGCCGGCGGGGCCGCTGCCGCGTCCGCGGTCCCGGACGATGCCGCGGCATAGAATTGATATCACGTCGTTCTGTGGAAAGTCATTTAACTGTTTTGTACTACAACCACATCCGGAGACAAAAGTCGTCAGAAACTGTAAGAATGACTCCACACTAGCATCTAATGAGCGTCGTCGTCTTGCCGTTTCACACTATCGTTTTTTGGCGTTGCATCGACGCGGCGCCCAAAAACGCCAGTGTAGAATCGCTGGCAATACGCCGACGCTCAGAAGACGCCAGTGTGGGGTCACTTAAAGGCGTCAATAAGATTCCTGGAAGAACTTGGCTGGTTGAAATTACAGCCTTGAGCCTTCCAATTTTTTCAGCCTTTCAATTACAACATTACAACGGAATCGGATTTTCCCTCTCTTTCAGAAGTGTATGTCACCTTTTTTTGGATGCGACAGGTATATTTTCATTTGTTACAGGACGGGTTCGTTTGAAGCTATCAAGCACGCCCGTACAGAAAAAAACAGCTTATCAGACTGACTCTTAAATGACACTACATCTTTATCGACAACATGGCTCAGTCGTTAAGGAAAAGTAGTAGTGTCCTCAGGTGAAGAGATAATTTCTGTTAGTAAGTGAGAGCAGGATAGTCAGTCATTGATCAATCAAAATAGCAAACATTCGGAAAGGCCTACGTCCAGTAGTGGACTACGACAGAGGCTGATAATGATTAACAAACCCAACCTTGAGTATAAGCGCGCGGCACTGCTGATGTCGCGCGCAGTGCGTGAGTGTGCGCGCGCACAGTAGCAGCAGCGCGTCGGCGCGGGCGCGCGACGCCAGCGCCGCCTCGCGGGCGCTCAGCGCACACACCTCCGTCGCCAGGTTGCGACCGCCCACGCACGTGCACATTGCTGACCACGCTGAAATTACACACAACATTACATATATAAAAAATAAATACCTATCTATTACAATATAACTATATTATGTAATAAAGAATATCTATCTATGTACTGTGGAAACGCAACCGCATTCCTTCTGGTGTAGTCCATGTCCATGGGTGGCGGTGATCACTTACCACCTGATGACTCGCTTGCCTTCCTATATCATAAAAAAATTAACTATACCTACTATTTGTAAAGATATAACTTCTTTGTACAACCACAATCCATACTAATATTATAAATGCGAAAGTAACTCTGTCTGTCTGTCTGTCTGTCTGTCTGTCTGTCTGTCTGTCTGTCTGTCTGTCTGTCTGTCTGTCTGTCTGTCTGTCTGCTACTCTTTCACGCCAAAACTACTGAACGGATTTAAATGAAATTTGGTATACAGATGATCTAGACCCTGAGAAAGGACATAGGCTACTTTTTATTGCGAAAAGGGGGTTGTAAGGGGTTAAAAGGGGGGTAAAAAGTTACTTTTCCACGCGGACGAAGTCGCGGGCGGGCCGCTAGTACTAATATACAACCCGAATAGACAAACAATACAGACTCGGCGTAGGTCTCTTTGGCTGCAGCGCACTCAATCATCGGACTGGTAATTACAATACTTCTTACCTTTCGGGCAATCGTTGGTGAAGTTGAAGAGCAATGTGACAACCGCGTGACGCAGCTGTTCCGTCATCATGCACCAGGGCCACAGCCGGTTCAGGGACACCGCGACGCCGTCCTCGGCGAAGGTCTCTTTGGCTGCAGCGCACTCGATCATGGAGCTGCTAATTACCGTCAACAGCCAGAATAGAGTTCGGAGAGTTGGGTTCTGGAATGGAGTAAAAGTGGTTTAAAATTACAATTACGTTTTTTTTATACTAGAGGCGGCAAACGACCAAGCATCAGCTGCTGGTAAGTAATCACCGCCACCAATGTACATCTGCGAAATCAAATTATATATTTTTATAAAATACTGACATGATTAGCATTTCTAAGCGTTTTCACCGGCTTGCCGAGCACGGAGGAGTGGTATTTTATGGTACTTAAGCGAAACGGGGTGCGAGCAACATAAAATACTCACATGATTAGCGTTTCTAAGCGTTTCCACCGGTTTCCCCAGCACGGAGAGGTGGTCGCGCGCCGCCTGAAGACTCCTAAGCAGCAGCCGCGGCAGCCCGCGGTGCACGGCCCGGCTGCGCGCGCGCGCGCTGCCGCACAGCACCCACGACAGGCACGAGCATAGGCGGGACCACGAGTCATCTACCGAGGGATTACATACGTTTTATATAAAAAGTAAAGTATGAGAAGAGAGGAGGAACATGTTACCAAAAGAATGATGGGTATAGTCCGAGGCAAGAAAGTGTAGTTATGACCTTGAGTGCGCAGAAACCAATGTTGATAGAAAGTCTTCTTTTTTACAAGTGCGCAAAATAACGGTCATCGCTATACTTTCGTGCCTCCAGCTATATGAATGTAAATGGGTGGAGGAACAGAGGACGGCCGAAAAAGAGATGGATGGATTGTGTGAAGAATGACATGAAAAGGGGGTGGATGACACGATGACGAATGACAGGGACGAATGGAAGAGGGAAACATACAGTGCCGACCCTAGATAATCTGGGAACAGGGCAGGGAGATGATGATGGATAAAAGTAAAGTATCAGCCAATACACTGTCCCAATGCAGGGCAATAGTCTACACCATAGAAATTTATCAGAAAGTTATAGCTACTATGATGTCCCATCATAGTAGCATTGGGATTAGGCTCAATCACTACGCTTGCCTAATGCGGATTGGTAATCACAAACCCGAGCTATGTGAATAGATATCATTATTTAGCCGACGCTATTATCAGTCGCTTCAAAATAATATTCGACACCAGCTGCTCTATCTTATAAATTATCTACTCTAGATAGGACATAGCATAGGAAAATAGATGTCTGACACCGGCTACCGTATCATAGAGATAGGCCAGCATAGATAGTGCCATAAATTATAAGTATTTGTACGAGCAAAAGATATGAAATCCACAAAGCTTCTGATTACCCACTTTTTAGAGCTCTGTAACCAAATGGCAAAAAACGGAACCCATATATGCATAGATTCGTCATGTTTATCTATAAAAATATATGATGTACAAAAATTGCCAACGAAAATTGGTTTGAACAAGGTCTAATAAGTAGTTTCATTTAATACGTCATAATTATTAAACAGCAATTAACCTTTAAAATTACAATCATCATCATTTCAGTCAATAGACGTCCACTGCTGGATAAAGGCCTCCCCCAAAGTTCTACGCACAGATCGTTCCTGTGCCACCCGCATCCAAGCGACTCCCGCTACTTTCACTAGATCGACGGTCCACCTGGTGGGAAGCCTGCCGCGGCTGCGGCCTCCACTCGAGGACTTTTCCACCCAAACTGCCACAACCTCCGCGGCAACGGCGGAATTACATTCAATCAACTCAGATATAAAAATAAATTATACTTGCTGTTACGGAACCCATTCATGGGAGAGTTTTATGGTATATGTAGGTACATAGTTTTAAGTAAGAATTAAGTATTCTTTAAAAGAACAGTTCTAAGTGTACCTTGACTACACTGGAACTTTTATTCTCCAGCGATATCTTCTGAAACATGCTTATAAGCACTGAGCACAATTCCTCGGCCATATACTCAGGATGGCAGTCCCGCGCGCTGTCGCCCGCGCAGACCACATCACTGGACTCGCTTGACTTCAGGTTATCGAAGAACTTCACTCTTGACTCGTCACGCAACCGGTCTGGTTGCTTTTTGGGAGCCATCGATTGAGCTAGCTGCGTCAAACAGTATAGTGCTGCTGCTTGTAGATCTGGAATTAATAAAATGACTCATTTTAATATTTTACACAAAGTCTTATAACAATAAATAAATTCACACAACATCTCATACATTGACCTGACTCCATATCCATCTTACTCTCATTTTCAAATTCAGCTATCCAATATGTCCGTTGATGGCTTGGTTGATACTTCAACTTTTATAATAACATCGTAACGCCCAGACAGCAGACACAATAGAAAATCAATTGTTTTATGCCCTTTAAAAGGCTTTTGGGTCTTACGACGATAATATTGGAATTAGACAATTATTACTTACTAGTAAAATTTTCCAGCCGGCTACAAACAATAGAGCAATTTTATATTCTGACACCAGGGCTTAACACCTTACATGATAAAGCGGGTTGCAGACCGCATCGATTGATGCGTAAGCGTGAGATTTATGACTTAAACCACAAAAAACGTGCGTGAAGCAGCGCCTGCGCTGTGTTTCGTCGAGTGAGTGAGGGGTTAAAGAGGCAGAAAGGGGGGTTAAAGGTTGGCAGCGCACTTGTGACTCTACTGCTGTTGCAGGTGTCTATGGGCGGCGATAAATCGCTTACCGATGATCCGTCTCCTCGTCTGCCACCTTACAGATAAAAAAGAAAAAGAAAAATCTTGTAGAGTCCAATTTCTGGAAAACTCACCAACTTCGTCAGTCACCAAGCTCTGTAGCAAGAAGGAGAAGAAGCTAATCAAGTGTCTCTCTCTCAGGTCCGTCCACACGCAGTCCGCCGCGGCGCGCTCCGCGAGCAGCGCCGCCACCAGCGACAGGGCCTGCGCACGCGCCGCTATGCACTCGCGGTCCATCTCCTCTGGAAATTAACAAACAATAATATTCCGACATTCGCTTCCTCCGAAGAAAAAAGTCCGATCTCTTATGTAAAACATATTGCAAATCGGACTTTATTCTTCGGATCACAAAGTCCGATCTCCTATGTTAAACATAATTACAAATCGAACTTTATTCTTTGGAGCAGTATTAGGAGTTAGGGACCGGGACACCACACACATAGGTTATGGCAACCCAGAAACCAACGAGTAAGCAATCTTAAATGTTTGTTGAATGAATTGTTGTATAAAAAAATCATGCCCATTTTATTTAACATTTGAGTTACTACGACTGGCCCGAGAACTAAACCTGCCTCATGTCAAAGGCCATGGGTTTGAACTTAGATTCCCACTTTGGACCAACATTTCTCGAACACTTCGTTCTTTCAGTCTCAAGTGTCTTATACAGGTTGTCACAGAAATCGACGCCAAGCCGTAATCACGGCTGGACGTTGGTTTCTCTGACACGCTGTATGTACTTAAGTATTATAATTTTAATTCCTCTGTTGACTGATATTCGTTAACGGAGTTAGGTCAACGTATGAGAATATATTGTATGAATATATTATTAAAATCTTACGCTCAATGCCGTTTCCTTAGCAACTCATATGACATTATTCATCGTCATAATGACCAAATAAAATTAAGAATGATAAACAGTCTAATGCTAAAATAGTAACAACGATAAAATTCTTAGTTGTTATGATTCAATAGCTACGTATTTCCATAATACCGTATTAAGTGGTATCAATGAAAAATGTCTTTACATCGATAAAAGATCTGTAACAATGATAATGACATCATGGCATGTTTTGCTTTCAAGTACAGTCAACATCATATAATATAAAGTTACATCCAAGATTTTCGAATACTTAGTAACGTTCAATGTATCCAGTAATATCAACACAAGCATCGTAGCCAAATATAACAGAGCATTCACAGTGGTCCAAAATATCAGAACAATTCATTTGGCACATTCAAACCGTTTTTTGAATCGACAAATTAGGAAAAAAACATTGATTGACGTTTACAGTTATTCCGATATTTATTACTGCATACCGTGAATGTTGCTAAGTATAGGGACGTCTTGTATGTGACTTTATATATAATGCTGACTGTACTACCAAAATTATCTATCGTACGTGTATCATACACGTATAGTATAGTACGATATAGTATGAACCTCTATAATTGAACGGAACCTGACGTAGAAAAGCTAGGTACTCGAAAAAATACAAAGTCCAAAGGTGATTCAGCTATCTGAACTCGACCTATCTTTCTTTCTTTTTTCCGGTTTCTTGTCATAGACATTTGTAAGAATGTCATGTTGAATATAAAAAAAGATTTCTGACGAGTTAGGATCTCCTCTTTTTTAAAGTTGGTTAACAAATATCGATTTGTGAATATTTACCTCATTATCTTTTGCGATAAATATAAGAAAAAAAATCAAATTTTCAATAGTCACTGTAGGGTGACTCATTGCACAAAAGTATATTTAAACTTTAATTACAACAAAAGGAGAACGCACACTTATCCGAGTCGAACGCGATTTCCGATTCTAACGATTCGACTCGGGAAAGTATACGAGGTTTTATGAGATTTCATGTACAGAATTCAAAAATGCATTTCTTTCGATTCCTGCGACGTGTTAACCTTAACCCCGACCAATCCCAATCCTGCCTTTATTAGCGATAATATCTTTGCTATTTCGAGAAAGTGATACGATTTATGGTCATATAACATTTATAATCATCAGTGTCTTATAAATGTATAATATTTGATAACAGGGAACAGAGTCTTATCTCTTGTTATTCATTCTTATCAACGGACCAGCTGAATTGCTTGCCAAGATTTCTAAGGTACCTACATACAAAGGAAATTTAATTCATTCTTAGTGCAGTCTAAGTAAATATACATACTTAGATAACTCTGTTTCAGTATGTCCATTCTAACTGCAGTAATTGTAGTTAGGTCAATTACAGACCTGCGCTTAAATTCACACGAAACCGTATGTTCACATTTACAATCCAACGTTTTATATATCTTTAGTTAATTTTAATTTTCACAGATTTTATCCATATTATACAATTCAGAATGCATCGAATCGATTGATACCTAAATTCGCACGGGATTTGAATGCAGAGATGACCGATACTTCAATGAAGTAACAAAAAGCTTTGCATTTGATGGATGATTTCAAAAACATATAAAACAATCTGTTTTTATTACCTGCTTGCAATGGCTTGAGCGTGATAAGCAAGTTATGTAGACAGTCCTTCGTGGTGGCGAGCGAGGCGCGTACGCACTTGTGAGACGCCGCAGCCGCCAGCGCGCGGCTCGCGGCACATCGCACTAGTTCCACCTCGCTTTTACTGCCTTGGGACAACGACGTGCATCTGTAGGAAAAGGAAATAAATCCATCATCTTAGATTTTTTTTAGAACTTTTATAATCATCTTCAACTAGACGCAGACCACTTTTGGACAAACACCTCCGCATTTATTCAACACTTGCCATCTTGCGCATATCCTACCTGTCCCGAGGGCATCCTAAAGTACGTTTACCAAGACACGCTATTTACCCCAGAACTCGTTTAACGCAACGATAGTCGGTTACACGGCGGATATAGGAAGCCCACTGCGACTTTGGCTTGCTAATCCGGTTAAATTACCCGGAGGCTGTCTGTCTTCCTAAGCAAGATCTCTGTATGCCAGGCAGCGGACTCAATAAGTATAATTCTTTAAAATCTTCGAATTTTATCTCATTCAACTATCGTAGAGAGAGTTTTGAGAGCAGCGACTATCCACACACTAGATAAATTGAACTCTGCGTCGGCGCAACGCCCAAAAAACGCTAGTATGGGGAGGTCGCCGGCAAGACGCCAACGCTCAAAGGACGCTAGTATGGGGTCAGTCTTAGATTCTAAACGATAAACATACCTAAACAGCAGTCGATAGAGTCCTAATTCGTTCCACGCCTGCACCGGCGCGTGCGCAAACCCGCTGACGTTGTGCAGCAAGTCGGCCACCGCCGCCACCAGCGCCGCAGTCGGCTGAGGACTTCGCCCCGACGCGAAGGATGGGGACACCTGAATGTCTCCACATTTTTTCGCGCGCACTTCGAGTTCGCTTCGACGCTCTAATACTGATATGGGCACATTTGGCTCTGGAAGGAGAAAATTAATATAAAAATACCTCGTAGGGCAAAACTATGGTAAGTACTATCGCTAGCGGTATTCCGGCCCAATATGACCTGCAAATCGAGAAAAGAGCGTATTCCATTTAAAAAGGCCGGCGTCGCTAAAGATTCCTTTAGTGTTTTGGTTAATTATCGGCGGTGGTAGTCACTTACATCCGTCTGGCCGACTGCCCTCTAATATCACAAAAAAAGAAATGTATATCAACATTATGTTAGACCGGAAGTCCAATTGGGGGGGAAAGGAATTGAGAAAGGTTTGGCAGCACACTCGTGAATTCCTTACTCATCTTACCAAACAATTCAATCTCTAGTGTCATTTTTGTGATAATCCCACGTCACGTACGAGAGATTCTTATAAAACTGAAGTGACAGAAGTGGAGATAATGTAAACATACCTAAATAGCAGTCGATAGAGTCCTAATTCGTTCCACGCCTGCACCGGCGCGTGCGCAAACCCGCTGACGTTGTGCAGCAAGTCGGCCACCGCCGCCACCAGCGCCGCAGTCGGCTGAGGACTTCGCCCCGACGCGAAGGATGGGGACACCTGAATGTCTCCACATTTTTTCGCGCGCACTTCGAGTTCGCTTCGACGCTCTAATACTGATATGGGCACATTTGGCTCTGGAAGGAGAAAATTAATATAAAAATACCTCGTAGGGCAAAACTATGGTAAGGACTATCGCTAGCGGTATTCCGGCCCAATATGACCTGCAAATCGAGAAAAGAGCGTATTCCATTTAAAAAGGCCGGCGTCGCTCGAGATTCCTTTAGTGTTTTGGTTAATCATCGGCGGTGGTAGTCACTTACCATCCGTCTAGCCGACTGCCCTCTAAATCCCAAAAAAAATTGTATGGTTGGTTTTTCTTGTTCATATCAACATTATGTTAGACCGGAAGTCCAATTGGGGGAAAGGGGGTTGAAAGGTTGGCAGCGCACTTGTGATTCTACTGGTGTTGCAGGTGCCTATGGGCGGCGTCAATCGCTTACTATCAGGTGATCCGTCTACTCGTCTGCGACCTATCACATAAAAAATTGACATATCGTGAATTCCTTACTCATCTTACCAAATAATTCAATCTCTAGTGTCATTTTTGTGATAATCCCACGTCACGTACGAGAGATTCTTATAAAACTGAAGTGACAAAAGTGGAGATAATGTAAACATACCTACAATGTGCGCGCATGTAAGAAATCTGATAAACTTATCCGACGTCAAAATAACATAAAAAGTATATTTAGCTGTTATTATTATTGGTCAGACTCAGAAGACATCGACTGCTGTCTTATAGTTTTCTATCGTAATAATCACATAAACGTTGCCATGAAAACGACATGGCATAGGCATTTCTCGGTTCACGAGATACGATCGTATTCGCGGGAAAATACGCACGTATAAATCTTTATATTTATTAAAGATCGCAATGCGACACTGCAAGAATAACCGCTCTGATCAATTTTCACCGTATTTTACCATGCCGCAACAGGCCATACGTTCATCGCGGTTTGCAAGAAACACATTTCAAATATTATTTATAATAATGTGCTGCATGCGGATAACATAAACAAAATATTGTTCTATTGTTTTATATCGCAGGTGATAATACGTACTCAATAAAAGTTGTTCTGATAGAGTAACTGCGCCTGAATGTAAAACTCATTGATTTATAGATTGGTAGATTAGTTATGGCTTTCGATAATACCCATGCTTACCTAAAGTAGTTTCATAATCTTTCTCGTTGCAGAAATTCACTAGAATTTCGATGCAAATATCTGCAATGTTGTTCTCTCTAAACTGGTCCAACACCTCGCGTTCTATGATCTGAAAATATTACACAATTACTAAGTTTTTTTTTACATTTTTATTTTGCCCGATAGAGTTTATACTTCAGAGACTGCTTAGCAGTAGTAGTATCAGCCAAAGGGCAAAGGCCTCTATCAAAGAAATTAATCCTATCAGAGACCCCTTATTATCTATTACAAATGCATGACGTCCACGAACTTGTTTGTTTACTTGTCAGTATCCGAGATTGCAAGAATTATGGATTACAGTAGCTCCTATTTACATAATATACTTTAATTTTTATTTCAATATCCACTTAGGTCACACTTGTGTGTTTCAATGAGGGAGGGGTACCGGCCTGTGAAAAATCCGTTAGGTGGCGTACTGTTAGACTGATGTCCAACTTCAACGTCATCGGTTGTTTAATGACATTTTAACATCTCACATCAAAAATAACCAATCAGCATGTAGATGGACCTCAGTTCTACAATACGGCATCTAGCGGATTTTCCACACGCGATAGCCCCCAATGTAAATATTCTAGATACTGCTACTATTATCTCAATAACAAGAATTAACAGTTCCAAGATTCATAATCTAATCTACTCTAGATAGTTCATGTATAAAATGATTCAGAAACTCTTCAAACATTTAGATGAAACTTTACCATTTATCTAACAATGTAGTGGTAAGGATAATGAAGTAAAACAATGTCGTATTTACGTTTTATATTTTGAGATTAAAAGCTTAACATTGACACTTATAAAAACAGTAGACTTGTCTACATTTTGTACAAAATATAAGTACCATTGACATCTCTACATTAAACATTTCCTTTATCACTAAAAAGTGATAAATGAGCCTGAAATAGTCGGTGGCCCGATTTTTTAGAGGGGCAATTTATTAGTATCGGGTAACTAATTATTATAAGGAGTCTGGTTTCTGGTGTCCGGTGTTTCATATATGTGTCAAGTTAAAACATTTAACCTTCTTATTTCTTGACCAGAAACGTCGGAAGGCCTTTGCCCTGCAGTGGAGACAGTACAGGCTCCTAATAATAAAACATTTAACTATAATTTGATAGGTGAAAATAAGATTTCGTCTTCAAAGTTAGTTATAAATGACATAATTACTGGATTAACGCTAATCACTGGTGGAGTTTATATATTTAACTAAATACTCTGTCATAATAAATAAATAGTGGTGTCTGGGATTCTGAAATGAAGTAATTTCTCATTGCAGAATATATTATATTCTTACATTCGTCGTTAAATAAAAATACATTAAGTACACATTACTACTACCTACTCTTTCATTAAGAAACAAATAATTTATCTTAAATACAATTTTTTTGCTTAATATTATTGCTTGCAAAAACACAAATTATATTAATAACAAATCTAGGATATACATCAACCCGGTGGGTGGGTACATAGATATAATCTATATATGGTACCTCATAAAACATCTACATTCATTCATTCGAAGAACCTGGTACCTAATTTAAACAGGAAAATATAACTTCTAATACGAACTTTAAACTTATGCAGGAAAATTTCAAATCTCTAGAATCTGTAGTATAGTTTATTACAATAGTCATAAAAATAAAGAGTAATACAACCGCTAGCTAGAGGGTATGTAAACACAGCATCACGTGTTTAACGTTTTTGGACTTTGTCCTTATGTCTGAGACATGAAGGGCTATTTTTGCACGGGGGTGACTCGACCTGTCGCTGTCCGTACGTATGTGATGATATAATATAGCTATAGCAAATTATTGCTCACAACAACATCAATTAAGTAACACCACATACAATAAAATGTAAGTACTCTAGTTTGACATTCTTAGGATCTCTGTGGGTTATCAATCGCATTTATATAATATTTAATTATTATAGTACTAATCATTTACAAAAAAAAACCATTGAATAAAGAAAGACTGGTAAAAACTCGCTTTGGCCAGGGGCGAAAGTCAAATAATCACGTTTTCCTTATTGCATAAGGAAAACATGTTGCAAAATCTATCGTCTATTTAACTTTATACATAAAACTGTAAACTATATAATTGTGGGAAACCCAAACACAATTCGACCCACATTCGGTCTTGCTTGATAACATAAAGTTTATAACACATGAAAATATAAATCGGTCTATGCTGTCCCTAATATTAACAATGAAGTATATTTGGTAAGGAAAACCAACATTGTATAAAGAAGCTACCAGCTTAGAAATTCTA
Source organism: Cnaphalocrocis medinalis (assembly GCA_014851415.1). Taxonomy (NCBI): domain Eukaryota; kingdom Metazoa; phylum Arthropoda; class Insecta; order Lepidoptera; family Crambidae; genus Cnaphalocrocis; species Cnaphalocrocis medinalis. Next base: position 10,141,876 of record CM026279.1, read on the forward strand.
ATAGTTGTCAAAGAACATGAACATACATGTAAAGTGAAAGATTCTGCGATGGAGGATTTGTTTTTTAAGTTAATAATAATTGAACAATCAGTTAGGTACATAAAGTAATTATTAAGACATATATGTTTAATTAAACTTTACCCAACTTGATAAAATTTTATAACCGGATGCCAAAGGTATGAATCGTTTCATAAATATTATTATGAAATGTATTACCTACAAATCTGCAAATCGTTATCATATCAATACATTTCACTTTACTATACAAAATGTTTATATCCCTAAAAAATAACTTGAAATGTTCGATATCTAGATAGTAAGCTGATAGCTGACTTGACGACTACAGACAGCTAATAGATACCCCATGAAAAACATTCGTTCGATTTAAGAACCATGAAATTCAGAAATAACGAGTCGAAAGAATCAGTTTTTGCTTTACCGCCAATCGGCAAACACAACAAATGTATGATCGTTCTAAGAAACAAAAACGGTCACTCAACTACCGCGTAAAGTTTATTAGGTACCCGTGTAATTCATTGATATGAACAATAACAATCATAAAATGCTATCGCAAATTTACTGACGAGAAGAGAGTGGAAGAAGTGAGATTATTGCAGTGGGTAATAAACATAACACCTGACTTACATAAACATACCTAAATACCTTAAGGAATTAAGCCACTCAATGATACTATTTTATACATTTTATCGCTAAAAATTAATCTTAAGTACAAAAACTACTCGTGATAACATTCTTTACGTATTAGTAGGCAGGGAGTATTTAAATTCTAGAAACATTTTAAAGCTGTTAGGTTTTTTTGTTGAGCGGATTGAAACTGAGCCAAATGCCGCCCTTGTTTTTGAGCATGACGCTGCGAGGGTCGTACTGGATAGAGGGGGTGGTGCGCGCGCACGGCTCCACCGAGAACCCGCTCAGCATGGTGGCCAGCCCCGCCACCGCCGTCAGCTGCGCGAACCGAGCTCCTGAAAACGATCACAACATAATAAGCATGGCATTACAGACGATCATCAACTCCCTGCCCTGTTCCCAGATTATCTGGGGTCGGCGCAGTATGTTTTCTTCTTCCATTTGTCCCTGTCATTCGTCATCATATCATACACCCTTTTTTCAGCCATGTCATTCTTCACACAATCCATCCATCTCTGGCATTACAGACGATGTCTTAACTATACTTTAAAAACATGAAACAATAGATTGTTTTGAAAACAGATTATGACAATGAGAACATAATAATAATAAATGTATTTCTATTGAGTTTTCAACGAAGAGAATAATGACACTAATTGTAAGCAACTACAAAAAAACACTAAAAAGTAAAGAATAGTAGATGGTATCATCGGTTGTACTCACCCGGGCAACTTCGTGGACCGTCACCGAAAGCAATGAATCCAGGTGGATTTAAGTCGTCTTGGAAACGATCGGGATCAAACTTATTTGGTTCCGGGAAATAAGCTGCATCTCTCTGGATACATTGAAGTGGAATCAGAATGGGATCCTTAACTTTGATCTTCAGATCCGTTCCTGGAAGAGTGCAGGGAGCGGTGCAGAGTCTGGTGGTGAGCGGCGTCGGCGGGTGCATGCGCAGCGTCTCCATCACCACCTGTGTGGTGAGCCTCATCGACGTCACCGCATCGTACGTCAGCGCACCGTGACGCTCCAAACACTCTATTATCTCTTTCCTAATCCTATCCTGCAAATCCATGTCCCTAGCCAACTCGTATAAACAAAACGATAAAGTAGTCGACGAGGTTTCCAGGCCAGCGAGCATGAATATAAACGAATTCGATGTTATTAATTCATCCGTCATCGCGAACGCGGTATCGGATTCCTGTACGTTCAACATCAACTGGAGAAAATCATTGCGTTGAACACCTGTGTTCCTTCTCTCTGTCAACACTTGCTTGATGATTGAAGTGAAAAACATTTCCACGTCCGACGAGTATGATCTAAGATTCAGAAATTTGAATAATCTTGGAAAGAACGTTCGGCAATACCTTTTTAGTATGGTAGAGCGATCTGTTCTGAACATTTTTGATGCCATTAATAAAAACGGGGAGTCAGCGTCTCTCAGAGAGCAAGGGTTGACGCCAAAAGCGCAGCTGCCGATCACATCAGTGGTATATCGGACCATTAATTTCGGAATTTCGACTTCATCTAACGGGTTATCAAAGAGAGTCTTCTGCAGGGATTGCGCACAATCAGCTATGAGTGGGAACATGGCCTTCATCTTAGCAGAGGAAAATGTAGGAGTAACGATCTGCCGCATAGCTTTCCACTCCGCACCACTCATGTTTGCCAAGTTCCTGAGTAGAGGCTCGCGTTGCGTATCAGTCGATACGGACACCCGGTCACTAAAATACGAAAACTCCTTAGAAAGTACATTTTTTATGATGTCTAAATCGATAACCATCAAGGTCGGTCTCCGTGCTTGAAAAATCCCCACATATTTTTCCATCCGGTACTTTCTATAAAAATATTTTAACATGCTAGTATAACTCCTGCGCATGGTAAACATAGCTCCAAAATTGCCAAATATGGGACATGGTTCTTGATAAGGCACTTTTTTTAGCAGCCAGTACTTCCTTCCTTTTGTGGAATAATGAAAAACAGCCAATAAAACGTTCAAAAGAACAAAAACGGATAACACAAAAAATATTAAACTTAACCACATCTTGAATAATGTTCTAATTCACTGGTCCGTAGTAAGCACTAATCTAGTCCAAATATTATTCTGCAAGCTAGAATGGAATGTACGATCATGCCGGCGTTTTTTTCTGTGAGTAAACAAAACGATAGACACGCGTACTCGGCGGTGGGCTCGCTCGGCATGCGCGCGCTGCGGAGGCGGCCGCGGTCACTAACCAATTGAAGTGTATCGCCGGCGAGCGCCCAGATAAACCGAGCCCTAGTACACACTGGCCGTACAGTCAAGGCCGCACTCGTTGACGTACTGTACCCGTGACTCGAATATACCCAGTGCCCACACTACGGATTTAACGACGTCCATTGTATTCAGAAAGAATAAGTAATGGGAGGCATATTATGCATTCGATTTGCTAGTCACGCGGAATCTTAGCAATCTGGCGATTAACAAGTGAAAAATACTGAAATAATCAACTGCGATTACCGAGTGTCATTAGCCAAATGCTTTAGATTAGAAAAAAATATACAAAAACACTATTATTGCTGACGGTACCGGACTCTTGGCTATCATTATCACTGCTTTGTCATTAGTTTTGTAGCATGAAATTGTTTCAATGGACTTGTGTTCATAACACGAAGGTAATAAGTCTCAAACAATTATGAGAACAAAAAGAATAACACATCAACTGTGACTATGCACTCATGTTATTATATGCGCTTGTCAAAATATTGCCTGCAGAGATTGACATTTCCTCCATAAATCATCGGTAGTGTGCAGTAAAAATATATTTCCATAACAATGGGCAGTATTAATAGCGGATTCAAAGAAAAATATTTCACATGAAGTAAATTCCAATGGAATCATTTCTATTTTGAGAAAAATACATATGATTTTAATATTATTCATGTATGTGGTAGGTAGATAGATAAGACATAAGCACGCAAATTTTACGACGTAGAACTAATTGTCTATGTTGGTGGTCGCAATGACACAGTAGTTCCTCCCACCATAATAATGCATAAACAATTCATTGCACGTTTGTATGGATCTCATAAATCATCGCAGCACACAGATAACTATTTGATATCTGTTATTCTATGTCTCGTTTCAAAACCTACATGCTGTATGAAACAGATGATGATAAAACAATATTTGTGATACAACTTGGGTAACATGGTTATGCGTTTTGATATTTGCCAAGTCATAATTACTAATCAATGAAAATTGAATCAAGAGTATATTTCATTCATAAAATGCAATGAAGACAGTCGTATTTTTGGTTAATAAGGGGTCAACTATAAATACTTTACCCGAACCAAGTCCTTCGATAGAGCTGGTCACATTTGTGAGACTCTACCCTCCCTAGCGACTCGTCAAAAATAGTTGAATTCAAACAGTAGTTCTGTTAGTGTAATTCAAAACAAACGTTTTTAAAAATGCATTGTACTTTCGAGACAAAGACAGCATAAAGTACATACTAACATTACTCACCCACTTACACCACGTCCTGTATTTAAAAGCTAAACTCTTTTGTCACTAAGCATCATTAAATATTTACTTGTTGCAAGTAATATATGTCACTGCGCAGTATATATTGAACTGCAATCTATTTTCGTGTCCTCGAGCGAATAAAATTAGTTATCCGGCGCCACTCTCTCGACCTCACAACCGCAAAGAATACTATGTATGGAAACATTCGGTTTCAAAGTTTTATTAACTTTTAATTGTGACTGGCCGGATGGGGCATTTTGTAATGACCCTGCATCATACGCCAAAGGTCGTGGGTTCCCACCCTGGATAAACATTCGTGTGCTGAACACTTGTGTTTGTTAAGTGTCTGGGTGTAATATACCCATGTATTTAAGTATTTTATTTGTTGTTCCTCTGTTATATGATATCTGTAGTACAAGTGCTTCAGCTACTTAGTACGGAGTCAGATCAATGTATGAGATGTTGTGAGTTTTTTTTTCTTGAGCACGTATGACCTCGACGTTATGTACTTGGTATAAAATACATAATAAAACAAAACGACTAATCATATGAACTGATTTTATACACCTATGAAAAAATGCTATTCCTAAACCTACAGTCACTAGAAAATAGGACTTAAAACATTTTAAGTCTTTTCAATCTATTTACTTAACTTCATTTACTTAACTTCATATTTTGAAGTTAAGTAAATAGATTGGTGTAGTGAACAAGACCCTGCTAAACCACTTTAATAATCCATTCGTGTCTCTTAATCTTACCGAGTAAAAGGCTGAAATATAATTTGCTTACCAAGTACATACGAGTATTAAAATAACGAAAATGTAGGGCGAACTTGACCATTAATATACCTTACTCCTTATGTAGCTACCATATTTCTATTACTACTCTGCTGGAGGATGATAGTATTCCCTTTTTGTTTGTTTTCTATGTGATAGGTGGCAGGCGAGCAGACGGATCACCTGATTGTAAGCAATAGCCACCGCTCATAGACACTTGCAACAATGAACAAGTTCGCTGCCAACCTTTTAACCCCTTTCCCCTCGATTGAGCCTCCGGTACTCTCACTCACTCGGCGAAACACAGCGTAGGCGCTGTTTCACGCTGTTTCATTCATGCTGAAGCGTGGCTCTTCCACGGTTATTGCCACCACTATTATGACCCATTAAAGATAAGGCTAAAAAGTATAAGGCCCAGTGCAACTACACGTGGATGTCTCAGAGTTATTTTGACAGATATTTGATTTTATCTTTCACAAGTAACGTGTCAATTTATCTGTCAGATAAGCTAAGAATGTAGGTATATATATCAAAATATCTAAATGTACAATGCATCAAGAAAGTCATGAACCGGCAACCCGGCAACGCATCAGCGACCTCTATGATCTCGCAGATGTTCATGGGCGGCGGTGATTACTTACCAGCAGGTGACACGCATGCTCCTTTGCCGCCTCTAATATATATATAAAAAAATATGACGCCACTGCCGCTTATGTCCTTGGGTAGCCCCATTGGTTACAAAACATATGAACTCCGTAAGTTCTTAAAAAAATCGCTATCATGGCTTTCTTGAAACATTATAGATATTTAGATAATCATCAACAACGGACGGAATGCAAACGCTTTGTTGTTCATAATTGCAACGTGAGCTCTCCTTTTACTTGCCATCAGGCTAAGGTGAGCCATTACAATGCGATTCTATAAAAAATACTAGTGGACCGCTCACTTAGCTTCGGGGCCATAGTTCAAAACTGAACTAACAGATGGCACTGGGTGTCGATTACACGCTAGTGTTTCGTGTTTTCGCTTTACCTATATGTCTTGTCGTTTTCAATAGAAGTTATCTCTTTATAAATAGTATAGAAGATAGATATCAACTATTAGGATCTACTCACATCCGAATGAGGGGAGATACGCGCCGCAACCGCGGTGAGAAGGTCGGCTGCGCCCGCGCGGACGATGTTCGCTTCGCCTCTCTCCGCCAGGATCTGCGCACCACACTGCGCCAGGGAATCTTCACGAATTGCTATATGAAACAAAATATCATTATTGCAGTATAAGAATAATCCACGTAATTTACTCGCATCATGTCTATCCATATGCGAATACTGTATAGCTTAGTATATACATAACTTTGTAACTTTATGATGTAATTTACGCTGTTGGTGTTCCAAATAACGTAAATAAGTCACACAAAACTAAATAAATAAGTAAATAAGCCACAGAAACATTCGATCCTTCAAGAACAGAGCGTTTGCCGTTTTAAAAGACAGGGGTGATAATCGCTCACCATCAGCAGATCCGTCTAAAGTATATATAGACCGACCGACCAACCGACCGTCTATATAGTCTCTATACCTACGTTATCATCACATAAAAACCTCAATACTGATGGATTCGAAAATAGGTACTTCCCTTGCAACAGATACGGCGATGCGGCGTCTATCACGGGTGAAAAATCCGCTAGATGGCATACTGTTAGAACGAGGTCCAAAGTCAACGTCATTAGTTGTTTAGTGAAATTTTGACATCTCACATCAAAAAATACCTATCACCGTGTAGACACACCTCAGTTTTACAGTACGCCATCTAGCAGATTTTTCACACGCGATAGCTGCTGCACACCGAGCTGCTCCACGCCTCGCACCAGCGCTGTTACTGTACACGCTCATACCTTGCAACAGATGCGGCGTCAGCTGCGGGTAGTGCGCCAGCGCGGCCAGCGCGTGCAGCGCGTGCGCACGCAGCGAGCAGCTCGCGGCGAGCAGGCAGCCCGCCACCGCACACATCACCGAGCTACTCCACGCCTCGCACCAGCGCTGTTACTGTACACGCTCATACCTTGCAACAGATGCGGCGTCAGCTGCGGGTAGTGCGCCAGCGCGGCCAGCGCGTGCAGCGCGTGCGCACGCAGCGAGCAGCTCGCGGCGAGCAGGCAGCCCGCCACCGCACACATCACCGAGCTACTCCACGCCTCGCACCAGCGCTGTTACTGTACACGCTCATACCTTGCAACAGATGCGGCGTCAGCTGCGGGTAGTGCGCCAGCGCGGCCAGCGCGTGCAGCGCGTGCGCACGCAGCGAGCAGCTCGCGGCGAGCAGGCAGCCCGCCACCGCACACATCACCGAGCTACTCCACGCCTCGCACCAGCGCTGTTACTGTACACGCTCATACCTTGCAACAGATGCGGCGTCAGCTGCGGGTAGTGCGCCAGCGCGGCCAGCGCGTGCAGCGCGTGCGCACGCAGCGAGCAGCTCGCGGCGAGCAGGCAGCCCGCCACCGCACACATCACCGAGCTACTCCACGCCTCGCACCAGCGCTGTTACTGTACACGCTCATACCTTGCAACAGATGCGGCGTCAGCTGCGGGTAGTGCGCCAGCGCGGCCAGCGCGTGCAGCGCGTGCGCACGCAGCGAGCAGCTCGCGGCGAGCAGGCAGCCCGCCACCGCACACATCACCGAGCTACTCCACGCCTCGCACCAGCGCTGTTACTGTACACGCTCATACCTTGCAACAGATGCGGCGTCAGCTGCGGGTAGTGCGCCAGCGCGGCCAGCGCGTGCAGCGCGTGCGCACGCAGCGAGCAGCTCGCGGCGAGCAGGCAGCCCGCCACCGCACACATCACCGAGCTACTCCACGCCTCGCACCAGCGCTGTTACTGTACACGCTCATACCTTGCAACAGATGCGGCGTCAGCTGCGGGTAGTGCGCCAGCGCGGCCAGCGCGTGCAGCGCGTGCGCACGCAGCGAGCAGCTCGCGGCGAGCAGGCAGCCCGCCACCGCACACATCACCGAGCTACTCCACGCCTCGCACCAGCGCTGTTACTGTACACGCTCATACCTTGCAACAGATGCGGCGTCAGCTGCGGGTAGTGCGCCAGCGCGGCCAGCGCGTGCAGCGCGTGCGCACGCAGCGAGCAGCTCGCGGCGAGCAGGCAGCCCGCCACCGCACACATCACCGAGCTACTCCACGCCTCGCACCAGCGCTGTTACTGTACACGCTCATACCTTGCAACAGATGCGGCGTCAGCTGCGGGTAGTGCGCCAGCGCGGCCAGCGCGTGCAGCGCGTGCGCACGCAGCGAGCAGCTCGCGGCGAGCAGGCAGCCCGCCACCGCACACATCACCGAGCTACTCCACGCCTCGCACCAGCGCTGTTACTGTACACGCTCATACCTTGCAACAGATGCGGCGTCAGCTGCGGGTAGTGCGCCAGCGCGGCCAGCGCGTGCAGCGCGTGCGCACGCAGCGAGCAGCTCGCGGCGAGCAGGCAGCCCGCCACCGCACACATCACCGAGCTACTCCACGCCTCGCACCAGCGCTGTTACTGTACACGCTCATACCTTGCAACAGATGCGGCGTCAGCTGCGGGTAGTGCGCCAGCGCGGCCAGCGCGTGCAGCGCGTGCGCACGCAGCGAGCAGCTCGCGGCGAGCAGGCAGCCCGCCACCGCACACATCACCGAGCTACTCCACGCCTCGCACCAGCGCTGTTACTGTACACGCTCATACCTTGCAACAGATGCGGCGTCAGCTGCGGGTAGTGCGCCAGCGCGGCCAGCGCGTGCAGCGCGTGCGCACGCAGCGAGCAGCTCGCGGCGAGCAGGCAGCCCGCCACCGCACACATCACCGAGCTACTCCACCGCCTCGCACCAGCGCTGTTACTGTACACGCTCATACCTTGCAACAGATGCGGCGTCAGCTGCGGGTAGTGCGCCAGCGCGGCCAGCGCGTGCAGCGCGTGCGCACGCAGCGAGCAGCTCGCGGCGAGCAGGCAGCCCGCCACCGCACACATCACCGAGCTACTCCACGCCTCGCACCAGCGCTGTTATTGCAAATACCCTTCAATCAGAAAATCGTTCTCCACTGCTGAACGTAGACACCAAAGAGTGCCAACCATCCCGGTCTTGAGCAGTCTGCATTCAAATTACACCAGCCATCTTTTCCAGATACTTAGTCCATCAACCAATCATCAATAGTATTTCCCTTAGTAGACGGCAATAAATATTTTGATGGACTGACGAACGATGAATGAAACTAACCTCTTAGTAGAATAGGCAACGTAACGTAGGACGCCCCGCGGTAAACGGACGATTTGAAAACGAAAAAAGATGGCTGATATGAAGTTGCAGGCTGCTCACGATTGGTAAGCAAACTTTATAATAGATCTACGTTCAGAAATGAACGACGATAGACTAATTGATTGAAAAAGACGCACTGGCTGTATGCTGAACACTGGCGTAGTAGAAGCCTAGTCCAAGATAATTATATGCAGTTCCAGAATTTGCCATCGTTTTATGAAAATACACGTAATATCGCTAAATGTCGTAATAGACAGTAGACTTATAGAGAGGCCACATCCCTCTGACTTTACTACTACGTTTATTGAATTAAACATGCGCCCAAATAAATAATTCCTTCGGCACATGTTTGGTAGTGTCAATCTGCATAATCTATTCTTAGAATCATTCAATCACTGTGCTATTGACGTACGCAAGATAACCCATTTAAATAAAGATTGATGTACCAACATGACAAGAAGAATCTCTAACCGGACTTTCAAAACATTTTTATGTTATTTTGAAAACAAATGAAAAATAATAAGCAATAATATTTCACAATAGGCACTCAAATAGGGACTTCCCTGTTTTGAGTATAATACATAAACTTGTCATGAACGCTTGTTTATTTACATGTCCGTCTTTAGGTAGATGCTTTGTTAGTTGTACATTCGCAACTACAAAAATACCTAGGAATAGATACCTAGGAATTTGAATCAGTAAAACATAAAAAGTTTAAAGTATTCAAAGGTAGGGGATCTCCCTTCTATTTTTTTTTATATTAGGTACTCAATAATAGCAAAGGGATACACCCTGTCTTTATCTGTAATTTTCGGAGGGATCGGACTAAAATAAGATTGTGTAATAAGATCATGAACTGCCAATGATATAACATGTTTATCTTCTTAAATACGTCTATACATAAACTCATATAACACTATACATAATGTACACATAAATGCATTCAACCACTAACTATGATAAGTGGGTACTTGACACTGTAGTGAGATACTTAGCACTAGCTTACATGATTCATTGAGTTTTCGTCGTAAATGCATAATGCTACAATATTGAAGATCCTAGAGATAATAAAGTTCTTCGTACACTTGTTTAAGTATCTATTAAATCCTTTCTTAGAAACCATTATAGCATACTGATAGATAAATCCGATCATAAAGGAAAATGCTGTAACAGATATGCGGGTATCACGAAAAGCCGCAATAGTTAAAACATAGGTCTAAGCAGCGCCTGCGCTGTGTTTCGTCGAGTGAGTGAGAATACAGAAGCTGAGGTCCAATGGGGGCTACCTCGTATACAAAATCCCGCTAGATGGCGTAATTGAGGACTAAGGTCCAAGTTCGACGTCATTGGTTGTTTAGTGACATATTGACATCTTACGTCAAAAATAACCAATTACCGTGTAGATGGACCTCAGTTCTCAAGTACGCCATCTAGCGGATTTTTCACACGCGATAGCTCCCATTGGGGGGAACAAGGGTTACAGGTTAGCAGCGCACTATGTTACTCTACTGGTGTTGCAGGTGCCTTTGCCCTGCAGTGGGACAGTATATAAATATAGGCTGATACTTCACTTTTTTTATACTAGTGGCGTAATCCTCTGCAGGTTGCTTCGGGGATGGTAATTAAATAAAAATGGACTGTATCTATAGGGGCTTTAACGTCGTAACGCCCAGACAGCAGACACAATGGAAAATCAATTGTTTTATGCCTTTTAAAAGGCTTATGGGCCTTACGACGTTAATAAGACCAAGAATAGTGAGCTACACAAAAGGAAGTAGGACGTGCGCGCGTACGACATACCTGAACTGGAATCCCTTCGTGATGCACCTGCTTCAGTAACGCGAGCAACGATTGTATGGCGTCCAGACGGCATGAGTGGCCCTTCCGCCCGCCGCCCGACGCGCACCCGCTCAGCGTCGACGTGATGATCTTCATGCTTTGGACCAGCGTGTCCTCCGACAGCTTGCAGTAGCGCGAGTGTAGGGTGTGCCTTATGCACCGCATCAGCTCGTTTAGGTAACCTACACAACAATTTGGCTATGAGGTTCATTAACTAGTCTAATCTACGACCATTGATTTACATCTTAGACCTCATTGTCACTCTCCATCAGGTGAGATGAGGTCAAATGCAAACCCATTTAATATAAAAAAAATTAACCCCTAGATACAACGTGAACGCGTTAGAGTCACCGCCAATGAAGGCCCCATTCGTAGAAGAGGCTATTTGGCATTTACGGAATTTAAAACCAATTAAAATGGATTAGGGTTGATAATAAATATAATGCATGAAGAAAGTCATAAATTAATTGATAGCGCCAATGCCGCTTACGTCATAAAGTATGGTAGCCCCATTAGTGGTAATTCTATGGAACTCCGTAATAGTTCCTCAAGAATACATTTCACAACTTTATTGACAGAATATAAAATAATAAAAATAAATGCGCCAGACATCACCCAATCAACCTGGTCTCAAACTAGGGCAACCCCTGTACTATGAGTACCAGATGACGATAATCTGGGGCGTCACCCAGAACACCCAGACCCAAGACACTTAGAAAATGTAGTTTCCTAAATTGACTTGACCGGGAATCGAACCCGGGACCTTTCGCGCTTCGGGCGAACACCTTAGCCACTGCGCCATCGAGGCCGTCGAATACTACTAGGGATTTTATGATCGAAGACTATCAGGTTCTGTCCGTGAATCTGCTGTATTTTGCCGAGTGAGTAAGGTTACCTGAACCCAACCAGCCGGCTAAGATGCGCCCACGAGATAATTTTGTCGACACTCGTATTGCGTCATCACTAGTTGCTTCTCGCTCACCTGACAGGGCGAGGAGCGGGATAGAAGGATACGCTCTCGCGAACGAGAGTCGACAAAATTTTGTCGCGGTGCGCATCTAAGCCCGGCTGGTGCGAAAGAGAATTTTAAGGTTGGCAGCACACTTGCAAGTCCAATTTCAATAAATTATTTAGGCCAGCTAAGTTTTACTAAGGGTTTTTTACGTCTGAAACTCTAAAAACGAAAGCTCAAAGGTCATAAATACCTAATGCATGAAAATTCTTCAAGTCAATCCGCGCCAGGCAGGCCAGCAATATCTTCAGAAGGCTCTCCAGCTTGCTGCTGTCGTAATCATCGTATTCCAACATGCGAATGCATCTCCGCACCACCTACATTGATGTTTGTTATGATTATCAAGTGTTAACGTTAATATAGGTAGTCTGTGGGAGAGCCATGCTTTGGCATTCGGCATATATGAGACTACTACGGCCTCACAGAAGTCCGGCGTGGAGCACCGGCTGCGTTGCGTTTCCGAGTCAAAGGAAGAGGGGTTAAAAGGTAATACGGCTTCGCAAGGGTTAACTTTGATGTATTAGATCGGGACGGAAGACGCTACACTGATTCGGGTATTTGCTTTAGCAATGCAACATAACTATAAAGAATGCAACAGCGGCAACGAATCAGGCAAGTGTGGAGATAAAGCTTAATCTCATCATAGTAGCGATGACTTGATTTCTATGATCAAGGCATTTGCCCTGCTGTGCGACAGTATAATATGACTGTGGTACGAATATTTTACTTATACCTACTTTGAACACACTTACCTTGACTATATGAATGTGCAGTTGCGTGACCTCTATAGTCTCTTGCGCAGTCTGCTGCGGCAGTAACTGGTCTCGGCTGAGAAGAGAGATCACGGTGCAGTCGTTGCCCACGAACGCTGACTTCACCCACGACATGGTGCCACCTTGACAAAAGTAATAAAAATACTATCATAATTTATGAATATACTCTACGCAAAGTTCTCGAAAAAGTCACACAAGTTTCTCAAACAATAATCGTACTCAGAGCCACTTATAGGTACAATATTTCAAAAAAAAATATGTCAATGATAATAATCTTATTTTATAATTTTTATTTTTTTGTCAGTCTGGTTGTTCGCACTAATTTTCGCAAAAAAAACTCTTTTTACGAGAGTGACAGTGTTGCTTCAAGAGTTATAGATTATAAATGAGGGCTTTCTTCAACTCCAGATCTAGGGTGAACTGATTATAAATACGCAAACTGGGCAGATATATTATGTATAACACTACGTCATAGACTCACTTTCAAAAAAGTAACAATGGACTTACGCAATATCATTTTGAGAGTAAGTATATAAATAATTTTACTGACATATAATGATAAATAAATAAATATGTATCTAACCGTCATTAGGCACGTTGTCCATGTAGACAGCAATGAAGTGCATCAGCGTCGTCAGCAGGGCGGTATCGCGCGACGACGCGGGCGGCGCGCATAGGAACCGGCGCATGTGTTGCCATGGCAACGCCGCGTACTGCTCGCCACTAGCCGACGACAGGGACAGCAGGTGAGTGTAGCTACGAAAACAACAAAGAAGTTAATAACTCGAATGGTAGACATTGCTCAAAACGGATAATAAGGCCATAAAAAGCGCTCCACAACTACATACCAAAGCAGACTTATACGAGCGGTATGGACATGTATTTAATTTATTTACTAGTGGTTCGCCTTCACTTTGTTTCAGGACTTAGATTTATATTATATTTTTATTTAGGCGTTTTATAACCAGTGGGGCTACCAGACCTTATAAAATAAGCGGCAAGGGCGCCATCATCGCTGTTGTTAATTTCTCGACTTTATTGACACATTACACGTTACTCACTTCTCTAACAAGCACAGAGCGTCGCCAACTTGCGAATGCGAGGTAGCATTTTCTAAGGCAAGCAGCGCAGCAGTAGTCCCGTGCGTGGGGCAGGAGGCGCGCAGGAGGCAGCGGTCGCGGTCGGTGGGGCGCAGCGCCAGCGACGCGTATATGTTGTTACCTAGGCGTTTTATAACCAGTGGGGCTACAACCTTATGAAATAAGCGGCAGTGCCGCCATCATTGTCACCATTACTTTCACGACTTTATTGACACATAGTTATTTACCAATGTTACTCACTTCTCTAACAAGCAGAGGGCGTCGCCAACTTGCGAATGCGAGGTAGCATTTTCTAAGGCAAGCAGCGCAGCAGTAGTCCCGTGTGTAGGGCAGGAGGCGCGCAGGAGGCAGCGGTCGCGGTCCGTGGGGCGCAGCGCCATCGGCGCGGGCGGCGGCGGTGCACCGCACACCACGCGCGCGCAGCCCTCGTACGCGCACCACCAGCGCACGCGCACCGCGCTGCGCCACTCCTCCTCGCTCGATACCCATTCTGAACACCAACAAAATATGGTGAACCATAAGTGGAGATGTAATGGGGCTAACATATCCTAAGGATAAAAGCCCCGAACTAAATAAAGAGAGAGAAAAAAGTGGAGATTGCAACAGCTGTTTCAATTTGTGTGAAGGAAACACGAGCGTACTTCGACGGTTCACGACTCCTCGGATGTTCTCTCCTACTCTCTCTCCCTTCTGTTCCTTTCTCTCTCTCTCTCACTCTCACTTCCATTTCTTTCTCTCCCTCTTTCTCTTTAACTTATTACCGTCTTTAACTTATAATCGTAATTAGCTGAGTGACGCAGGATTTGGATCCGATCGGAATCAAACTCTTGGAGGGCGAGCCCGACCACACTATATACAGGTTTACCTACTAATGAGTTTTAAACATTTAAAAATCTTACAGATGGCGTTACGCAGACGACTGGTTCAACAACTACTGGATTGGTGACAGTTTGACGTATTATGTCAAAATCATGCCCAATGTCGTTAAGATTGGACCTGACGTTACATAGTCTAACGGATTTTTCATTTTCCAAACACTGATTATCAACATACCGACTGAAGAATGTTCCGCATTAGGACTAGAAGTCCAGTAGCTGTTAGCGCTAAAGGGCAGCATGGTCCGTTGAGTGACACACGACGGCAACGCCGGCACACGACGACGGTCCGCGTCCAGCTCTTGCAGGGCGAAGCCCGACCACGCCACCATGGCTAGCACCTGCGCCGACATGCATACTGCAGAGTCGTTCGCTGGGAACACGAGGATTACTGGAAGACAAAAAGACTTATTAAAGATCGATAGCATTCAACAATATTATGGTATATGTAGTTCGGTGTTTGCCTAAGACAAAATTAACAATTAGATTTAGGCCGGTTTCACCACTTCTGCGCAAGTTTAACGGAGATTTTGACATAATATATTCTCTATCACAGTTTCTTAAACCTTTTCCAGTCTGCAGACCTCTAATACTCGAACCACCAGGTTGCGAGACCCTGGTCTATACACCGTGATTGATAACTTTTCTATGGGAAAGTGATTACGTTTTCATAAAAGTGAAGTGGTTGAGTGAAGTCTCGAATATTTTAACAGTCACAGTGTATAAGGGTTGTCAAACTATGTATACAATTTTAGCTTTTAAAATTCTAGCCGCGGCTTCGCTCGCGCCCCCCACTTCTCTAGAATGGGGGGTTGGAAAGGGGTAAAAATTAACCTATGTTACTCTCCATCCCTTCAACTATCTCCACTTAAAAATTTACGTCAATTCATCGCTTCGTTTTGCCGTGAAAGAAAGACAAACATACTGACAGACAGACACTTTCCCATTTATAATATTAGTATAGACTTATTATATCTAGCCATCTGAAACCTATACAGAACTGATAAAACCGATCTTAACTAAAAACTTTTATCTCATGTCTAGCAATTCAATAAAGATTAGGAACACAAATCGGAACGTAATCTTATTGAATTTACTGTTAATTCTCGTGCGTGACCGGCAATATGGTGATAACTCTAATACGAGTGAATTAATGTTTAACGCCGCTACGTGCGGTGGCCCTCGATTTCAAACCTTTTGATGCATGAACAAATTAACCGATAACGTTAAGCATACCTTTCACTCTGTGAGGGTTTTTCCAAATGAAAAATTAGCTTCAAAGGATTACACAAGCAACTTACTTTGAAGCTAATCGTCTTAAAACCTGTGATTGGTATAAGAGTCCTGTGTGGTCTAAGAGTCAATCAGGAGGGGCCAAATGGTCCGCTTTCGGATAGCAGACCCATTTTGTGCGGAGCAAGTTGCACTAAAGAGTACGTAATTTGTTAATGTGTTTGTATTGACTGATACATATTTTTGTATAACATTTCGTTCAGACCGCGATGATTAATTTTTTGAACGGATTTAAGAGAAACTAGTTAATTAAAACTTGGCGATTTATTGAGTGACTGTGACTTTCGATTAATTTTACTTGACTTCCCCGCTCCATCCATTATTTATGATGGACATTGTCAAAACACAAAAATAAGGATTTTTCATTACCATTACCAGGGGTGTCGACGAGGAGACTTACTTTGAAAACTTACCTCTTAGCAACAGCGAGGGCAGATCCGTAATCTTAGCCAGGGTGTGTCGACTGGCGAAGCACACGCTGTTCAGGATAGACACGCAGCTTATAGCACATTCTGGGTACGCGAGGTAGTCGTCCACCATCAGAGACATTCTGTAGGAATATAAAACAATTATTTCTCACGGTGACTGATCCATTTTCATTATCCTCTTATAGAATTCCCGTTCGTCCTACTGGTGTGACAAAACCTGGTGGGACGAACGAGAATAATCCATTTCATAAGGTTTTTGCAATAGGGGCTATCGCGTGTGAAAAATCCGCTAGATGGCGTACTTAGACTGAGGTTCAACTTCAACGTCTTTGGGTTGTTTAGTCTCACATCAAAAATAACTAATCACCGTGAAGATGGACCTCAGTTCTTCAGTACGCCATCAAGCGGAATTACACACGCGATAGCTTCCATTGAAAAGGGCATTACGCTAGCTGCTGAAGCGTGCTCCGCCGCAGCGAGGGCTCCAGCATTATGTCTCGCTTCAACACACCTAGGATCAACGTACCTCAGCGTAGCCACGACCACCCTCAGCCCGTCGCCCTGCAGGAACGGCTCGTGCAGCTCCTGCTGCCGCAGCATCACGGACAGCTGCTGCAGCGAGGGCTCCAGCATTATGTCTCGCTTCAACACACCTAGGATCAACGTACCTCAGCGTAGCCACGACCACCCTCAGCCCGTCGCCCTGCAGGAACGGCTCGTGCAAGCTCCTGCTGCCGCAGCATCACGGACAGCTGCTGCAGCGAGGGCTCCAGCATTATGCTCTCGCTTCAACACACCTAGGATCAACGTACCTCAGCGTAGCCACGACCACCCTCAGCCCGTCGCCCTGCAGGAACGGCTCGTGCAGCTCCTGCTGCCGCAGCATCACGGACAGCTGCTGCAGCGAGGGCTCCAGCATTATGTCTCGCTTCAACACACCTAGGATCAACGTACCTCAGCGTAGCCACGACCACCCTCAGCCCGTCGCCCTGCAGGAACGGCTCGTGCAGCTCCTGCTGCCGCAGCATCACGGACAGCTGCTGCAGCGAGGGCTCCAGCATTATGTCTCGCTTCAACACACCTAGGATCAACGTACCTCAGCGTAGCCACGACCACCCTCAGCCCGTCGCCCTGCAGGAACGGCTCGTGCAGCTCCTGCTGCCGCAGCATCACGGACAGCTGCTGCAGCGAGGGCTCCAGCATTATGTCTCGCTTCAACACACCTAGGATCAACGTACCTCAGCGTAGCCACGACCACCCTCAGCCCGTCGCCCTGCAGGAACGGCTCGTGCAGCTCCTGCTGCCGCAGCATCACGGACAGCTGCTGCAGCGAGGGCTCCAGCATTATGTCTCGCTTCAACACACCTAGGATCAACGTACCTCAGCGTAGCCACGACCACCCTCAGCCCGTCGCCCTGCAGGAACGGCTCGTGCAGCTCCTGCTGCCGCAGCATCACGGACAGCTGCTGCAGCGAGGGCTCCAGCATTATGTCTCGCTTCAACACACCTAGGATCAACGTACCTCAGCGTAGCCACGACCACCCTCAGCCCGTCGCCCTGCAGGAACGGCTCGTGCAGCTCCTGCTGCCGCAGCATCACGGACAGCTGCTGCAGCGAGGGCTCCAGCATTATGTCTCGCTTCAACACACCTAGGATCAACGTACCTCAGCGTAGCCACGACCACCCTCAGCCCGTCGCCCTGCAGGAACGGCTCGTGCAGCTCCTGCTGCCGCAGCATCACGGACAGCTGCTGCAGCGAGGGCTCCAGCATTATGTCTCGCTTCAACACACCTAGGATCAACGTACCTCAGCGTAGCCACGACCACCCTCAGCCCGTCGCCCTGCAGGAACGGCTCGTGCAGCTCCTGCTGCCGCAGCATCACGGACAGCTGCTGCAGCGAGGGCTCCAGCATTATGTCTCGCTTCAACACACCTAGGATCAACGTACCTCAGCGTAGCCACGACCACCCTCAGCCCGTCGCCCTGCAGGAACGGCTCGTGCAGCTCCTGCTGCCGCAGCATCACGGACAGCTGCTGCAGCGAGGGCTCCAGCATTATGTCTCGCTTCAACACACCTAGGATCAACGTACCTCAGCGTAGCCACGACCACCCTCAGCCCGTCGCCCTGCAGGAACGGCTCGTGCAGCTCCTGCTGCCGCAGCATCACGGACAGCTGCTGCAGCGAGGGCTCCAGCATTATGTCTCGCTTCAACACACCTAGGATCAACGTACCTCAGCGTAGCCACGACCACCCTCAGCCCGTCGCCCTGCAGGAACGGCTCGTGCAGCTCCTGCTGCCGCAGCATCACGGACAGCTGCTGCAGCGAGGGCTCCAGCATTATGTCTCGCTTCAACACACCTAGGATCAACGTACCTCAGCGTAGCCACGACCACCCTCAGCCCGTCGCCCTGCAGGAACGGCTCGTGCAGCTCCTGCTGCCGCAGCATCACGGACAGCTGCTGCAGCGAGGGCTCCAGCATTATGTCTCGCTTCAACACACCTAGGATCAACGTACCTCAGCGTAGCCACGACCACCCTCAGCCCGTCGCCCTGCAGGAACGGCTCGTGCAGCTCCTGCTGCCGCAGCATCACGGACAGCTGCTGCAGCGAGGGCTCCAGCATTATGTCTCGCTTCAACACACCTAGGATCAACGTACCTCAGCGTAGCCACGACCACCCTCAGCCCGTCGCCCTGCAGGAACGGCTCGTGCAGCTCCTGCTGCCGCAGCATCACGGACAGCTGCTGCAGCGAGGGCTCCAGCATTATGTCTCGCTTCAACACACCTAGGATCAACGTACCTCAGCGTAGCCACGACCACCCTCAGCCCGTCGCCCTGCAGGAACGGCTCGTGCAGCTCCTGCTGCCGCAGCATCACGGACAGCTGCTGCAGCGAGGGCTCCAGCATTATGTCTCGCTTCAACACACCTAGGATCAACGTACCTCAGCGTAGCCACGACCACCCTCAGCCCGTCGCCCTGCAGGAACGGCTCGTGCAGCTCCTGCTGCCGCAGCATCACGGACAGCTGCTGCAGCGAGGGCTCCAGCATTATGTCTCGCTTCAACACACCTAGGATCAACGTACCTCAGCGTAGCCACGACCACCCTCAGCCCGTCGCCCTGCAGGAACGGCTCGTGCAGCTCCTGCTGCCGCAGCATCACGGACAGCTGCTGCAGCGAGGGCTCCAGCATTATGTCTCGCTTCAACACACCTAGGATCAACGTACCTCAGCGTAGCCACGACCACCCTCAGCCCGTCGCCCTGCAGGAACGGCTCGTGCAGCTCCTGCTGCCGCAGCATCACGGACAGCTGCTGCAGCGAGGGCTCCAGCATTATGTCTCGCTTCAACACACCTAGGATCAACGTACCTCAGCGTAGCCACGACCACCCTCAGCCCGTCGCCCTGCAGGAACGGCTCGTGCAGCTCCTGCTGCCGCAGCATCACGGACAGCTGCTGCAGCGTGCTCCGCCGCAGCGAGGGCTCCAGCGTGGGCTGCACCAGGCCCCTCGTGACGTACTCCATGCCGTGCTCGTCTAGCATTATGTCTTGCTTCAACACATCTAGGATTTGCAGTAAGCCTGTTGTCTGAAAAATTAAGCGATCAAACAACTTAATAACGTTTTTTGTACATTATAGTGGGCAAACGAGCAGACGGCTCACCTGATGGTTAGTGATCACCGCCGCTCATGGACATACGCAACATCTAAGCACGACAAATGTATTGCCGGCTCTTAAACCACTCTTCTTTCTTATAAATAAATTCAAAAACATCTGTACTATACTCTAGTTTTTAATTATGTGGAGTACCACATAGCACCAGATTATAGCAGTAACCAGAGTAGTATAGTAGAACATACATAATATACATTTTGCCATTTTGCATCTGTCAAAATTAGTGATAATGTATGGGGATGACACATGAACATGTGTCAGTTGACTTCCCATGATTATGAACCAGACCTTAAGCACTTGTGTTATGGAATCAGACAACAGATGAATTACAAATACATACTTAAATACATATTACATTACACCCAGACACAGAACAAAGACAAGTTTTATGGCACGAATGTCATTCATATTTCAATAACCTAACACGCAATTTTACTATTTTTTTACATACAATTGGCCCGCCCTCACTTCGCTTTGAGACAATAGTTCCAAACCAAACCAATAGATGGCGTTAAACGTCAATAACATTGCGTTATAGACGCAATGTTATTGACGTTTAACGCCATCATATAGAGGTTATCTCTATATAAATAGTAGTACAGAAGGAGATAGATATAGATAAATTATGTATTACTATTAGCGTGACTACTTTAGAAATTAATTACGATGGATGAAACATACCTGCGGATTTTTGGATGGGGAACTATTCTGATCAATGTTGAAATCTTGTGGCTGCACCCGCCTTCAGGGCGTTCATCAACACGTCCGCTCGCAAAGCTTCTTTCGGAGGCAGATATCTGCCGTCATCTGAAAGATGATTGGTTAGCTTAGAAACCATGATTAACGTGTCTCTATATTCACTTTGCGTGCAGGTTGCCGCAGTCGTGTCAGGCCTCACACCAGGTGGACTGACGATCTAGTATCTCAAGTTATTTCAATGAAAATCAAGTAATTATTTTAAGAATGTTTCTATAATTGAGATGTCTTTTGATTATAAACCTAAAAAACATGGTCAAATACCGTATTTGTAGAGTGATTTCATCTAACACTGTTGAATATGACTTTACCTAATATTTGGCAGAGCGAATGAGCGCCATCTAGCTGTACGGCGACGCAACGGACAAACAGAAGCCGCACGAGCCCCGACACCACCTCCGTCAGAGACACGCCCATACACTCTGCTATGTCAACTTCGAGAGACTTGCAGATTGCTTTGCCTAGAACATAGAACACACTAGTCTCAGGTATAGAGACCAAGTTAGCTAACAGTAAAAAATAATCTACAGCTTTAGGGTGTGGACTAGAACTGACGAACCAATCGCGAATGCACGTTGCAAGATCCACTCGCACGCTGCGTATTCGCTAAATCTAGATGGACCCTAAAAATGTTATACAGCGCAAATACTTATTTCTTACGGTGGGACACGACTGAAGAGGAAACAGGCGTGTGATCACGTGCTTTCCGAGGCACGGGGGTACAACACCGTCATCTTCTAGACTTCGTCAGAGAGTGAAAATGAAAGTACTCACCTAATAAAGTATCATGTTCTGCATAGACGTGTAATAGCGGCAACACAGGCAACAGACTCGCCAACAGTCGCCACCAACAAGTTTCGCTAAGCACCATACGACCGCGCAGCAGGTACAGCATTATTTCCGTTGCACCATTCTCTACGGGCTTAATCTTCGACGACAGCCCATGACAGCAGATTTCAGTCAACATGCTAACATCACATAGCAATGTCAGACACTTCTCATTCTCGGCTTGGTTCTCCTCGTCTCCAACCAGTACGAACCTCACCATCTCAACTACAGAAGAATAAAACTTGGCGCAGATCCATTCCACGTTATGCGTCATAAGGGCCAAAGCGATACTGCGAGCTAACGCCCAATCACTATCATCCATATTGAAGTCTTTTGTTCTCATTAGAAGAATATCTGCTACATCGTTTAAGAATGTTTCGCTCATATGCAACTCTAGCGCGGGGAGGGATTTTTTTATTATCTTGAGAACGTTTTTACTGTTTCGACAGGAGTTTTTGTTCTTCATGAACTGGACGGCGTCATCCATCGCAGCGGTTAGTTTGGTAAGCTCTCTGTATTTGCTTTTATATTCGTGATCAACAGATGTTTTAGCGGTCTGAAATAGTTTATAAATTAAAGATTACTGCCGTTTATTCAATTTATCCCTGTGTTCGAAAGTCAATTATAAATAAAATATTTGTGTAAATTTGCAATTTATTCGCGCGACAGTTATGCTGCGTAAATCTTATAAAATTGTTCTCCAAAATTGTCAGTCTTTGTACTTCCCTACTTGTTGGCAAGTTTTTCAGAGGATGCGCGCTATATTGGCAACGTCGCGCATAGTTTTGCTACGTTGTAAAACTTATAGAGGGAGGTTCGTAGCGCGTCAACTTTTGAGCAGTAGTTTGGAGTAAAAAATGCTTACTTGCAAAGCCACTGTGATCCCATCAGCTACATCAGGATACAGCAGTTGTAACGCGGGGTCCAGTTGCGCCATCTGCAGCGCGGCGACGAGCGCGGTGGGCGGCAGCGCGGACTGCCGCGCCCACTTCAGGAGGGTCTCTGCGCACGCCACTAGGCGAAGCCACGCAACGCGATGGTGGCACTTGTCCAAATCATCGAAGTATGATTGTCTGAAAAGTATCGTTTGACGTCATTAACTCACGTGGGAGAGCCACGCTTCGGCTTGAATGGACCGGCTAAACCGGCGTGAAGCAGCGCCTGTGCTGTGTTTCGCCGAGAGAGTGAGGGTACCGGAGGCCCAATTGGGGGGAAATGGGGTTAAAGGTTGGCAGCGCACTTGTGACTCTACTGGTGTTGCAGGTGTCTGTTATGGGCAGCGGTAATCGCTTGCCATCAGGTTATCCGTCTGCTCGTCTGCCACCCATCACTTAAAAAAATGAACATATTTATAGTAAAAATATCTAACTCCTTGAAGGATGAAACCTAAGTAACCTTTTCTATTGTATCTCCAATCTTGGTAGCGCAAAATTATGCCCCCGTCTAAACTGATGTTAAACTAAAATAGCGCTAAAGAAGGAATTAGTTACATGACATAATGTATTTCCAAAAGCTTTAACCTCTTCCCTCCTTCTAGCTTTAACGAGGTAGACCGAGGAGGCGATGGCGGGATGAGCTCGACACCTATTGCGCCAACTGGACCGTAGTCGCCCAGGATCGTGAAATGTGGAGGAGGGGTGAGGAGGCCTTGCCCAGCAGTGGCACACGACGGGCTTTTAATAATAATAATAATTTAACCTCTTCAGCTGAAAAGTTCGATGTCTTCTGGATGCTCTATGTATGTGGTATGTGAGTGACACATAGCCCGTCCTGTTTATGAGAGAACGTTCATTAATTTATTTACCAAGATTACTCACTTATACTTCATCAAAAGATCTCCCAACAAACGCATCACCATACAGCTCTTGTGGGCCACATCCCTATGCGTTTTTGTCGAGTGATCCATTGTCCAGAACCGCTCGCTCACGCAGTCCAACAGCAAATCAATCAAACATTCCACCAAATCCAGGCAAGTGTTTAGTTCTTTCTGAAATGTGGAAACAAATGTGGTCTAAAGTTAGTTTTGGTTTAAAAATGATGCTGTCACTTTAATTCGTTACTTTTTTAAACCATGACTAACTTTAATCTCAGTTTTGTAATAAGAGGGAAAACAACCATTTTAGTGACATTTTGACATCTAAAACAAAAATAACCTCATCACCGTATAGATTTACGTCAGCCATACAGTACGCCGTCTAGCGGATTTTTGACAAGTGATTCGCAGATAAATCAGTAATTGAGATTTTCACATCTAGTCTTGATAATGATCAAAGCTACCTGCATACTGGTTCTTATTTATAATGCCTGGCACTTTATAATTGACTAGTGGCCCGCCCTTACTTCGTTTCGGGAAAGTAGTTCCACTGTCTACCAATAGATGGCGCTGGGCGTTGATCGCATCGCGCTAGTGTTTCGCCTTTTCGGATTGTCGATGTCTATGGAAATGATCTCTTTATAAATAGTATGGAATACATACTAACCAAGTTCAGTGTGTCAGGTTTACCCGGCTCCACAGCAACGACGCTCCTGGCCATAGCAGACAAGATGGCGTGGAGCGAGTCGAGCGCGAACGCCGGCGCCGGCAGCTGTCGCAACGCAGCGAGCCCGTCCTCGCGCCCGACCGGGTCGAGGTCGGCGCTGTTCGTCATCTGCTCCAGTTCTACGTTCATGTGATCGTCTGTTTCTCTTTGGTCTTCTGGAAACTAATAATAATGGGTTCTGAATACAATATTGACAAATAGCTAGCATATCTGGGGTCAAATGAAGGACAACGCTATTTTACTGAAAATGTCTTAGATCCCATGCCTTTCTTCCCCGATTGGGCCTCCGATGTACCGACACACTCACTCACCGCGACAAACAGTGCAGGTACTGCTTCATGCCAATCTTCTGTGAACCGTGATATAGCCCATTCATTCCGAAGGGTGGCTCTCTCACGGTAGACTACACAGGTTATTACCAAACGCGCCTTCGGATCAGGCAGTCAAGTTCAATTTATTAGGAAAACAAAAATTTTAAACCAACCTTGCTACTGTCATGTATTAAGTCTATGGAACAGAGCTCCAACAATCTCCTACGGAGAGCCCTGGTAATGCACAGTAAAACTTGTAATGCTTCCCCTGGACGGTTGCCATGATTACCCTCTGCTATAGTCAGCAAACTCTAGAAAAAAAGAACAAATTCAAGCACGAAATTAATGTAGGAGTTATTCTGGCAATTTATTGCAGATCATATATTCTTGATACTTACTTAAACATTTTCTAAGTAATCTAATAATTCAACAATAAAATATAGAAAAATAGATTAACAAAAACGCATTACTTTAACAATATTAGATCTTTTGTCAATTTTTATCTATAAATTTTGACTATCTAAAAATTTAACAGTAAATACTTGAATACCTTTATGATAGCAGGTCTATTTAAAAATATTTCTGCAGGAAAGTCTCTCAGAAACACATCACGAATGAATCGACAACACCTCCGAACAGACTTCAACAACTTTAAAGCATCCTCAATAAGTAACATTGTTTTAGTGTCTGAAACGCTAAGTTCAACCCATGGGAATAGCAGGACATTAATTCCATCATTTGATTCACTCCTGAAAAGTAAATAAAACAAAAAAATAAAGTAACCTGATCTCCATTAAGTCTTCTTTAAAAAAATCAGAAAAAAATTTATAATAAATAAATTTGTAAAAGATTAACAAATAAATTTATACATTAGGTAAATTATATGTAAATTATATTTATTATATTATGTAAAAAAATCCAAATAACTTAACAACCATTAACTAAATGGACAAACTTAAGAACAATACTTACAAGTTTACATTCCTTATCTCAATTTCTTCGCTTACAATTGATGGCTCGTTTGATATCCGATTGTTTGTATCTAAATTGTAGTAGCCACTGTGCTGGCTGCTCTCTGAACTGAAAAATATAACAATGAAAAATAAACAACTAACCCAACATCCGCTGCTAGTTGAAAATCTCTATCATCATCAATGCTCTTATAAATCAAGACAGTAAATTGATTTATTTGCAATACATATGAACAGTAACAAAACATAATGAAGAGAACATATTGACAGGTACTTACCAAGAACAAAATTTTATTGTATCTGCTGTTTTTACACAGCAAAATGGTTTTTTTCTTAGGACCCGTTGATATGCACAATGATTTAAGAATTAGGTTTTATTCATAATTTACATTACCCTAATTGACAAGTATTGTATACATACCTCGTTGTAGAAGGCAGATTAAGTCTTGGGATGGCCATGTTATCTCCAGATTCCACAGTATTTATGAAGCGCAAAGTCTCAACAAGGTCTTCATATGCTTCCAAGGCTTTGGTGTCACTTAATTTATGTTTAATTTTATCTAAACTCCCTATCAAGCTTTTTATTCCGAATTCATTGGCAATATAAGTACCAGCTTTTGTCTATAAATAAGGAAATAAATGTTTTAAATTATGAAATTGTCAAGAAAAATCACTGTGTATCGTTTACTGTCTCATTACCTTTAAAATCCTAATGAATAGCTCAAGCACCTCATTCTGAAGGGTTGGCTGTGGGTTATGAAACCAGTTGAGCAAAGCTTCTACCAACTCTCTTGTGCAAGACAGTTCATCTTCCAACTCCCACCCAAGGCCTATCTTCGCAATCAGTAACCTAAGAGAACGTTCACGAATCTCTCTTAGAGGATGATCTATAATAAAAATAATTGAATTGTTCATTATCTTCATAAAAAAAATCAGTACAAATTAACAAAAAGTGCATTCCTTACTAAGTTTTGTAATGTAGATCGATAGGACCTGTGATGAGGTCATATTTATTTATTCACTAAAACGGCGACAAATAAATGAAAATCAACTTATTAAGACAAATTAGGTAAATTACAAAAAACATAAAATCAACTGAACTGTTTGTTTACATTTTTGAAAAAGTATGTTGTTGATGTTTTATCTTTTCTAACTTTAAGGTACAAATTTATAGTGACAAAGAAAATGATATTATTCAACCATCTTTGCTTGTTTGAGCAATACATTTTGTATATCTGTGGTATTTATATATTTTTCTAGACTAAATAAAATTAAAATCTTAAGTGCTGAAAAAATAAGAAACAAAACGTCACAGTGACGTTAGTTGTCAATTTTGGACTTTTCTTCTCATTCGGATTTCGGCTTTTTCAACTTATAAATATATTATTATTTTATTCTTTAAAGGAAGGAAAAGACATTTATGCATATTTCATGAAGAACTAGCACGGAAGGTTCGTGAATAATAACTTTCTTAACTAGCCGTGTAATTATTTTTGGCTTAACTTATTTAGGTACCTACCATTCTATAAAATTGTTTTTGTTCCAGATGGCCGATATAAAAGCACTTTTAAAAGAGGCGAGAAAACTTATTGATGATAAGAATTTTAAAGACGCCCAAGAATGCTGCAAAAATATTTTACGAAAAGACAAACAGAATTATTTTGGGTTAGTCCTACTTGGAAAGTCTTTGCAAGACTCAGATCAAGCTCCCCTTGCATATCAAAAAGCAATTTCATGTAAGTCTGACCACCCTCTGGCTTGGCAAGGACTGGCAAATTACTACGAAAGAAAGAAGAAACTTCAGCTAAAGCAAAACTTTTTCCAATTTATAAAGAGATTCTAAAGTTACAGATTGAGGAAGAAAAAGCTTTGGAAATAATTATCAAAGTCGGTCAATTAGGATGTTTATTAAAAAATAATGAATCTGTTGGTATTCTTTTGAAATATATTGGTGAAAATCACGAGGAAAAACTACAACATACTGCAGAAAAACAGCTCATAGAACTTTTGAAAGGCCATGTTATTTGTGAAGCAAATGATATTGAAGAAACTGTGAAAGTTCTAAAAAATATCCATAAAAGAGATCCTAATGAAACTATAGAATTATTGGTGGGGAAAGTTATTGCACAGAAAAGTGATTTTGGATCTGCAGCAGAAGAAGTTATTGGACTCGAGTTTTTCTCTAACAATGTGGTATTGAGGGAATGGCTTTGTGAGTTTTTATGTAAAAGGTATATTGAGAAAGGATCTTTTTGCAGTTTGGACATAGACAAATACATTGATAAAATTACTGAAGGTGTTCAAAATTCCAAGTATCCATCTTTGTTAAACAGCATTATCTCTTATGACAAAGGACTGTATCTAGAAGCATACAAGCAATGTGTACCTTTAGTGAACTATCAGCAGGCTGATGCAACAGAGGCAACTTTGATAATTAAGTGCACTATTATGCTGAAAAAGTGGTCAATTACTCAAAAACTTGCTACAAACTTTTTGAATAAAGTTAAAGATAATGACTTTGCCTGTGAACTTAAAAAGTTCCTATTTATTTCTTTAACCAAACAAAGAAAATGGAAGCAAGCCATATCTGTGATCAAAGACATACCAATTGAGTTATTGAATACAAGTGAACAGGCATCATTAGCTGAATGTTACATAGAAAATGGGGAAAATGCTGACAAGATACTGGAAAACTTAGTTACTACAGAATATTACACACATCTTAAAGCTTTGCATCTGTTAAAACAATGCAGATATGATGAAACTGTTGCTTTTCTAACCCAAGAACCAATAAGTTCTAGTAATCACAACTTGAACTTTTATTACTTGGGTGTAGCATACTGGGAACTAGGGAACTATGAACAATGTCATATGAATCTACTAAAATCAGCTAAACTTGAATCAGATCATGCTGAAACATTTTATTACCTTGGACATTTTTATTTAAAAAAGGAAGATGTTCAAAAAGCCAAGAAATGTTATGAGAAAGCATACAATTTGGATAACAGCAATACCAAGATTACAAAAAGTTTAAGTGAGTTGTATACTCAATTGAAAGCTAAAAGACCAGGATTTTGAATTATTGATGGAGGCTGAAAAAACAGGTTTAATTAATGAGTCTTGGGTCTACTTCAGATTGGGATTGCATTATCTGAATAAAAGAGAGTGGGAAAATGCCATCATTCGTTTTAGAAATGTTATCAAAGACAACCAAAATGATGTGACTGCCTTTGAATGCTTAGCAGATGCATATTACTCTCGTGGGTCCTTTACATCTGCATTACGAGCATATAACAAAGTCATGATAATGAATCCAGACAAAAGTTCTCACTGTCTCACTAGAATAGGTTACATATATTCATTGTTAACACAATATGAAGAAGCCATTGCTACATTTGAAAAAGTGCTTAGAATAGATGATTCTTCAATTTTAGCTCTAAAAGGTATTGCCGAGACAATGATTAGAATTGCTAAGAAAAAAGTAGCAGCAAAACTGTATGGCAATGCTAGAGATTGTGCTCAAAATGCCATAAACTATATTTTAAAAGCTCTAACAAAACAAAAGAACTTTACATGCTTTTGGAAACTATTAGGTGATACTCTTATGTTTGTTACAAAACTGCCAAATAAGTATGCTTATGTCTTTACAAACAACTTGTTTGCTGAAGGAAACAATGGGGGATTAATCAGAAAAGAAAAAATAGATATCTTTCCACAAGCAATCATTTGCTATTCCCATATAGCCAAACAAAAACAACAACTGACATCTTATGATTTAGCATCTGCTTATCTTGCATACTATCATGAAACATTGAAAGTAGCTAACTGCCATATTTCATTTAATTTAACAATTGCATGTGTTAAAGAAAAGCCTACCCTATGGCGTAATTGGAATTTATTAGGTAAAATTTGTCTTTTTATCAAAAAATATGAAATTGCACAGCATTGTTTTATAAAAGCATTGCTGGTGACACGCAAATGGTCTGTTGCAAAAATATGGTGCAATTTAGGAACTTTATACTTAAAACTGCATCTTCATAAATTAGCTAACTACTGCTTCTGGCGTGGTCAGTCAACATTACCCTCTTATCCACAAAGCTGGATTGGTCAAGCATTGATAGCAGAAGTAATTCGTGAGGAAGAAGCAATGGACCTATTCAGACATGCTTCGCGCCTGGGATATCACCCAGAAAGTGCACTTGGTTATGCAGATTGGGTCTGTCGAACTCTAAGAAATTATAAATTCAATGAAGATTCTGATTACAAATATGTCATAGAAGGGCTTTACGCAATAAATTATGCTATTGATTTGGTTGAATGGTTCTCAAATTTTGAACCTCATAATGCATGTGCCAGTAATATTCTTGGGATTTTACAAGAAAGAAGTGGACTGATTAGAGCTGCACTAAAATCATATGAAAAAGCACTAGAATATGCAGAAGAAGATAAAAAGAATATTATCCTCTTAAATATTGGCAGACTATTGCTTAGAATGGGAAAATATGATGAATCTATCAAAGTTTACAAGGCTATAACTGAAGCTAGTTTGAATTCAACTTGTGGCTTAGCATTGGCCCTATTTAAGAAAGGTTTATATGAAGAATCTTACTCTGTATATGATACAGCACTGCATTGGCTGAGTAATGATGACAATGAGAAAGCTGATCTACTTGTTGCTATGGCTGGTATAATGTACATGTTCAAGGGTGCAGATGATGCCAAAACTATTTTATTCCACAGCATTCAAATATCACAAAAGAAGCCAACAGCATACAGCTTGCTAGGCATTTGTTCTTTAGGAATAATACATTCAGAACCAAGTATAACTAAGCTGGCACTAAGTGAATTGCAAAAATATGAGAAAGATAGCAGATTTGGTTTTGATATTGGGTTTTTAAAGTCTTATCTTCTGATGTGTGAAGGCGATATGGAACAGGCCATAAAGCTTTTGAGTGATTCCCTTCATGATCATCCTAACAATCCATTGCTGTGGTTCTGTATGGCTGAATATTGCCTAAAAACCACAAAGGCGAAGACAGCGAGCTGCTGCGCCCAAAGAGCCTTATGCTCAGCTCGTTATAGCGATTGTGAATGTGATTCTGCTAAAATGCTGTCTACTGCTAGTATTGCCGAACACATTGCTGGTAACAAGAATAAAGCCTTCCTTTTAGCCAAAGGAGGTTTGCATTTGTATCCACATCACTCAGAAATATGGGCTGCACTTTTACTTTCTCTTTTGTCAAATAAAATGTGGATGGAAAGAAAAGAATGGATGATATCTGCAGCAGGTCATATGAGAAGACATCTTGAAATATCACGTCCTCTCAGTAGATGGGTCAGTCTCCTTGAAAAGAAGTTGAGCAAGTGAGATAAATTACATACCTACTTACTCCATTTTACTAATTGAGTAAAAGTTATTTTTTTTTAATGTAAAATTATGTAGATATGTTAAATTCGTACTTTTCAATCTTTTCTGTTATTAAAAGTAAGTAATTTTGCATTTTTATATGTTTATAATTTTAATTTGTGTTTCTTGCTACTGATATAAGAATAAATGAAAATATTATTTACTCTAGAGTTTTATTAACTGTCATTTTGCTTAAAATTATCTGGAATTCTTCTGAAAACTGCTAGAAATTTGTCTCCATTATTACGAGTCACTTTCTTTCCTTCTTCTGTACTCTCATACAACTTTTCAACAATAGGATCTGAACTCTGAAATAAACAAATAAAACATAAAGTATAAACCAGTGAACAGGGACATAAAATTAATTTAAAATAAATACCTGTAATTATAGAACAGTTAGTTATGATTTACTTACCAACTCTGCTTCAGGTATCCTTTCAAATAAGGGATGTTCTTCAAAATGCAACACCATCCAGTCATGTAAATCTTTCACATCAGTTATGGTGTAAACAATAGCCTACAAATAAATGCAATAATATAATTACCTATTATATTTTGTGCACCAATCCCCAAAACTTAAAAAATACTCATATTAATTTCAAAGATTTTTTAAAGAGAATAAGACAAGAATTTCTACAAACTAGAATGAAAATTATTGTAAATTTACATTGAAAGGATACAACTACTACCTAATTATTTAGGTAACTACAGAGATTACCAACTAAAAGCTAATCAAGTTACCTAGTTACTTACTTGTTCAGCTAAAACATAAGCATACTCTGATAGCAGCCACTTGTTGATTATTCTCCACTTATGTTTTGCTTTTTTGAAATGGGGGTCTGGATATAGGAAGAACATCTTTTTCAGCTGCAATAAAATCAATATTGTGATTAATACATCTTTATTGGAGATGCATAAAATTAATTTACATAAAACTAAACATAAGATTCTGTATGTTATTAAAAGTACATACCTACTGAAAATAAATTGACTCACCTGGCCTTTATGAAAAAAGTTAGGTAAGTACTTCATAGCATTTGTCCTCAAAACTCCAATATTATGATAATTTTCAGGATCTTGTGCTCTTAATGCTTTGATGCGGTCATTGACATAATCTGATACTTTCACTCTGATTTCCAAGCCAAGTATCAAATTATCAGGAAACATTGGAGAAAGAGTAACTGAAATGAGAGTTTATTTTATATCTTTAATGTTCTTAGACTTTATATAATCAATCAATAGCCACCTGGACAATGGATAATGTATGGTTGGTTAATTTTGTAAAACGAATGCACATGTCACAAAACTGCTTTAAGTATTCAACTCTAGAGTTTCATTGTAATATTAAGTGTTATATTTAATACTAAAGACACCAATTTCGGTGTCTCAAATTAGGGTATTGTGAGTAGTGATCCTGTGATCCTGTAGGGTTTTCTGAGTAGTTTAAATTAATCATGTTTACATACCTAACAGCCCTCCATATCCACAGCCTACATCTAAAAACTCCACTTTTTTGCTCTGATAATCTTCATTTTTTAAGTTTGGATATAAAGTGCTCCAGTCATACTCGTCAGGATGAGCTGGGCTGTAATTGTTAAAGACAAAATATAACATTTGTTCTGTTCATAACACAAATAAACATGCAAACATTTTAGAATCTATGATTAATATCCATACAAATTTGTATTTGAAAGAGAAATAAAATCAATATAAATAGGTACCAAATAGCAATAACTAAATAATTTAAAGTTTAAACATACTATTCAAAACAGTGATCTGCAATGGGGTTAGAATGAGCACGTTGCCGGTAGAATTTCTTTTGGGGCAATGCCATAATTATTTTCAAAGCAACTAAAATTGGCCGCTGTTATTGTATCCTCTCCATGAAACCCAAATTATTGGTAACAATTATTTAATTAAAATAGATACACGCATGGAAATTGGAATCATTTGGAAAATCCACAAACAGCTGTCAGTCAAGAATGTCAATGTCACTGAACTGTCAGACTAAATAAGAAAAAAAAAACGTTTAGAAACCATGAATGCGCAAATCACTCATATTAAAATCGACACAAAGTGATTTACAAATACACAACAATAATGTGCCACGCACGTGCCACACACACACCACCACACACACCACACACTATTCTTTTCTTTGACACGCTCGAGCTCGCACACGCCACGCACGCACCACGCACGTATAATCAATCATTGAGCGGATTGAGCCCGTATTATATTTTATATGGTATGTAATCTCGGAAGAATTAGTTCAAATTAGTTCGAGTATGTAATACGTACGACCAATACGAGCCGTGTTACTTGTGGTTGTGGTGGTAGTGGGTGGGTGGACGAGACATGCATGCGTGCATGCGTGACACTGGCTGGACAAATACCTACCATCTACCATAGAAGAACCCATTGATTATCTTATATAGAAAACATCGCGGTCGTCGCACGCAGGTTCGCCGCGATTCGAGAAGTAAAAAACATACATAATAAAATGGCCAGCACACAAAATAATCTTGGCTGTAATAATACGCCTAAGATTTTGCGGGATGCCACCACACCATTGAGTTTATTTTTATTATTATTGTTGATTCTCTACTCAAAATGCCAAACAAAGTGCCACGCGCACGACGCGGCGCCACGCACGAGATCCCAAAGATTTTAATACCGAGAGCCAACTCCACACACTAAAGTTTTTGAACGATTATGTACTGTCAAAATAATGTCAGGCAGCGCAGCTGGCGGCAGCGGCTGACAGATGAATGAAAGTGACACTTTAATTATTTGAAAATCGATGCTTTAGCCTTGTAAAAAATACATCGGAATGTACTGATTTAATAGTGATTCAAATCAACTGGAAAGTTAAAAGTTTTATTTAGCATAATAAAATGTGACTAGCGACTATCGCCTTGGCCAATTTGACGAACTACTTGCACTACAGGTATGTGATTGTTTCATATCATTTTACATTAGAATCGTTTTCTGTTATGTTTTTTATATTGATAAGCGGCCTGTAATGTATAACACAAGTATTTCTTAGTTTATTATCTGATTTCCTTCTTTTATAAATATTCAGGCTCATACCTGGTCGGCAACATAAGATATGCATTAAAACTTTTAACGTTGGCAGTGGAGCAGTCATTTTATATGAGAGTAATAATAACGTACGTGCCTAAAACATTTATAGATATATCCTAACCTTGGGCCTCGATGAGTCGAAGTTATCCCCTTTTTGTGAGTATCTGTCAATAATCAGGAAAGTTTTATTAAGTTGCAACAATTACTGAAGTAAACTATATTAATAAGTTATTATTTACTTAAAAAAGTCTCTGAGTAGCAGACAGTGTTTCTTTCCACATTCTAATAAAGTTTATTGTCTTAACACTTAATTATTCAACGGCAGGTATTCAGATACCTTTAAATTTGATAACT
Source organism: Cnaphalocrocis medinalis (assembly GCA_014851415.1). Classification (NCBI taxonomy): domain Eukaryota; kingdom Metazoa; phylum Arthropoda; class Insecta; order Lepidoptera; family Crambidae; genus Cnaphalocrocis; species Cnaphalocrocis medinalis. Next base: position 10,176,355 of record CM026279.1, read on the forward strand.
ACCTACTTTAACTAGGTACTACTAGGATAGAATATACAGTTAAAAGTTTCATATCATGTCTTTTCCTTTCAATACAGGGCTTTGAAAACTTCAAACATTTTGTTCTTATTATGTTTAGTTTAATCCTATGTGTATAAGTAAATAAATAAATTATATTGCTCTGCTTGTGTACTATACACATGATAACAGCACTATCTGGTATTGATGTAGACAAAGGTTTAAAAATATTTTCAAGGCTAATTCACATTCTAAACATAAATTATAGATTCTCTGTAGGTAATAATGCTTTATTTCTGTTCCAATCAATAAATTATATCTGTAGTTTTGAACACTATGTTTTAAAGGCAAACAAAGAATAGTATACAAACTATGTAGTGGACCAAAACTTTGCAGCTGTAATTTTTAACAATTTTCTAACTAGAAAGTTGACAATTTGAGTGGTGTTTTAATGGCTTTCACAGTTTGTTGAAATTAATTCATCAGTATAAACTGCAGTATTTGATTTGCTGTTGGTATATTGAAATTTGCCGGCGGTCGACCGATGCTCAGTTGTTTTGACGTCGGCGCCCACGTGCGGCCACCGCCGAGCCGCAGTCTGCCGCCGGCGCCGCTCGCGCCGCACGCCGCCCGCGCGCCTCTTGTGTTATCATCCCTTTCGCGAAATGTTATCAACACTCTTTGTGCTTCCACACAGCACCGTATACAGTTTCGCATTGTCGATTGTGTAGTGCACGTTTTCAATATGAAGAAAGAAGATTCTCTGAATAGTTTGAGCAAGAGCGAGCGCGGGTCTAGGCCGGTGCGATTGCTTATGGACAGCGTGTCGTCTGATGAGGGCCCGGAGACGGAGCGGCTGCTAGGCGTGCAGCTCCCGGCGGCGGTCGTGGCGGCGGCCAGCCCCCGTCGAGAGTCTTTGACAGTACCTCCGTCGCCCACCGACTCGCGCAAAAAGCACCACCATAGACACCACCACTACAGAAATCAATTGCAGCACCTCATCCATTGGAGAGATATATGGGGAGGAGAACCTCACAAAGTTCATGAGGTAGTGATATTTTTTCCATATTTTTATATGAATGATACTTATTCAATGCCTGTCACCATACCTAAGCATGTTATTGTGACTAAATTATCACTGTCTCTTAATGTTATTTCCAGATAACCAAAAATTATTTACTTGGAACAATCCTTTCAACAGCTACAAAGTATAATTTCAAGGAAACACTTGTTGGTTTTAATGCCTATTTAATAAATAAAATCAAGTTATACACTCATAGACTAGATATTATTGTGCAAAATATAAGTCCGGTCTAAAGTATACAAAAATTTTGTATACCTATTTTTCGACAGTGGTCTTGAATTCATGATCTACTTTCTAATTTTCGTAACATAAATTAAATCTTAAGCTTAAGACTTGCGCGACTTCTACATTACCTGGTATAGTTAAAAATATTTTGTACCACAGGTTGCCATTAAAATTAAATTATTCTTTACCTTTACTTAAATCAATGAATTTGCGATTAAATGCAAAAAATACTTACTCTAAGAACTTATCCAAACATATGCTACTTTTATCGCCTTATCAAATTATGTGCCGCACATGCTTAATTATGTTAGTGTAATGAATGGACCTATATTTATTCATTTCAATCTCTCTTAATGTTGTTCAATTATTCACATGCCTGCCTAACGGATTCTCATCCATCCTGAAATCGAAGCAGTAAATATCAGAAGTTACGTCCTTCCAAACATCGGCATGAATGTCAACATGCGTGCTGTATTTCTGTCTGCAATAATACTATACACATTTACTAAACTCTACATAGGTATTGACATAACGAACGCACTCTCGTTACACGTGTGTTATAAAATATAACCCGCTGCGTGATTTGAAACCATCCAAATGAACTTCTCTGTAGGTAGTTGCGTGACCTTGCCCCTATTTTAGGCTAGGTTACACTATTGACCTTTTTCAATTACACGTCACTATTTGTTTATCGGCAGAGTTTCATTAAAATTGATCAATTAAATGTAGCGTAAAACCTACCAATTTGGTCGGATTATAATATAAAAACCGTACAAAGTGGTGGCATATTTGATAGAAATTCTGGCAGTGGTAATTTCTACCAACTGTACATTGTATGGGTTATTCTGCCACTATTAATCCGTAAACGCAAGTTTATTTTCGTAGCACAACATACCACAAAGGTGCTAAAATAAGGACTCTGAAACATTGCTTTTCACAATAATGAGTAACTGTTATTTATGCTGTAAGTAATTAAAAGTGTTTTCTGACTCATTCCGTGGACAGTTGCAGTATTACGATAAATACAGCTATCTCTTTAACTGTTTCGTCTTGTAAAGCGGAGTGGTAGAGACAAAACGCGGCGACATTCACAGCCGCAGCTGGCCTAGTATGCAATACGCGTGCACACACCAGTCGCAGTTCCACCACCGCGCGACTAAATTACCAGGAACAGACCGCGTGCGTTCAATTTAATTCAGACAATTGAACCCGGACGCTTAATGCGAGGGATCACGCACGCCACATGCGTCTAGTATCTGTTTACCTCTTTCAATCCGGCTGTAGATTGTACTTAACGTTATCTATTTATCTCAGTTATTAAACGAATAAGAACCCTCCTTTTGGCTTAAGTGTAGACGAGTAAAAGGACGCCATCAGCTACGAAAAGTTTCATGACAACGGACATATCAGCCAGTCTATGTTTCCACGTCTCAATTTCGTCGATGTATTTTAGTTACCTATACAACAAACATAGCATGGGAATGAAAGAAAACATTTTTATCAATTTGTCGCGCGATGAAAAGGAATCACGGCTAGTTATTTTATTTTTATCTTATTAAAAATTGATAGTAATTTTCTTATCTCTTGTAACCTTGCTTTATTTCACCATTTGTTGCGGTTCGGTTGCTCTCGGGTATTATTATCAGTTTTAAGACGTTATTAAATGTAAGTCCCAGTTTGAATTGCCTGCAGTGATATTTTGGCAACTGCTCCCCCATTCATTTAACACATTTGACAATGTGTATGACCTTTTATAAAATGCCCTACTTACTAATCGGGTGATGCCCGCATGCTGAATTCATGACTAAATTCATTCTTTTATCGGACGATATTTGAGCATGGATTTACTACATTCTATCTGTTTAGGCGTTCCCTTACTAATCCCTTTCTATTCTATTCTAATACTTATATTATATTCTAAATCCAAAAAAAATAAAAACAAATGTACCTATACATAATGAACCCTGAATACTTCTGTTTTTTCGAGCAATCATATAACAACTACCTACTTACTCGTACTTGTTTATGGTATCAAATGCAATCTGCGCAGTTTTTGAATGAGTACAACCAATTATTCAGTCTTATCGTTTATTATGAATTAAATAATTCGTAAACATTGTTTTTTTTACTTTGACGTCAAATTACTTGTTAATGTAGAGTTAACACTGGTTAACCAAATAAAATTTACGCAAATTTATGAAAGACTGGCGCAAAATATTACATATATTTAGCGCCAGTTTTTAGAAAGAAGTAAATAAAACATCTTTATTAAAATGATGCCGTAAAATCGAAAATGTCGTTATAGGTGAAGTAACCCCTAGTAGGTGACTAGGTGGTCTTACATCCAATCTAAACATCCTGTAAGGTTTGCCAACATAGTAACCTATTGGCACGATCGTTTCGTTTGATTTAGTGTTTAATTTGTCAATCGCTTGTTTGTATCTTGTCTTGTAATGCAACACTACGAAACGCTTTCTTTTGATCAATAAATATTGCGAAATCATGTCCTATTTACAATTTATTGTACAAGCGGTCGACACGGTTCAATTATTCATCGAGTCAATGTCACAGCGCGAAATTTGTCAGATCATGTCCAAGACCTAATACTCGTGCAGCGTAAAAAATAAGGCCAATATTAGACAGACATTTAATAGTTTGTTTAGGTTCACACAAAGGCATTTTGTGTGGGGTAAAGGTCTGTTCAGCCCCGTGACCTGTCTTCTAGTATTAAAGTTCAAGTACAAACCTTTATATAAATCCTTAGCAAGCAAAAAGATTCACCACCCACGCGCTCACAATTTATTTTATTGAAACGTCTTTCTCAAACCACTTCACACTGGTATACTTTTAGTTGGTACTGGTATATTCATGTGAACCGCTTAGTCAGTTAGCATATTTGCAAACCCTTGGTTCTATGAAAGGATTAAAAAAGATCTTTGGCATTGAAACGACCAAAATTGGACGACACATAAGATTATACTGATTTCATTGAAACATAAGTGACATTTTTTCACCTCTCTGATGTCATCCTTCCAGTATATCTAAGATCAGCGCAATAAATAAATAAATTCACACAACATTGACCTGACTTCGTACTAAGTAGCTTAAGCACTTGTGTTACAGATATCAGACGACAGAGAAAACACAAATACAATACATTACACCAATGATCAATGATCTGTTTCCATTCAGACTTGATGATAATTTTCCATTATATTATTTTCAATCATATCGCTCTTCATACCATTTAAAACTTCTCTATACTGCCAATCAGTTGACTACCATTGCTTTGTTCAACTGCATTCCAGATGCTTTTGATCAGTCACCGTCACCGCCCATAGTCTTGACTGTCAATTAGTTAAGTATTCTTGCCGGGTTCCTTTTGTTACGCCTAGTGACACGCCACTTTGATACCCATCTCATTAGAAAATGTAACCAGACCAACTCTAGATAAATTTTCTTCAATTCTTTCAGATGATGATTTAGATCAGAATCATTATCTGAACAAACTATGGATCCACAGCGCACGTTCTTATCCTCTGAGCTACCATCGCTCCAACTTTCATACTGATATGTTAGTTTTCACCATCTACAATCTTTTAACTCATGATAAAAGCTGTCAACGTACTTACGTCATGATATGAAAGAATTTGAATACACGTTGTTCATCGTCTGTAAGGAGATTATAAGACTGAAAGTGAGGATGTACTCTTTAACCGAGAAACCTAGGATACACGATCTATTTTTGCAGCCCAATGGTAGTAATCACCGCCACCTATGTACGGCGAGATTAAAGAGGTCGTATGCGTTGATGGCTTTTTTAGAAAAAAGGTAAGGTCTTTTCTTGAAGGGTCATGTCGTATCGTATACTAGCTCAAATCCCTCAGTGACTAGTATAGGTACTTAGGTCTTGGACTCAGATATCTCCGATTCAAGATGTCGCTTTGTCTGATTTTGTGTAATCAGAATGCTAGATGATTAGCATTCTGATTGATTACTGCTCTAAGTTCCGAACTACGATTCGTCATCATTGTCACTTTGGTATAAGTCTGTTTAACAATACCTATACGTCGCAGTCCTCAAATCCAATACTCCTAAATGGACACCAGAATGTTAAAATTTACTGATATGCAAGAAGGCTTCTGCGATAAAAAATATGTTTTACGTATATTTTAAGATTCTGATGTCATATTCGGAGTTTCGAATATTGGAAGGGGCAGTCCCCTTCCATTATTCGACGGTAATAATGACATCTCTTTAAGAATGACCCTGCTGAAGTCATTGGTCTGCATGTCCATGATATGACACACCTATTCTTTTCTGCCATTTGGTTTAAATTTTGATTATTTCACAGAATTAAAGCAAAAATATTTTGTTTTAATTCTTATTGTTCAGCTATGAGTATTAGTAATCTTCAGCTTGTTATTGCGTCTACTCTCATACATTACCATAAGTCAAACAGTGTTAATAAAGAAACACAAACTCGTAAAGGAAAGTAGGCACCTATAGGTACAGCAGTTCCAACATAACCTCGGTTACCTCGAAAAGCTTTCAGCATACTGACATCGGGGCTTCCGAGATATTAGCGTTTCCTTTTTGGGGAATATGTTGGTCTTACTTGTTAAAGATAATAACTATAGTCCATTTCAGCTAAGAAGAGCCCTGTGACACTTCATCGCGTTCTGAACTACGCATTTTATGTTTGACAATGAAAAATATTTTTATTGTTTATCTTTTTCATTTAATTGCGGCATCATTCCAAAAAATATTCCAATAAAACATCTCAAAGTTATAAAACAAAAACAGTATCATTTACTTTAATTTAATGGAATAGAAAATAACAAAATTTTTTAAAACAATCCTATGCACATCGTATTACTTGTAACGGAACGTGGAAAAAACATAGAGCTGCGACATGTCATAATCGGCGGCCATGTTGCGATTACTCGATAATCGGATTAGTATGAGTGCATCAGCCTTGTATGCGAGTTGTATTTTCGTTGTATTTGCGTGGTGTTCGGTTATTGTTACTTTTTGTTGTTGTGTTTGTTATTGTTGACTTTTATTGCTGTTGTTTGTTGCTGTTTTTGTTATTTTTTGGCAAAATGTGTGTTGCTGTTAGTATAAAAAAATCGATTTCATTTCCTTAGGAAGTATTATCGATTACCAGAAACAATCGCAATCATTTCATTATAGACATCTCTAAAAGTGTCAAAAATCGAAGTGTCACAGGGCTCTTCTTAGCTGAAATGGACTATAAATAGCTGCTATAAATAGTAACACGTTTTATAACGTAGCAGGAAAATGTAATGGAAAGAAAAAGGACCGTGCAAACAGGTAGGTATCCAAGGCAAAATTCAATAGAACATTCTTGCTCTGTGCTTTATAGGCTAATAATATTGCTGTTGTAATGGATTTTAATATTGACTGGACAATAGGTGATAATAAAGTTGAGTTGACTACTTTGGTTTCAGCGTCATCAATAGTACGGACAGCCGCACGCACATCAGGTTACTACAATCTGTCAAATTTCCTCAGTTGATATTGAACCAAACACGTTTGACATAAAGGTGAGGTTCGATTGAAGAAATTTGACAGATGGTAGTAACCTGATGTACGGCTGTCTGTACATATCTTAATTAATAAGTACATGTCGTGGATTTCATTAGGCATTAGGATTTCATTGCTAATAACGACTTTAAACAGTAAAGCAGTTAAGTAAACTCAACACGTTTCTGGGTTTGTTAAGTGTGTTATACTCACCAAAGACATGTAAGTTACTGACTGATTTGGTATTAAGCTAAGCCCTCTTCGAGAAAAATCCAACAAGTAGGTAAATCCTAATCCTAACTAATATTATAAATGCGAAAGTAACTGTCTGTCTGTTACTCCTTCACGCCAAAACTTCTGAACGGATTTAAATGATATTTGGTACTAGTGGCCGCCCGCAACTTCGTTTGCGTGAACTGTATGACTCTTGACTTAAAGATATAAAAAAAATATCACTTTTTATAAATGTTCGTTTATAGGTTAATAGATTTTAAGGCGGCTCATTGATATTTTATACGAACTGTTAAAGAATGGAACAACTTGTCAGCTTCTGTATTTCCAGAGAGCTACAATTTGGGTGTCTTTAAGTCGGAGTGAATAGGCTTCTTCTGGGAAAGCACGCTACATTAGACCTCATTGTCACTCTCCATCAGGTGAGATGAGGTCAAGTGCAAACCCATATAATATTTAAAAAAAATTATATCAACTTCTAATGAAAGTAACCCCCAAATTATTTTTTATTCCATTAGGGGATGTGAGTATTCTATTAAAGTTTGAATCTTATATTTTATCCATCAATTCTGTCAAAGAATGTGTATCCAAAAGTTGGAGTAGAGTGGGCCAAGGAATCACGTAGTCCCATGAACAAACTTGGAACCCCCTTTTCGCTCCATTAGGGGTTTAAGTTCGGAAGATCCTTCCTTATAGGATCTCATCCAAAAATGCTCATCACATTTGACAATTTTCCATTCCATTTAATTCCATATTTGTTATAGTGGAGCTGGGCTCTTAGAGTTCCAAACCAGGTGTTCCTTCTTTGGATCTTTGATTTTTTTCATGGCATCATAAAATGCTCATCAATCTGAACAACTTTTGTTAAAGTGCCAATGATCTACCTCCTATAGTTTAGCTGGGCTGTTGTGGTTCTACACCAAGGAGCCTGGTCTTCAAAATATAATATATCCTATAAGTTGCCCTGATATTACAGCTATACAATAAAAAAAGTTTCATTCGAATTGGTTCAGTAGTTTCCGAGATTAGCGCGAACAAACAGACAAACAGACAAACAGATAAACAGACAAACAGACAAACAGACAGACAAAAATTTTAAAAATCATTGATTCATGTTCTGTTACTGATTTTTAGTCGTCCTAAGTTATTTTTAGATAAATATCTTCAATGTACAGACACAGCTTTTTTACATTTTTATTATATGTATAGATATGTACAGGTGGTCTAGACCCTGAGGAAGAACATAGGCTACTTTTTATTGCGAAAAAGGTGAAATTGCGGTAAGATAATTAAAAATGCTACACAAAGCTATTCCACTCTGACGAAGTTTACCTACTTATACATAAAGTCTTGAAGTGGACTCTCTATTAGTATAGATTGAACCAATCATAAGGTTAGGTAACCGACCGACAGTATGGCACAATAATATCACGATTAGGTATGTCTAAGATTTCCGAGTATCTTCTTGCACTTTATAATATGTCACATGATATATCTAATGTGATTATGCGACAAGAATAAAATTAAGGTTGAAACAACACGTTTGCGTGTAATATTGCATTGCACTTTAAAGGTTATCTATCTCATAAATACATCCTGTTTTTTTAATCCTGTGTATTTTCTAAAACATTTTTGAACTAAATGCGTAAACATGATGTTATGCTCTTGCTCTTAACAACACAATAACATAGTGGAAGCACTATTATCAATTCTTTGATTATAGATATTATTGATATATTACCGTTTTCATACATCCGGAAATTCCCCGTGCTATACTATAAACTTCATTAATTCACATTACATGTTAGACCTGTTATAAAATATGTCTCAAGAATACATACCAAAATAATGTTGTCTATGTAAATGTTTTGTTTTTAAATGACCGAATAAAAATAGCTCAATTAAGCTGACTCACCGACATCGTCGAGAAACTTTCTTTATAAAATCCGTGTTTCTTGAATCACTCGAAATTGGCAAATTTAATTGTCTCTACACGCACGATAGTCATGGGAACTATAATTTTAAAAAGTGTTTTGTGTGTATTTTACTTTCCGAACTTTTCGAATTGATACGTACGGCTCTAAAGTCTATAATCTTCACAGAAATAGTCTGCACTTGTCCAGTAGTATTCCAATAATGTCATTCAATATTGTAATGATAAATGAAGTGCATGCGCATCTGAAATAGTTTGCGGGTTAGACTGTACGCCGTGACTGGTCAATTGGTCAATTAGATGGAATTGAGAAAGCGGAGTAACTAGTAATCTCGCCAAGACGGAACTATCTCGACTGTGAAAGGTCTTTGTTCTGATATTATATCTGCAATATATTCGTAACTAGTGGCCGCCCGCAACTTCGTTTGCGTGAACTTTATGACTCTTGACTTAAAGATGATTATTTAAATAGATATAAAAAATATAACTTATTATAAATGTTCGTTTATAGGTTAATATATTTTTAAAGCGGCTCATTGATATTTTATACGAACTGCTAAGGAACGGAACAACTTGTCGGCTTCTGTATTTCCAGAGAGCTACAATTTGGGTGACTTTAAGTCGAGAGTGAATAGGCTTCTTCTGAGAAAGCACGCTACATCTTAGACCTCATTGTCACTCTCCATCAGGTGAGATGAGGTGAAGTGCAAACCCATTTAATATTTAAAAAAAATCAACTTCTAATGAAAGAAAGTAACCCCCTTTTCCATTAGGGGATGTAAGTATTCTATTAAAGTTTGAATCTTATATTTTATCCATCAATTCTATCAAAGAATGTATATTCAAAAGTTGGAGTAGATTGGGCCAAGGAATCACGTAGTCCCATGAACAAACTCGGAACCCCCTTTTCGCTCTATTAGGGATTTAAGTTCGGAATATCCTTCCTTTTAGGATCTCATTAAAAAATGCTCATCACATTTGACAATTTTCCATTAAATTTCATTCCATGTTAGTTATAGTGGAGCTGGGCTTTTAGAGTTCCAAACCAGATGTTCCATGATCTTTGATTTTTTTCACGGCATCATAAAATGCTCATCAATCTGAACAACTTTTGTTAAGGTGCCATTGACCTATCTCTTATAGTTTAGCTGGGCTGTTGTGGTTCTACATCAAGGAGCCTGGTCTTCAAAATAAAATATATCCTATAAGTTGCCCTGATATTACAGCTATACAATAAAAAAAGTTTCATTCGAATTGGTTCAGTAGTTTCTGAGATTAGCGCGAACAAACAGACAAACAGACAAACAGATAAACAGACAAACAGACAAACAGACAGACAAAAATTTTAAAAATCATTGATTCATGTTCTGTTACTGATTTTTAGTCGTCCTAAGTTATTTTTAGATAAATATCTTCAATGTACAGACACAGCTTTTTTACATTTTTATTATATGTATAGATATAGATGAGGCTTTTCTGTAATTTGTTGCGTCATTTCCAAACATGGTGACTTATTAAAATGGGGTTTGGCTAGTAATCCAGCCAAACCCCATTTTAGTTTCTATCCATTGGTTTAAGTTCGTAGTGTTTAGGATTTCCCTCCCTTCAGTTTAGGTAACTGAAATCGAAGTCTTAGGCAATCTTTATGGCAATCGCTTACCATCAGATGCTCCAACTGCTGGTCTGCCACCTATCTCATAATATAATTGTAAAAATTGTACGTAACGTTTTGCAAAATCCTCGTCAAGCTATCATCACAGATCAAGGCGAACAGATCGTTTGATATAGCCTTATTATCTTTTATTTGCCTTGAACACGCGACATATTGTTGTGACTAACACCAAGCATTTGGCACTGAACACTCTACTCAGTCATAAATATTGCCTGGTCACAATGCAATGCCTTCTTTTCCTCACTGCATTCCTTTATCTCACTTTATCTCTTACCTTGAGCATGCGAGATATTGTTGTGACTAACACCAAGCATTTGGCACTGAACACTCTGTCATAAATATTGCCTGGTCATAATGCAATGCCTTCTTTTTCTCACTGCATTTCTTATTCTCACTTTATCTCTTACCTTGAGCATGCGAGATATTGTTGTGACTAACACCAAGCATTTGGCACTGAACACTAAGTCATAAAATATTGCCTGGTCACAATGCCTTCTAGCTTCTTTTCCTCACTGCATTCCTTTACCTAACTTAGTGGTCTCACAAGTAAATACTATGATTTATGACTAACATTACCTACCTACTTCAACCGCGACTATTACTTTAAGTAGGTTGCTACTGCTTTTGTAGCAAATATCATTATTATGTTTTTTAATACTGTCATTAGAGCAAGGGCAAAAAAGCGATCTTCAAAACATTGACTTCATTTAAAAATAATTGTCATTTTGTCTTTTAAATTTGTAAACTGGAATGGACGCTTCGTTTGGGATTAACCGGGACAGTAATTTGACTTACACAACAACATTTTGTTTGTAAATTGCTGAATGCAGATGCAAGTGAGCCCATAAGAATTAAATAAACAAATAAACCGAGACGAGATCACATACCTACATTGTTCTGGTCCAAAGTAAGGTTTTCCGTGGTGCTAAGGAAACAACGAAGGAACTACAAACACTCAGACCCAACGCAAATATCTATTTATCAACAAAGATTTGTGTTTTTGTGAGAATCGATCCTGCAGGATAGGACCCTTTAAATAAATTGTAATAACTTAATCAGATGCAGTTCTACTGAATTTAAATGCAAATCTTTTATTCAATAGGTTATACCTCGTTCAATGGTGGGAAAGGACGTAAGCCAAGTAAAACTGACGTCAAGCATCAATTTGCAACCAAAAAAAGTTGTAACCGCGGTTCCGCTCACAGAAAAAGTGACTACACAACTTTGGGGAATTACCAGACTACGCTTGGCAACGTTATGTAACTGTAATGATGTGATTTGGTTTTGGCTTGTAACTTGTCTGCGGCCAGAGACATGTACTACATTGTTCTGTTCGAAAAATTGCGCCCCCGTTTTCAGGCATCGGCTGGCACACAATAGCGCTGGCCATTCGAGTAGTGTAGTGATTCAAGACTCAAGGCCACAGCGGTATCTTGTCTCTATGCGTCACTATCCCGCAATGACATCATGTCACCCCAATAGGCTATCAGCATTTGGTTGTTTCCTCCTCGTTCCTTTTCACAATATTGGTATATAAGGTTTTTGCCATCAAATCGCGTCTTTTGTGGGCTTCAAATTGTGTACCCTAGTTTGGTCTCGTGCGTGCCTGATTGTTCTTTATGACATTCGTCTTCGAAACAGCTATCTTCTATGCTATTATAAAGATAAATTCTACATACAATAAACCGAAAATGCGAAACACTTGCGCGATGTAATCCACTCCCAGCCAGCGGCATCTGTTAGTACAGTTTGGAACTAATTTCCGAAATGAAATAAGTACCGGCTACTAGTCACAAATAAAATAAATATTAAAATGTCATCTGTGGTCCTTGGCACGTTTTTAAGTGACTTTATATGAGCATGCAATCGTTTCTCGAAATATTGAAAGTACGTTCATAAAATTAGTCATAAAATCCCGTGGAATCGCAGTCGAATTCTTAATAAACCGTGTCGTAATTTCACAGTAAGTACACATGAATGACAAACAGGCAAAATGCGGTATTTCGTTTACACCCAGTAAATATTTAATTTGGCATACGTGTGGACAGGTACTTTATCAGTTTCAACCATTGAACCGAAAATATCAAAAGTTGGCTAAGATAGCACAATCTTGATTTAGGTTTCTAGATCTCCTTTTGTTTACCCGCTTTTCATAAACAATTTGATATCGGTTCGAAACTAGCCAATGGTGATTGATTATGTTTATTATCAATTTCACATTTATAGTGCTTATATATTTAGTGAATTCACCAAAACCCTATCAGTCCGTAGACATAGTAATGTGGGCATATCAAAACATTATGTTAGTTAATATCTGGTTATCTAATCGGTCTCATTCAATAGGTATAACACTCTAAATAACAGCTAAGTATATTATTACAGCAGTAAGTGTTCATTAGTATGCAGAACAATAATGTAATTAGTCTTGACTGTTTGTTTTATATAAACTGATTGCATTTATCAATGGTATGTAATGCAATACGTGTATTAAGGTACCTATGACCTTACTGCATGCATAATTATAATAGGTCCGCCTATACGCTTATCGCAGTTCCATGTAATTACAGTCAATTAATGTATGAAAGGTCTCACTCACTCCTAAAGTCTGGTTCTATTTTTGTCAGAATTGAACAAAGAAATATGGCACAGTTTCTGTCAACCCGTTGTGTTATGTAGAAAGCGGCTGCAGGCAAACCCTTTGTGACAAGGCAGCTACGGTATGTGTAATCCTTTATGAAAGCAACAACGTAGCCGTTTAGCTGCGGCCTTGTTGAAACTCAGAAAATGTCTTTGTCATCGCACAGAATTTCTGCAGTCTCAATTAGCTCAATAATGTTAGTATTATGTTAAACCATGACTGCAACTTAATTTAGTAACAAAATGAAAACTCTCGTTCTCATTCTTTTGAAACTGTATTTATTTTCAACGTGACCTAAGTTTCCTATCATTGTCTTATCCAAACCCGACCCCACTATTATACTCTCGGCGTCAAAAAAATCGCACATCTGCGTAGTTTTCATACTAACGCGCTCATATCACGGCTTCGTATATAAAAAGTAAAACATTTGATTGCAATATTTTTTACGTAACATGGTTTTTATATGCTCGTCTGTTAATCATGCTTCTTAATTAGTCGTGAAAACTTCCTAATTTTCCCATAAACATAAAAAAGTAAATCAATGTTCTTGTCCCATACAATGTTCTATGGAGCTGAAAAACTGATTTACTTTTTAATTTTTTTGGACGAATCCAGTAAATTCCATGGATGATGAAAATGTTGGATTAAAAGACGAGCATATATTGGTAATGTTACCTTAAAATATTGTAATAAAATGTTTTACTTTTTAATATACGAAGCTGTGATATGAGCGCGTTAGTATGAAAACTACGCAGATGTGCGATTTTTTTGACGCCGAGTGTAGGTACTTCTTACTTATTCTCTATGGTCTTTTATCTCAGGCCTTCATATCATCATTTTCATTACTCGGCCCATGCAAACTCTGGTGACCATAATGGAATTATAAAAGTCCTAAATTAAGTATCCCACATCTGTCGTTGCTGGATACTACAGTAAGTATTTGAAAAAATCATTTTGCTCCAACTTTTAATACCACCACTAATAAAATTTTTACTTTAATTAATTTTTAAATAAAAACTAATAATAATAGGTACACTATTTATGTGGAAACATAAATATTAAATAATCTATGTCGCTCAGAAGTAATGTAGCTTTCTATTGGTTCGAACTCACAAACAATACATACCTCTACTTAATGTTAGTAGTAGGTAGATATAGATTAATACGTGAAGAAAATATTGATATTGAACCAGAAATATGATTTTTATCTGGCGTATAGATACACGCTATCAATATTTTTCCTTTCATCCCAAGTAGCATTGGGAGTTCTATAGGAGTTGACTAATGGTGTACATTTATTCTTTAAGCTGTCTATGTAAGCTGCACAAGAGTTGTATAGCATGCTGTACAGCCCGTTTACCACCGATTTGGGCACAAATTATTCAGCTTTAAGTTCTCAAAAGGTACACAGTAGTAGAATAGTGGCTCTTTAATGGTAGTTTAAAGAGAGAACTGTGGTTTTAAAGCTGACGAATGGCACTATTTTAGATTCCCTGTGGTTATTTATATAGACAAGGGAGTTATTATAAGTGACAAGTGAACAATTATAGAGCCAATTGTTAACACTCGTAATCACAAATGTACCCTATAACCGACTTTTAAGCCGCTTTTGGATCGAAATAGTCACTTGAGTACCATTTTGTAACGCATAATATTTGCGACACATGTTTTGCTTGCATGTACATAATATCAGAGGGAGATTGTGAAGCCATTTTGATGTGATTTAATTTTAAGTACACTCTGTTTATATATGATGTTGTGTTAATTTTACGGGGTAATTTAAATTTATCGTAAAGAATATACACATTTATTGTTAAAATTTTCACGCGCCTATGCTATATTATAATATAATCAAATAAGTTTAACAAAATAAACAGAGACAAACAAATCAATATTTCATATTTGTGTTTTAATGACATTAAAATTACTGCATGGGTTTGTATTTAAATATCAACTACAAAATCAATAACGAAAACTCGTAGATAAGTGATAAAATCATACTTAATATAAAAATATTATAGGTTATTAAGAGTAAAAAAATGGTGGTCATTGTCTGCATCTACAATGAACTATTGTAACTCAAAATTAGTGTTGCGACCTGTATAAAGTTACACACGTGTACCATCATATTGACGTGAGCTCTAGAAAGGTTCACAGGTGTTGTGTTACGATGCGAGCAACCTAACAGCGTACATGTGAACCTCTGAATAGCCCATGCCGAATTACATATCTTATAAGGTTTTTGTTCAGCTATGAAAATGAAAGCTGACTAGAAGAGCAATGGTGTCCTGGCAAAACGCCAATAGTTACGTAATAAGCTACATTTACACCGCTATAGATTCCTTACACAGGTTTAGGTGGGTATGCTCGCTTTATTACAGCTAATGTACCACGTGTGACCTTTGTTAATGCTAAGATATCATCAATGAACTAAATGTGGCCTTTTAAAGAGAATAAAATGCTATTTGGGATGATAACAACAATTTGATTTATATTACGATACTTTTATATTGTTTTTATTGATATGTGAGTATGTATTATACGATAAATATCGGACAAAGGTAATAATTGATCTTAGCCATTATGAATAGCTGATTAATAATTGTGTGAAAAGTCATTATGATCTTTGTCTTATAATTATGATGATTCAAATCGTTAATTAAAATAAACGTCGCGTGACTATAGTTAGAGTAGGTGAGCTTGTGAGTCGGTCAGTCAATGACAAATGATTTAAAATTAATTAGTAAGGTGGATAGGTACACTCCACTCTTGTACGCAGAAAGTAACATGATGCTGTAATATAAATGTATGTATACTCTGGTTTTTAATCATGTGGAGTAAACTGACAGATGCAAATGTCAAGCAAACTGACAGATGCAAGTGTGGTAGCTTACATAATATTTGACATGATCATAAACGTTCTGTATGGACTTAAATTGAATAAAGAATATTTCATTTCATTACGTTTCAAGTTTCTATACATTTTGACATTTTGCATCTGTAACACTGAGTGATAATGTATGGGGATGACACATGGAGATATGTCAGTTTACTCCACATGATTATGGACCAGAGTATAGTTACAACACGTGAGTTCTGACATACAGATTTTCCTGTTTTACTCGCGTTTTTCGCAAGATTTCATTTCGTTTGGAGCGCGACTTGATAGAAAACTTTTGCCATGAAGGTGAAAGGACTGAGCAGTGAACGCGAGGGACATGACTTACCCAAGTCCGTTAAACTGGATATATTATCTCTGTTTATATTACATAGCTGTTGCCTGCGACTTCGTCCGCGTGGATTAGTATCTTTGGGTAGCATTTTTAATTATTTAATAATTTTCGCCCCCTTTTAACCTCTTTTCGCAATAAAAAGTGGCCTATGTCTTTTCTCAGGGTCTATATCTGTAAGTATACCAAATTTCATTCAAATCCGTTCAGTAGTTTTGGCGTGAAAGAGTAACAGATAGACAGACAGAGTTACTTTTGCATTTATAATATTAGTTAAAAATATTACCTGAGTTTATTTACATAATTTACGTATCTTATGTTTCTATGTATGGATGAAGAAATCCATTCCTAGTTTAATAAATATAAACATTCTTAAGTCTTATAATATTTTATCTACCAAAATTTACATAATTCAAGTACATACCAGCCTGCTTTGTTTGGTTTAAAATTTTTACTGTTTATTATCTTCTTATTTCAAGATTTGATATCCAGCGCCATCTATCAATTCCATTTTGAAATATAACAGAATGTAAACCATCGTGTTCAATGCTATGCTTGTTTGCGTATGCGCATGGTTAGCGTGCGCCACGTTTTCTGGGCGTTTACTGGTACACCGCTAGATGGCGTTAGTAGTTACTGAAATATAATCTTTCGTGACAACATGATTACCAACAGACAAAGTGCTTAGGGTCAGTTGCAGACACAATTTTTAAGGTTTATTGACGACTTTTATAGCAGTTGCCCGCGCCTTCATCCGCGTGAAGTTGCTACTTGAGGAAGCCATCCTTTTCCAAGCGAGACTAAGGACTTCTCCCCCATGATACGGGGGATCTTGATCCCCGTATCATCAACAAATGGGTCAGAGAATATACAAAAACGAAACATAATATATCATTGCAGGTGCCAGATCTTTGTTTTGACTATCAAAATCAATCATCCATCACATACAACAACTTTCTTTAATATATAATTGATAGATTAGACGGTACAGATAAGGTTCGGAGCAAAGCGGAGATATTTTTATTTATGTTTACAGCGAGTGGAAATCATGCGTGTAGCAATATGATCTAGGCGAGGCACTAGAATCTAATATATTCTATAGATTACCTTAGGCGGTCACCCAGGGGCAGCTCTAGTCCAAATAGCACCCGGGTGCAAGAAATACCTAACCTGGCGCCTCCATGTTTCAAAATACGCGAACAAAATAGAATCTAGGTTGGTACTTACAAATAATATGCATGTAACAATCCGTACACGCGTACTTGTGAGACCCTTCCGTTTACCTATCATATCATACCTGACGGCTACATGTGGAAATGTTTTCTAACCGCACCGTTCCGATAAGTTCTTATGATAAGCGCTGTTTATACAATTTAATTCAATTACTTGAATCTTATCAATAAGACAGGGAACCGTGACGCCAGTCGCAGGACGCGTTCATCCTTCGCTCTTGATAAGTGTCACGTAGTGTTATAAAAATAATTTTATTATTCTCTTTCTACCTTCCACATACTGGATTTTATGTGCTGTCAGAAGTTTATCATACAGGATTTGAGTTCTTATCTCAAGTGCTAAAGAGTAAATTTTGGTGTGATAGATATTTGATTTGAGGCAAATGTTGATATGGCACACGCCTCTCAAAATGCATAGTAATAAAAGTGCAAAAACTAACAGTGCACCGTTGCCAGTGAAGTTATGTCGCATTGGATGGATAGGGCTGGCCCTTCCACACCGGTGGCCGAGCGGCGGCCTCTAGTGTTCGCCGGTAGAGTGCCTAGGAGTTATGGAAGCCTTTTCCCCTATTACAAGTTCGTGCGAGATGCAATTGAGGAGCCAGTGCATCGTGCACAGGTAGGTTCCTTTGCGTGTTAGAGTGGAGTCACAGTTTTGAGTCAACGTTTTTCCATTGCTTTAGTGAAATAAAATTCCGTGTATCCGATGGCAGGTCTCCATCAGACTGGTATATGAGTCACGCTATGCATTAACCTGCCCCGATTTATTACTCGCATGTTAAATGAATTATGCCGTCTGTTACCATCACGTTTCGTTTTGTGTGCCGATGCCGAAGGGGCTTTTGACACAATAACTTCCTTAAAAAAATCTGATATTTCATCAGATTAGTTCTATCTGTTCAAAATCAAAACATTTATAATTTGGTCTTATAGACTGTTTTTTTCGTTTCGCCTTACATTTGTTAGTAATTCGTGGCGCTAATGTTTGACCTTCAACAATTTGACAAGCACGAGGTTAGCTCGTTCTAATCGCTTTGATTAATCGTATTTTTTCTATGAGATCAGGAAGCTTTTCGACACGCTTTAAGAGAAGCTCCACGGTGCATATATGTATTATTAATATCCTGGTTGGAGTGGATGGTGTGGAATCGACTTCCGCACATGATGGCCTTTTGCACTGACAGGCATCGCTCTGGCTGGAACAGCTCGGCAGTCTCGAACCCTGGCGCGTGTTCACGGAATGTTATTCTACATTGTTAGAAAGGCGCAGCCGTAATTAATGAGATGCCGCGAATCTCTGCACTTTGACTCTTTCGAGGAACTTTCTTATTGCCTTATAAATAGTCTTGTTACTTTAGTGAGGAGTGGCGTAGCCTTACCAATGTTATGATGATCTCATTTGAACACTTTCCAATCGTAATATCACGGTTATAATAAATAGCAGCTGTAAAAAGCTATATTTTTGGCCTAACAAATATTAGGTACACAATAATAAGACAGATACTAAACTTTCTAAATATATTAATTCAGTTTTATGTAAGTACAAGAGTATCAAAAAGCTCTTAAATAATTTTAAGCTAAACAAACAAATAATAAATGTAAATAACCCAGTTCACCAATTCTAATCTAAAAGTAAGAAACAAAGTATACAAAGTGGATAAGTTAATACTATAATCAGGTAATAAAATAAAAATTTAAAGGACAATAAAAATTTATACAGGGTATATCTGTGAACAATGGCATTTCTTGAACCACTTGTTCTATCAACTATTCTGAACAACATTTGTTTTATGACTTTTGAAAATTCGCATTAAATAAATATGAACTTTTCATACAAATTCGGTGAGTGACCGTGAGACGTGACTTGGTCATTTTGGACTTGATCATTATGGGTAGAGGAATTTTTTTCGATAAATTTCGAAAAGTTGTTGAACAAATGTTATACAGAATGGCTGGTTTGTTAAAGGGATGTAAATGTTCACAGATACACCCTGTATAAAATTGACCACAATAGGTAAACTCTGTGTTAGACATATCTTGGTAATAGGACAATTATTTGCCGCTATCAATTATAAGATAAATTAATATTTATCATACTTAATTGCTTATTATGTAAGATTTAAAGAGCATCTATGTTGACACATTACATTATTATAATCAATTATGTACCAGACTATCTGTGCCCAATTGGTTGTAAATGTTACGTTCAAACTCGTGTTAAATAGTATCACACTTTTTTAAATAGTATTACTATAGTACTCACACAGATCATCTTGCCTCAAACTACCTACTGCCATTCCAGTTCATTTTTATCTTCAGTAAATCTATTCGCTAATTTTCATGATTTACATCATTCCTATTTCTCCAGATTCGAGGTTTGGCGTGTCATTCAAATGTTTTTCATTGTTGGAGCAATTTTACTCTAGTCCTTACGGCTCTTAAAGGTTTAAACTCATACTAGGTACATTATTTTACTACACTGGTTCAGAGACGCGAAGTGGATCTTAGCCTCTAAGAGACTTCGCCATTCTAGTGTGTTTTCGGCCACTTCCCGACCGTTGTGTACCTTTCCAGCGATACTTACCTTGGGTGTCCCACTGGGCGCTTGCGGGTTGGTCGGTAATGTCAGTATGCTCAATTTGCAGCTCACACATTGCGGTAAATAGAATAAACCACATGACAGTGTGGTCTCGCCCTACGATCCGTCTGTTGGCGCGCTTGGAGCCGTAACTATCCGGATTGGCAGTTGCACTAATTGATTGATCGCTGAAAGCCCGTCCTCAAATGCCTGTGAATGTCATCTTCGCTTCATTCAACGCCCATTTCCTCCTCGAAATTAGCTGCCTATTTATAGGGGACGTGATTTACTGATCACTTGCTGAGAAATCGCTCGTTAACGTTCCATGGTTTACGCTTAATTAGAACCTTTAAACATACGTCATCAATATGTTGACGTCAATCTAGTCCGATACATGTAATAAAAAATAGATTCCTGCACAATTGAGCAGTGGGATCTTAGGCTATCAACAGGTATAAAATCGAGTAAAATTTTAATACGAGTATTGTTTGATTTTCTTAGAAATCGATTATCCGGATTTTCGACTTATATCCTCCTGATTTTATTTTATTCGCACAATCGGGATTCTACTGTAATATTAAAACTAAATAACCCGATTTTTCTCTGAGGTACGGAACCCAAAAAAATACAATTATTTCTCTGTTTAATTTTCAACTATAGCTTATGTAGATTGTATGTAAGTTTGCTTGGTTATAATGACGGTACAGAAAATCCGATCGTCAACACATGTACGCTCTTGTCGAGCAGCTAGAAAGTTTGTTAAAGGCTAAAAATAATCTAAACTGGTAATAAGGGGTAACATAATCGTAAAGATAGCCGCGAAGAGGCGACCTCTAGTCCAGTATTACGGCTGCGTATGAGCACACCATAAAATAACCATTATAATCAGTTCCAAATGTTAACGGTAAACTTCATTATCGTCTACTATGTTTATGGAATGTGTAAAATATTTAGTGATGAAACTTTAATTTTGTGTAACAGTCGATATTAACGATTATACCCAGTTACTTCGAAACAAAATAAACATAACGAAAATTTATAATCAAAAGTATATATTAATGACTATTATTTGTATTAGCTTTTATAATTTTTTTAACTCCCATGGTAGAGGCTCCCTCTGGTAAAGGTCTAGTAAAACGTAATTTTTTGCTCGTCTTTTTCGTTTATAAAATTCATATTGCGATTTAAATTTATTTTATACTAAAAGACAATTTATTTCGTAATTATAACAGTGGGTCCCTGAAAACCCTTATTCTATAAAATATCGTCGTTTACGATTTTTCAGGATCATAATCGTAATGCTGAATGCAATGGTGACCCATCACTAAAATTGTGGTGTAATAATGAGCGTAATTTAATCCAGTATCAAATAAATCTTTTTGTTTGCACAGCCACGTCTTAAAACCAATATTAACGTCGAGCTTAGCTTTTTGTAAACATTATCCCGATATAAGAACGTAGAAGCCAGTAGTTAAACTCATTTTAGCGGTTACTTTTCTTAAATACTCCTTTAGTTTAGTCGAAATTGTGTGGAAAAGTTTCTCATGGTGTCTCGAAATGTTGCGTGGGCGTGCAGCATCTTTCATAAGGACGTACACGCAGGTATGATGCGCACTGCAGTTCGGCCCAACACTCGGCAGCTTGTGGGGGTATTGTGCAGTTATCATAAAGTAGGATGGCGTATATGCGTATGCCTTTGTGCTCGAGTGAGCACCGGCCGCATGGGGCGCTTGACTGGATGGAATGGAATCCTGTAACCCCGTTATTCTTTTTGCTCTGCTTATGTTGCGGATCTTCACCTGAGCTTTTTGCTGTTTCCAATGATAGGCTTCTAGACCGGTTGAGCGAAGTACCTAGTTCAGCTATTGTCGTATCATAGCATCAATTTACCTAATCGTCGTCATATCTATAATGATTTGTATAAAAAAAAACATATTTTCCCAAAATTATAGGAAACAAAAAATATCAATAATTCTGTTAAAGTGGTATAATTTTCATTTATTGTATTTTGCCAAAAAGTTGAGGATAAACGACCATAAATATACCTTATATGTTTTATGGGTTTTTTGTAATACAAGTTTTAGCTAATCGTCTCACCCAATAGACATCATAATATTCAAAATCTAAAATATGGAATTAATTGACTTTTTATCGAATTGATGAGCTATCTCAACGTCATAGTTACGAGTTTGTAGAGGTGGGCTATTAGTGTTTAAATGTGAGGAAAGAAATATAGTTAATAAGTGTGTAGTCCGCCGGCGGCGGGGAGGGTCCATGTGCGCCGGGGCCGGCGCGTGCGGCGGGCACAGTCCGGCCGGACACCGCGCGACATGCTGCCCCCAGAGCGATCCGCACACCGCACCGCCTCCGCGATACTCAAACGGCTATCGCGCCGCACTTACAGCACATATTCTCTTGTACGTATGCTCCGGACGCATTCATTCATAGCGCCCGTCCTCCGCCCTCCGCCCGCCCTGCTCCACGTCGCGCTCTAAATAGTATCCGCCCAACGTGGGGCCGCGTCGTTCCGCTCGTAACGCGGCTTACTCACCACGTTCACAAATCTGTTACGAGACGCCGTGGAGCACGCTCGTATTTCTGAGCTTACTATGCGGGAAATCGCGACGCTATGTCCCTGCCGCCACATCTGCCGACCTATTCCAGTAGTGATAACGAATATAAGCATATACGATGCCTCATCGCGAATATACACAGGCCGAGGAACGTGTCGCGGCCCCCGGCTGCGTCCATCGACAAAGGCGCGCCTCTGGCGGTGTTGCGGGAGTCGCCGACTTCCTCGGACACCGAAAGAAGCATATCAGGGTCGGACAGATCCGACATCAACTCGCCGGACCCGGAGGAGCTAGTGCCGCCGCCGTCGCCTCGCGCGAAGAGCAACAGCTTCGCGGGATCGATGCTGTCGCCGCCGAGCCTGCACCAGCACCAGCACAAGCGGCGGCGGCCCTCGTTCCTGCACATCGGGGGCCATGCGGAGCACCCGGGCCCGATGTCCGCCGGGCCGCAGTTCAACGTGCCCAAGTTCACGGTGACGGCGCCTCCCGGGGAGCACCGCCGCCTCAGCCATGGATTCGCGGGGTTCCACGGTTTCGCTCTTCGTCGACATTCTAATACGGTCTGCGCAAGGATGATTTGCAAGTGTGAACGCGTTTTTTGTTTTTCATTTGACGTTAGTGATTCAGTAACATGAGTGTAATTTTAACGTATTCTAACAGCTGCAGCATGTGGAAAGGTAAACTTTGTAACAAAAACACGCTGATATAAAAGCATGCTCGTATTTCGTGGTTTTACACGTACGCTTTTAAAAGTTATTAAAATTATGATCATGAGGATTTCAATAAATTCCAAATATTAACAGTGTACCTTACACTTCAGGAGCATTTCAGGTGCAATATCTAGTTTATTTATTGCAAATAATTGAAGTATAAATTACCCGTACTATTTAATAAGATAATTTTATCGCCGCGAAGGTAATTAAAAGCATAATACATTTGTTATGAAAAACTCAGCATTAATTTTTAAAAGTCAGCATTTTTGCTCTCATATCAAACGCTTTTATTTTATCTACGCAACGTAAAATAAGAAACGCAGACATTGTTTACCAAAAGCAAGTCAGAAATAGGCTACAAAATAGTGTTTTTAATAATATTTTGCGAGGTGTTTCTTCCTAACATTTTACTGTTTGCTTTATTGGGCTACCTTGTGATATCATACCTTATCACTATATCCATAAAGTCAGTTCATTATGATTCTGTACTGCGGCAAGTATAACGCCTATTTGTTACTAATATTTAAGGTACTATTGTTTATATTTTCGCGGTATTTTAACTAGTTCATCAACAATGCCACGCTGGAGTATACATGAGGTATTGTCAATGTGTCGTTTTTATGTAACATTAACTGCAACAATTCTCGCCTTACTACATTCAAGTGTGTTTGTGTAACTGAAATGATGATCCGTGTGTTACACTTGACGAGCTTGCGTGAATACTCGTAGAGGAAAAATAAGTAATTAATTTCTTAACTGCGTGTTTTCCAATCCGACTAAGCTAATTTTACTACTCTCTCTTTAAATATACCTATGTACAGTTATTGGGTATATGTTTGATTTATTTTCTTTCTGTCTCATGATTTTGTTAAAATGTTCTCTAATATCTTCAAGTTAATCAGTTGTCTTTTTGCATTTTTGAGATACGTATTTTCCTTGTGTTTTGTGTATGTGTATCAAGCATTTTGTCCATATTGTTGTGATGACTATTTTCTTCTTGTGATACGTCAGTGTTTTAACGATTGTGCCTAATTAATCAATAAAGTATGTTTTCCTAACCATTTTATAAAATCTTTTTATATATTATCATTTTCTTTCATAGTGTTAAGGTTATAAAAATATGCTTATTATAAAATACTTATATCTACACTGCACCATTTATTTTGTCGTCGCCAAATTCCAACACATTCTTTAATAGAATATACACTATGTCCTTATCAATTATGTCATATTGAACGAAAAGGTATCCTTTATGATGATCACAATGAATAAAATAGAAAGTATTACGAAAGTTAAACTACGGTTATCTAATAATAGCCTGTTTTATATGGACATTTTCCTCATCGTTTAAGGAGTTACTATTATGTATCGATCTACTGTTAATTTCACTTTGTGTTACATAGAAAAATTATGCCATTTCTGTTGTTAGCTATTTAATTTTTTGTATCTACTGACAAATTGTTAAATGTGTACCTCTAAACTCTGATGAGATACTATTTAGAATATATTGAATTGCATCTATCAATAAATATTGCTTGTTAACACAAGTATCTTCTTTGCCATAAAAAAGTAGCCTAAATAAAGTCATGAAATTAATTGATAGCGCTACTGCCACTCACGTCATAGAGTATGGTAGTCCCGTTGGTTACAATAATACAATGGATCCGAAATAGTTCTTCAAGAATAAAATTCACGACTTACACTCGTTCAGTAGTCTGATATTTTTATTCGTTAGGCAGATGAGTATATGGCTCACGCCCCATTTGCGATATTTGGTTGTGATTGTTAATGGGGTTATGTTGTATTGCAGAGCCTCCATCGCAGCGAGTCGATGGTGTCGCTGGCGTGCTTCAAGACGCTCTCGCAGCTGGTGACGAGCGAGACCGCCGCCGAGCTGCACCAGTACCTCGCCAACAACAAGAACATCAACGTAGACGACAGGGACGAGGTATGGACACCAACACATCAACCACGCTTATTTACTTACTACGCTTACTCAAGCGCGGACAAATGGGCAGGGCACATTGCGAGTAGAACAGACGGCCGCTGGGGTGGTAAGGTCTTTGAGTGAATGCCGCGTGCAGGAGGCCGCAGCCGTGGCAGGCCGCCACCCCCAGGTGGACCGAAGATCTAGTGAAGGTCGCGGGAGTCCCTTGGATGCGGCTGGCACAGGACCAATGTGTGTGAAGAACTTTTGGGGAGGCCTATGTCCGTCCAGCAGTGGACGTCTATTGGCTGAAATAATGATGATCAACTCAGAGTTTAAAAAATGGCTGTAACATACGGACGACCAGATAGACATGACGAATCTATAACGTTTTGTTTTTTGCCATTTATAAAAAGTGGGCTAAAGGGCTTTTAACTGTGGGAGAGCCACGCTTCAGCATGAATGGGCCGGCTCGACCGGAGTGATACCACTGCCTCACAGAAAACCGGCGTGAAGCAGCCCCTGTGCTGTGTTTCGCCGAGTGAGTGAGGGTACCGGAGGCCCACTCGGGGGGGGAAGGGGATAAAAGGTTGGCAGCGCACTTGTAACTCCACTGGTGTTGCAAGTGTCCATGGGCGGCGGCAATTGCTTACCATCAGGTGATCCGCCTGCTCGTCTGCCACCTATCACATAAAAAAAAAAAAAACTTTAGTCTCCGTTTTGTAATAAGGGGGCAACAGTTTTGGCAGAAGTGTGTTATGGAGAGCAATAATAATGTGGATCCGTCATCCTATATCGTGGCATGTTAATAAGAATTAGCGTAGCAACGCTAACTGTTTATAGTGCACCCCAATGTCCAAACAAAGAAATCGAAAGAAACGTGACCAAGACTGTTCTTCCGTAGATTTATCCTATCTTCCACTAACTTGTCAATAATGGACTTCAAGGGCATTACTTATTTTTGTGCTTCCTTGGAAATTAATGTCATGTGAGTGACACGTGTTTAGAGTAAGATCGTTTTTAGGGTTCCTTAGCCACATGGCAAAAAAGGAACCCTTATTGATTCGTCATGTCTGTTTGTCCGTCCGTATGTTACAGCCAATTCCGTATGTGCTTGTTGTTCAAGAACTACTTAAAACTGAAAAAAAAATGTGTAAACGGAAAAAGAAGTATTTATGGTCAAGTCTTCAAAAATGAAATTGAAGTTTCTATTTTTTTTTCTAAACTGAATAGTTTGCGCGAGAAACACTTCCAAAGTGGAAAATAATCTGTGCACCTTCTCTAACTTCTAAAGAGGATGATAAAACAAATAGAAATATAATTATTTTACCATAAAAACTACTAACGAAAATTGGTGTATACGAGATCTAGTCAAAAGGATTTTTTTAATACGTCAGAAATCGTTAACTGGAATTCACCTATAAAATTACATTCAATTAACATTAATTTCAATTCAATTACTTGCTGCAACGGAACCCTTCATGGGCGAGTCCGACTCGCACTTAACCGCTTATTTATTAAATTTGGTTAGAATCATTTTCGAACTATGTATATTGAACGCAAACACAGCACATTTTTCTCTAAGAAAGACAAATAATAATTTAGTAACATATGAACTGGGCTAAATTACGCTGCTTGGATCACTCAATGGGGTTATCGCGTGTGAAAAATCCGCTAGATAGATTATGTACAGACAACCACACATCAGGTTACCACAATTTGTCAAAATTCCTCAGGTGATATTGAACCAAACGTGTTTGACATAGAGTTGAGAATTGATTGAAGAAATTTGACAGATTTGTATACATTGATGTGTGGCTGTATGTACTGTAGAACCGAGGTCCACCTACACAGTGATTAGTTATTTTTGATGTGAGATGTCAAAATGTCACTAAACAACCAACGACGTTGAAGTTGGCTGATAATTTGACAAACAGACAGACAGTGAAATTATCTGTGGGAGGTAGTTCTGGCAACATTTTGTTGTCCAGTGGTGTTCAATCATCAAGATAACAAAATGCTAATGTTTACTTGTTGCAATACAACATAACTATACCTATATGTATAATGCATCAAGAAAGTAATGAAATTAATTAATGACGCCACTGCCTCCTACGTCATAGAGTATGGTAGGCCCATTGGTTATAATGATATTTTGGAACTCCATAATAGTTCATCCTACTACTATTATAAAGGCGAAAGTTTGTAAGTATGGATGTATGGATGTTTGTTACTCTTTCACGTAAAAACTACTGAATGGATTTGAATGAAACTTTACCACAATATAGCTTATACATCAGAATAACACATAGGCTACAATTTATAAAAATATATTGTGTGGATTTTCCAAAATATGGCGGTAAGTGTCAATAATTAACTCCACACGTACGAAGTCGCGGGCGGCCGCTAGTATAGAATAAATTTCACGACTTTATTGACAGAGAATAGACTTAATTAATTCCTTACAATGTTGTGATGTTTAATGTAATTAAATAAATGGCGTACTGATTAAAATCAGTTTTATCTAGTTTCTGAAGATAATAATATTTAGAGAAGTATGTAATTAATCAAGTTTATAATATTATCGTGTTGAAATTCTGACACGTTTTATTCATAATTGTTAACTTCATTAGAAACATATTATCAGCATCTTTTTATGACTTTTTCTGATAACAACAGCCTACTTACTATCATTGTAAATAACATGTTCTAAAGTAGGAAAGGTAATTTGGTATCAAAGATAACTTTGTACCTACTGCCATTATTTTTGTATTTTCCTCAAATTCCACCGGGTAGTAATTAAAAAATATTTTTCTACTCATCTATTATTATATAATAATATTATTATATGATTTATCCTTTTCATAGCGGTAAGTTGGGTGCTACATTCAACAAAAGCCTATGCTCCTTACTATAGTCTGTTTCAATTATGATGTCCCTCTGGACATTTCGAAGAACGTAACTCTGCATGTTACGTGTACGTAACGCGCGATATCTATAGATCAAATCAAATATTATATCTTTTTGTACTTGGTAGTAGATCGTCATTAGGAAAATATACAATTATACAAAAATACCCTACAATTATAGTCTGTTTACAATACATTCAATTATGAAGTCCCTTTTTGTATTTGGTTGTTAATCGTCATTTAAAAATTATACAATAATTCAAAAACATCCTACAATTGATTCACAAGCAAAATTAACATATTGTTTTTGAATATAATGCTCAAAACAATGTAAACTTCAAAATAAAACAATAGTTATTTTTGCGCGATTGCGGTTACGTACTATGGTTTGTGATTGACTTTTGAACATAGTGATGCACCTCAAGTATTCGGCATGTCCCAGAGATACAAAATTCTATATTTGCCGATTTAAAAAAATCGTGTTCATTAATCATCATCTGCCATTTTGAGTGTCACTTCAATCACTACGAGGAGAGTGCAGAAAAGCCAACGACTAAGTCTGCAGCATGAAACAATAGCGATGACCTTGAGTGCGCAGAAACCAATTTTAGTAGAAATTCATCTGTTCTACAAGTGCGCAAACTAACGGCCATCGCTATTGTTAGATGCCGCGGACTATACAATAAGACGTACGTGTTTTTCTTAAGTTAGTTTGTTGTTTTGTTGTTGAGTGTCGTTTATTGTTTTGTTTGTAATGCCAAATAAAGTCTAAAAGTGTTCTTTCGACAATCTCTAAAAAACCTTAGTTGTTGAAAGTTACTTTGATTAAAATTGGTTACAAATCGATAATCGATGCCGCTGAATATCGATTTCAAAGAGTACTTCCTTAGTACTGAACTTTTGACATCTTTCCAAAGGGACATCATAATTGAAATAGACTATAAACCTACGCGACTGTATAAAATTACTTGGGACCTTAGGTCCGTCTAAGATGAGACTAGGTCAGGTTAAGGTGCGACCTTAAATCTTGAAAGGAAATAATCTTTAATGAGTTGCAAAGGATAGATGAGATACAAAAAATCCCATATGGTGAAACTCCTTTAGAATGCCTCTTTCTAACAGATACGATAGGTTTACCTAAACAAACATTGTTATCGATGTGTCAACATCATCATCATTTCAGTCAGCCCACAACCACCTACTGCTTACTATGCAGTGCTTAGTATAGCCCTCTTCTCTATCACACCACTCCCTTCGGTCAGCTGCCAGCCTCATTGATAGTTTCCCCACTACCATTACGAATTTACGATATAGGACGACGTCCTGTGAGTAAACTACCTGTCAGTTGCTCCGACGATATTGTGTCAACGGCTTGGGGGCAATTCGTCCCAAATAAAAACTCATCCCAAAATTTCAATATATTTTTGCAGGTTACTGTTCTAGTCGTCTACTGTACAACGTCACAAATATTTATTTTTTTGTAGAATTTATTAAATATTATCATGACAAAAATATTGGTTAGGTTAGGTTAGAACAGTGACCCGCAACAAAAATCGTGAAATTCTGGGACGAATTTCCCCCTAACCCTTGTCAACATAAGACTTTAAAATTGGTACTTTTGAAATGATCTCACAGAATGGCACAACAGCGCTCATGTGCGCCTCAGAGGGCGGGCACGCTGCGGCCGCGCGGGCGCTGCTGGCGGCCGGCGCGGACGCGGGCGCGTGCGACGCGGACGGCTGGACCTCGCTCGCGTTCGCCGCGCGCGGCGGACACCTCGCCGCCGTGAAGGACCTGCTGGATGCCGGCGCACGCGTTGACTCGAGAGACTGTGTACGTTTATACCATGATTTACAGTTCTGTTTGGTCTAAGATTGACCCCATAATAGCGTCTTTTGAGCGTTGCCGGCGACGGCGTCGACACAACGCCCAATAACGCTACCTAGTGTGGGGAGGTCGGCAAGACGCCGACACTCAAAGGACACTAAGCGTTCCGAAGTACGTTGATTGACCTGATGACAGCACCCCTGTGTTCTGTTTATTAATTTTGTGCAACCACGTAAAAGTATCTTTTGTATGCCTTGAGCATTCGTATTTTCCTGGCAAAGGAAATAACATACTGAAAAATGTATGGAAAAGATCAAGTGGGACTCAAACCCCACAACCGTCCACAGACCGGGTGGCTGGTCTACCGATTAAACTAACCGAACCCCGTACTAAACCGACGAAAGTGAAGAAGGCTGTTTAAATTTTATTAAAGTAAGTTAGGTACACTCTCTATATACACTTTTTCGTACACACATGGTAACTACAGTCAAGCTATTCTTGTTGTTGGAATAATTACGCGTGCATATGCAATTTGACATCTCGAATGCACAGCCGCATCTCGCTGTAGCTTATTATGGTCGCAAAGGAATAAATTGTTATAAGTCTCTCATTCTCAACTCATAAAGAATGTTGTCATGTTCTAGGTACATAATCCAGAAAATTAAGATATGTCACAGGTCTGAGTTCGCATACTTGTATGCCGTTATATTTTATTGCCTATTCGATCTTGTAAGGATTCAAAAGTAGGATAATATTTTTTCATAAAATTTATTAAATATACGAAACTGAGAATCATCAGTACATATCATGAAGTTTCTCAAAATATACCTGTATGGTTAGCTAATAATATTGGTCAACGTAAATTTATAATTTGCTATTACAAAGTTGTTACAAGGCGTAGACGTCCGTTAGGAACGGGTAAAGTTTGTAGCCTAAGATCCCACTGCTCAATTCTGCATCTATTTTTTTGATAAAATTAATCATAAAATAAAGAAGTGTTCAATAGATTCATGATAGGTGGCCTATAAAGAATGGCCTCAATGACCCATAATATATATAATATTTTTGAATATTTTATTAGATAATGGAATTGAAGATAAGATAAAAAATTACATCTACAGGATGTATCTGTGAACATGTACATACCATTTTAATTATCAAAATTGTAATTTTTGAATACTTCCTCATCATTCATTTAAGATTATTTTCATCAAAAACAGATACCTGCGGAATTGATCAGTGGGATCTTAGGCTATTGTGAGCATAGGTCATTTACTATTCAATGAGCTGGTACCTTTATCTGTTGAGTAACTGACTACTGATTTAATCAAATGGAAATAGTAATTACGGAAATTCCATGCATTCCCAACATAATATTAACCTGCAGTGAACTTTGAAAAAGTAATGACACTATTATAAGAGTATTTTTGCTGGCAATTTTACTAAGATGAGACAGCTGTTGTTCCTTTTCACGGTATCTTCGTTGTTCCATCACAGAGTGTGTCTAATTATATCTGGATTGTTTTGACTCGTCGAAATAATTTTAATATTCAAAAGGAATGCGTAAAAGTTTCATTGTGTTCATCATTGAAACCATATGTGAAATTATTATTTATGCATCGTTTCCAGACGTTCGTATTAGTCTGACTCTCTTTTGTAAAATTAAAAACGGTTGTTTATATGAAAATAGTCAGTAGGTACTAAATCCTATATCGTTTAAAAATTATTTAATTAAAATAAATTAATTCATGGATTTGATTAGGAGCTAAGTAGCTTAAGCACATGTAGAAATCAAATAGAGGAATAATAAATATAACAAATACTTATTAGGTATATAATATAAAAAAATAAATACCTATTACGCCCAAACACTGAACTAACTCAAATGTTCATAACTCGTTTTCTGGTCTCAGTTGTAGTAATATACACAATGTGCTTGAAGATAACAAAAAAAAACATACAGTCGGATATTGAGATCAACCTACTTCGAAGTCTATTAAAAATATTTAAACAAACATGCATGAAAGTTTCGGTGCATCAAGCTTCGGTCACCGAGACGTAGGGCCGCGGCGCGCATGCGCTTTTACTGACCCAAATATTTATAATAGAGCAATGACCAAAACGTATTCTGGACTGTGTACTCAAAATTGTTTATTTATACTTGAGGTGGAGCCTTGCCAAGAAGTCAGTGACATCTACAACAGCATATTCTTACTTAAATAAAGTTAAACAATTGTCCCTTACAGACAAAATATGTCACTCACTACAGCTGTTGTTTTGACTCACGATTAGCATCTCTAGATTTAAATATGTTTAATTTAAGTTTTAGTACATTGACTCTGACGAAAATTACCATATAAACTTGAATCCGAAATATTGTTCCCCGTTGCATACATACATCGTAGCTTTATTTTATTATTGACATTTTGATAAGACACAATCATTAGTACGAGTAATATTACAAGTTCAGTGAGCTACTTATAAGATAACAAACGCGTTCATATGAATACAAACCCTCTACTATAATAGATTATGACATATCATATGGACGCTAACGGTTTGATACGAAACAACTATATAATTAAAAACACACTAACGTTTAGTACAAAATTAAATTTCACTAATATTAGAATATTTATGATTCTCTATATGATCCACCGTACTCAAAAAGATCTATGACTGCCTACACTATCAATTTATAAATCATACATTACGAATATAAATGTTGTGTTAACACAGCCAACGTGGTGTTTCATGATTTTTAATAGTTTTACTGCAGAAAATAGGCCAAGCAGTGCGTAACGAACAGATGTGAATGATAAGTTTGCATGACAGCTATGATTGACATCTTCAAAGTCAGCAGAACTAAAATATGAGGCGATCTAAAGCAGCCTTGGGACCTAGAATGCTATTATTAATGCTTTCTCTGACTAGTAAGATGTTATACTATCCATTATGTTTAATTATAATGTAACAAATAACCATTTTATAATGGTATTAATTCGAGAAGTGGCTATGAAACAACTCACTAATGTCACTATTTGTTTATCTGTACTTTTCTTAAGAGGTAAATCAGTTATGTTGGTCACGGTGAGATAATGTTTGGATACAGTGATATGGATAATATGCATGCTAAATTGCTAATTGTTATCTGGACAAAAGGCATAATTTGACTGGTTTACCCGGTACCAAACCAGACGATACCCATATGTTGCCATAGTAGATGACGCACTAAAACCAGTGTTCTACGTGTCCAGTCATAACAACAATAAAGTGATGATTCGTCCGCCTACGAGGAGTGCGTAAGATCAGACGACTGATTTCTCACAAACCAGTTAGAGAATTTGCAACGGGTCACTATCACATACGTCACTCACGCGTTT
Organism: Cnaphalocrocis medinalis; assembly: GCA_014851415.1. Classification (NCBI taxonomy): domain Eukaryota; kingdom Metazoa; phylum Arthropoda; class Insecta; order Lepidoptera; family Crambidae; genus Cnaphalocrocis; species Cnaphalocrocis medinalis. The sequence continues at coordinate 10,210,057 of CM026279.1, forward strand.
TCGAGGATGAAAGGTCACAAGACTTGTTTATCACACGTTTTTTCGAATGCAAATCTGATATGAATCAACATAAATAAGAAAACATTTAAAAGGTTAGGTCTTTAACGACACGTGTCTTCGATTAGTCTTCCTCGTGTGATCATTGCAGTTGTAATTATCAAAACGATCTTATCATAATAATGAATACGGTTCTAATTAATTATTATAAATTAGAAAAAATGATAAAAACTTGTTATGACTGTGTCTATGGATAGACGGCTATAGAATCCGTCTGCTAATCGACCGCCTGTCTCATAAAATAAAATGATACACAATTTCTAACTGAAAACGTTTGAAAAAGTTGAAAAAGTGATCTCAACGGCCACAAAATTATTTTGTGCAACAGCGCTGTTATTAGTAGGTTTTCAGCTATAGACATTTTGAATTTCAAATATGCCATCCTCAGTAAATGTCAAATAGCGCTCTTTTGCGACTGGAGCCATCATTTGCGGCGACACAATTAACTCGTTCACGCTATGTCGAGGGTTTCTCTGATCGAAGAAAGCTACCTGCAAACATGAACCTTTTTAAAAATAGTTCAATTTGTAGATGACATTTTAATGTTTATTGTCCTGTCTATGGATAAGTAGTTCAGAACAAGATTGCTAGCTAGCTGAAGATTAAAAACTTAACATGTAAAAAAAAAGAAATTATTTTACATTTATCTTTAAAATATTATTAAAATTACAGGGTGGCTGGACGCCTCTAATGTGGGCCTCGTACAAAGGGCACGAAGACGTGGTGGCCCTGCTACTAGAAAAGGGAGCGGATGTGCACGCGCACGGCAACTATAATATAAAGTAAGTACTTCATATTTTACTTAAACTCGTTTGTCGCATTTAAACTATGTACGGCATTGCTGTCGTTAAACAATGAAAACAGTGGACCGGAGAAGAATCGGGCGTATGACCGACGATTTAACAATTAACATGTTTCTGCAAACCTTCATAAGAAGAGCGTATTCTTTTTAAAAGGCCGGCGGTGTGGTGTTTAAATCACTTACCATCAGGAGATATGTCAGCTCGTCTATGCCCTGTGTTTGCTTTAAAGTGCGACCCACTAACAAGCCATTACGCCGGCGGGGCAGACGATATTGATTAACATTCGAATATTGAACCACGTTCGTTTCTATATCTCTATTATTTTGTCATTACGCAAATTAAGATCGAAAACGATATTCTCATCGTTAATGTAATTACTACACTCACGCGAATGTGTCGTCTTATTCAAATATAACTAATTGATAGGATCATCCATCATAATAATTTAATTCGAAACGTTCGTTATTACATTAAATCCCGTAACAAATTTACATTCGCATTACATTTGCTCATCGTTTGAATATAACGTGTCGCGGTTACGAGAGAAAATATTTATTATCTTTTCTCACTGGACCGGATACATAATTTCGTTACAATGTGTGTCAACTAAGAAATTTCTGCGGTTGTAAATATTTATTTATAATGTTCCAATTACGTCCAATGTCAAACATGTAAAGTAAACGATATGGAGAAGAAAATGACATACCAAGATTGTGATATGTTTACAATCGTAACAAACATGTTTGCGGTTAGAGCTGACGTCGTTAATAAGTTGTAGGTTTAAAGTATACAGAGAACTTACGGGATGACATTTATGATGTTGTGGAAACAGAATGGTAATGGTATGCAAATGCATGGACGTTTGTATATGCGGACGTCATGTCAATAAGATGGCGATTTTGAAAACCTTGACCAATACATTCATGTCAACATATTAGTTACGGTGCTCTAAAATTCATAGTTAAAGAAAATGGTCGTGAATGTTTGCTTAATTACAATGAAGATACCTAGAAAAACGGGTTTTTAACAAAAATAATGTATTAGTTTGGTGAGTGTTTTTGATGTTGTATTAAAACGGTTACGTTTATGTAATATGCGACATAAGTGCAGCTGGATCACCTGATAGCATGAGATTACCAGCGCCCATGGAGAAGTCAAGACAGACTAGCAACTTCAATGGGAAAAATCTGTGGAAAATCCACTGGGTGGCATTTTATACGACTGATGTCCATCTACCAAGCCTCTATTTTCCGTGCTTGTGATATTTATCGCTATTCTCGATATATAAAAAAGTATTTTTTTTTATTTATAATAAGCTTAGTAGTAGTATCAGCCTATATATACTGCACTCCACTGCAGGACAAAAGCTTCCATCATAGAAATCGAGTCATCACCACTATGATAATGGACTTGCCTTTAAATAAATAAATAAGCTGGGCTTCAGTCCAACAGCACTCCATCTAGCGGATTTGTCACACGCAATAGGCCCCATAGAATTTACCTCTCTATTAAGTGTATCAATGAGGGTGTTTGCAAATGCAAAATCCGATAGATGGCGTTACGTTGACGTCAAAGTTGGACCTCAACAACTTTGACGACATTGGTTGTTTCATAATTTAACTTCATAATTTTGACATCAAATGTAACCGATCCACTCGTTGTTGGACCTGCCGTCTACTTCACGCGATCTATCGGATTTTGCATTAGCAAACACTTTTTTTATAGGGTATTTGACTAATCTCGATATAGTAAAAAATATTTATACTTTTCCAAAATACTGGTAAATAAGAACCAACGGCCAAAATTTTCAGTTAAAAATATAAAGTCTAGCTGGTTTTATGAGCATTCAAAGTTTCATGGGCAAGTCCATTTTTAAAGTATAAAATTTTAAAAAAATAATTATATTATTGAACTACCCGTACATTTTTCACCAACTTTTATTATGAAACCATTTACTTAAACGAAACATTTGATATAGCTACCAAACAAAATTTACTAGACGCGCATACAAGATACGGGCGTGTGACGTCACTTACCTGTAGCCATTTTGTATAGAGCGTTTTTGGGCTTGCCCAAAATATGTGCTCTTAAAGTTGTGATATCTCAGGTGATTCAAATCAGAATCGAGCAATTCTTTCAGTAATGTTTCTTAAATTGAGAGGTCTTTTGATTAAACACATAATTTTTTTTTGTCAAATACCCTATTGTTTTTATTTTTCTTACAGTTCATTAGTATGGGCGGCGGGCCGACGGCACAGCGGCGTCGTCCAACGGCTGCTGGAGGCAGGCGCGCGGGCGAACTCGTGCGACAAGTACGCCACATCCGCTCTGACGTGGGCGGCGCGCGCGGGTGACGTCACGTCCTGCGCGGCGTTGCTGCGCGCCGGCGCCGACCCGAACACCGCCGGCATGTATTGCTGGACGCCGCTGTTGCAGGCTACACATGGTGAGTGTTACAGAATAACAGTACCTACATAGTAGGTATACAAGGTATACCTGTGTATATTTACGTTACTACTACTACAGCAACTACTCTAAAGAACATTGATTCTATTACTTTTAAAAATTTATCGAAAAATTGATTCTCCCTAAACAGAGTTCCAATTGCTTGTTTTTGAGTGCCTATCTCACTATAGTAAGTACCTACTGGTAGTAGGTATTTTAGGATAAAGTCTATAGGCGGCGGCATTAGCTTACCAGCAGGTGATCCGTCTGCTCGTCTGACACCTATCACATAAAAATAATAAGCTCTTTCTTTCCTCTACCCAAAGGGTGTCTATTGTACTGTCTTTTGTTGTTGTTCCATACCTGTATTTTGTTACTGTCAATAAAGAACACTATCTATCTTTAGCGTGACTAAATAGTTAACTATGGAATTATGTGGAATTGTTATACTTGTAGCAATCCACCTTGTGGCAGAAGACCAAGATCAGAACCAATGTTTCTGATTCGTCTCCCCTCTTTTTCCCTTTATTACTTTGTATAAAGTAGTATTTAAATATTTGTATTTTTCGCAGGGAACCATTTCGAGATAGTCCAAATGCTGCTGGAGCACAAACCGAACGTCAACGCGTTGGACAAGGACGGGTTCACGGCTCTCGCCATCGCGTGCAAGGAGGGATTCTACGATATCGCTTTAGCTTTAATTAACTCCGGTGCTTATATTAATGTACAGGTAAATATTTTTCTTTGCGTTGTTTGTGTGGCTTTAGGGGCAATGGGAGGCGAACAGACGGCCGTTGGGGCGGAAAGGTTTTCGAGTGGAGGCCGCGTATAGGAAGTTGCAGCCTTTTCAGGCCGCCACAAGGCGAACAGACAATTTGGTGAAGGTCGCGGGAATTCCCTGGATGCGGGTTGCTTGCACAGGACCGATTCGTGTGAAGAACATTACCCAGCCCGTTAGGGGTCCATTACGGAACAACTATGTCTAGCAGTGGACGTCTATTGGCTGAAGTAATGATGATATATTTTTTGTTTTATTAACATTCGTATAACATCTCAAACATAGTTCTAATCCACATAAGGTCACATGATGTTTTTAACAACTTTTTGCATTTCCGACCAAATATAACTGTGTCTAGCGGCTCAGTTTTTGTCAGACTTTCCAAATTTTTACTTTTATTTTGCATTTGGTATGTCTTGGCTTCTCCTTCATATGCGCCCTATATCGCTATACAGGGCATACGTTGCGCTCAATGGTGCAAAATAGGACAGACTTCTCCTTAGTTTGAGATTTTTAATACATCACATTGCTTAACTTCGAAAATAATTTATCTAACATCCTTTCACATTTCAGGATCATTCAAAAGACACGCCCCTAATACACGCAGTAAAGGGGGGCCACAAGAACATAGTGGAGGCTCTGCTCAAGAAACACGTGGACGTGGACCTGCCGGGCAAGGAGAAGAAGACGCCGGTGTACACGGCCGTCGAGAAGGGCCACGTGGCGATACTGAAGCTGCTGCTCGCTTCCAACCCGGACTTGGAGCATACTACCATTGTAAGTACAAATGTTTCCTGATACTTGCAGTAAAGGGGGCCACCAGAACATAGTGGAGGCCCTGCTGGAGGGCCATGTGGCGATAACCCGGTCGCTTCTAACCCGGACTTGAAGCATACTACTATTGTAAGTACAAATGATTCCTAATACACGCAGTAAAGAGTGCACGGACGGAATGCGGTAAGAATGGAGAGTTCCGTTTTAAGATTTAAGATCAATCTTGTGTATGTTTTTAAATGTTCGTTGTTTCTAGTTTCCATAGCACAAGGGAAAACCTTAAATTGGGATTAGGTATGTGATGTTGGGTCTTACGACGTAAATGTCCAGATTTCGTTAACTCTCATTCGTTTTGTTCCAGAGTGGAGATACGCCGCTGATGCGCGCGGTGCGCTCGCGCAACGCGGAGATGGTGCAGTTATTACTAGAGCGCAAGGCGCGCGTCAACGTGGCCGACAACCGCGGCGACACCGCGCTTCACATCGCCATGCGCGCGCGCTCCAAGGTTAATTAACGCCCTTTTATTTGCCCAGGAGAAACCATCATGGACTTCACCTTGTCACATGTGGGGGACAAGGTGGTGTGTGGGACTCTAACCCTAACCAAAACCCCCGGAGTGTCCATCTCAGCAATCGCGAATTTGCGATCGGTTACCCCACAGCTGGTACTGGACTGTACCGCTAATACACTAACGCCCTTCCGTAGCCCCCAGTAGGGCAGGGCTGGCAACCGGTTTTTAATTAACCAGGTTAATATCGATCTGAAACAGGTTTTTTTCGTAAGGGTTCGTTCGGAGCGGAACCGATTCGCGAGCGATATTGCTTCTGGGATAAACCTGGTTAATGCCACGATGCGCGTGAATAGTGCAGCGATATATTTTGTCTCTTTTTATCGCGTGACGCGATTGGACGCGATGCTTGCGATCTCTTTCCCTTACAATCGTTGCTTTTCATTTAAAGGCGGAGCGAGCGAAATCATTTAGGTTTTAACCAGGTTTTGGCAGCGGAATCAAAACCTAAACGGTCTAAGAGCTAAACCAGAAATAATACCGGTTTCAACGAGTGGAATCGAAATCAAAACGCTCTTTTCAAAATGTATGAAGCTGCGCGAAACCTGGTTGCAAATTTTAACCAGGTATTCCAGCCTTGCAGTAGGGTTGTCAGATACTGTACTTATAAGTATCAGAAATGCCAAAAATAAGGCACTTTCAGTACCAAATGACATTTAGACAAGTACTTATACCAGGGGGTCAACAATACTTATTTAAGAGGGGCTGTTGTATCTGAATTAAAATTCTAAACTTTGCAACTCCCGACGAGCCCTCTAGCTCATACCCCTTACATCTCGGAAGTATTTTGCTTAAATTTACAGGTTACTGACCGTGTGCATATCGTCATTCCATCTAGCCGGAAGGCGTTTTCCGACTCGCAGCCTCTCGAACTTTTTAGAATAGTAATAATATTTTTTCCTTCTATATCTTTTCAGCAAATAGTAGAAATTCTCCTAAGAAATCCAAAGAATAGTCAATTGTTATACAAGCCGAACAAGCTCAACGAAACGCCGTACAACATCGACATGGGGTACAACAAGACGATACTGGGACAAATCTTCGGCGCTCGGAAACTTAACACGAACGAAGACAATGAGAATATGCTGGGATACGAGTTGTATAGCGCGGCGTTGGCCGATATGTTGTCGGAGCCGAGTCTGTCAGTCCCCATCACTGTGGGACTGTACGCGAGGTGGGGGTCGGGGAAATCGTTTTTGCTCAGTAAACTTAAGGGTGAGTTTTGCATGTTTTTGTTGCTAATTTACGACTAAATAGTTCTTTAGGTTTTCGCGTTGCATGCAACTACACATATTTACGTCCTTAAAAAATTATATCAGGCTAATTCCCTTCTGTAATAATAGTAGTTATTTACTTGGCAGTCCCGGTGATGCAGTGACTTGTGTATCGTACTTTAAAAGTGCTTGGGGTCAGTTTTAGCTCGAAGTCTGATCTTATGCGACGTTATCACAATAATAACGAATAACGATTGCGTTAGCTCAGTTATATAACCGTTTGTAGGTTCTTATTCAGAATATTAACCAATCGAATATCTAGTATAGACCACTAGTGATTAAGACCTTATCCGGAAGAGCCGAATCAGTCGCGATTTTAGTTACACTGGCGTAAATGTTCTCCACAACTGAAACACATTTCCTTTTGAGCAAATAATCTATTTAGAAATGCCTTCTATTTGCGCGTAATTCTGGACAGGGCAGGGCAAAAGCACGTGACAGATAAAAAATGTTGTCACTTGTGAAACAAAAATCGAAAAGACGATAAAATTGACACACAGCGCCATCTATTGGCAAATATCGGAACTAACAGCTAAATTATATCCCGAAACGAAGTGAGAGCGGGCCACTAGTAATTAATAAACAAGTTTTCTACAGAGGAGATGAAGAACTTCGCCCGTCAGTGGAGCGAGACGGGGTGGGCGTGGTCGTGGGCGGTGTCGTGGGGCGCGTGGCACGCGGCGCTGGCGCTGGGCGCGGCCGCCGCCACGGCCGGCGCGCCCGCCTACGTGGCCGGGGGACTCGTGTTCCTGCTGTTCGCCGCCGCCTACCTCGCGCTATACATACTTTGGTACACGGGGAACAAGTGAGTTTAGCATAAAATAAAATTTAGACGGCATTTACTCGAGAATATACTATACGGCACATACAATTCAGATACGGCGGAGTCCGCGCGGCCAGGTATGAACGAATAATAAGCGGTAATGTACATAAGATCCGTGCTGTTTCCGCCTTGTCTGAACCGGGCCTACAGGAATTACTTTAAAGCATATGACAATACGCCCTATTGGTCTAGTGGTTTAAGTACCGGGCCGTGATCTCGGGGTCCCGGGTTCGATTCCCGGGTCGAGCAAAAGTATGTTTCGAATTTTTCAAACATAGCTCGGGTTTGTGATCACCAATCCGCATTAGGCAAGCGTGGTGATTAAGCCTAATCCCATCATAGTAACGATAACTTGATTTCTATGATGGAGGCCTTTGCCCTGCAGTGGGACCGTATATAAACGAGCAAGCGTGTCACCTGATGGTAAGTGAACACCGCCGCCCATGGACATCAGCTACACTAGAAGGAGTGCGGATGCGTTGCCGGCTCTTTAGGAAGGTATAGGCTCTTGTCTTGAAGATTTGGATGTCGTACCGGTTCGAAAATACCGCTGCGGGAATTTGATTCCACAATGAGGAGGTGCGCGGCAGAAAGTGTCGTGTAAAGCGCACGATAGAGGATTGCTAACCATCCAGGTGAGTTTAGCACAAAATAAAATTTAGACGGGATTTACTCGAGAACATCAAAACGGCCCGATTCAGATACGGCGGAGTCCGCGCGGATGTGAGGCGCGGGTCGAGTGACGGTAGGCGCGCGGATTAGCAATCCGCGCGGACAGGTATGAACGAATAATAAGCGCTAATGTAAATAAGATCCGCGCGTTTCGAGACCGTGCGGTTTTCGCCTTGTCTGAACCGGGCCTAGAGGAATTACTTTAAAGCACATTACATTTGGGAAAACTTCGCCCCGCTATTTGTTGCGCACGCTCCATTAATACTTCATTCATTGGGATGGGTGGGGCGTGGTCAGAGGGAGGGGGCGTGGCACGTAGCATTAACACTGGGTATGACCTGCTCTCCCGCCACGATGCCAAGGCAGAGTGTTTGATAACTACACTACAACATTCGCAGCGTCCTTCATCCTCAGGCAAGGTACTATGTGAGTCGCTGTAACGTATATTCTAGAGCTACCAAATCCAACTGGATGCTCGTCTACATTGCAGCTATCTTGTGGAAAAACTACGCCCTCCATTGAATCGTGACTTCCTGGGCGGAAGCATAATGGTAGTTTTGGATAGGTAAAAATAACTCTAATCATGATTGAGAGTATGACAGTCTGATTTTATAAGATACATAAACGGAATCAAATCGAGAAGCTGCCAACTATTACATTGTTTATTATTAGCTGTACGATGCCGCTGTATTCTGTAGTAGAGATATTTTTGAACTAATCTTGGAGGTGTGTCCAAAACCTGATGCCAAAAATGGCCGCCCTTTGTTGTGATCTATGCTTTGTTTACATATTTGGGATATTAATAGAAACGAATGAACGCATACGTTTGGTATTCTGCTCCGTAAACAACGACTACTATAAACTACTAACTATAAATTGCTATAATTTATTAGTGTCACAAAAATATACAATGCGTAAAAGTTGTAATGTGTTTGTGGGCAGTAAAACTTTCATATTTCAATGTAATTTTGTTTGGAGTTTATGTAGAAACACTTTAGGATTTTATTGTAGATCGTAAATGCTCTGGTCTGTTTATGTGGATATTATATATTTATTAGTTAAATTTTATTACACAAAACTTAGAGCTATATATAAAACTTAGATCTATAGTCAATGAAATAATACAGCTTAGGTTTCACCTTGTCAAATAACTGTCGAGGAATGGTAAGGAATGTTGACGTAATAAGCTGGACTCCCTCCAGAACTAGCGCGTTTTCTGTATGTTGTATAGGAACATTCATATTGTCCTTGTTTACCATCATTTGATTTGTACCATGGCAGACCCACGCTTTGGCATGAACGGGCCTGCTCAACCAAAGTGATACCACGACCTCATAGCAGACTGGCGTAAAGGCGGCGGCCCGTTAAGGTACCGGAGAGGTCCGATCGGGGGGAAGGGGGTTAAAGGTTGGCATCGCACTTGTGTCTCTACTGGTGTTGCGGGTGTCTATGGATGGCGGCAATCACTTACCATCAGGTGATCTTCTGCTCGTCTGCTACCTATCACATAAAAACATATTTATAGAGAGTGTTTATCAAATATATTTTATTGTCACCACAGATATGAGTGGTGGTGGGCAGGCGGCGTCCTGTCCGCGATGGGACACAAATTCGCGTCATTGCTGTTGGTGTTACAAGTTGTATTCTGTCATCCTCCGGGGCCAAACGATCCACACGCACTACCAGCTACCCCTATAAGGTATAGATTATATACCTATATATTCCTTATATTGCAGAAACAAGAATCACAACAGATCACAGTGCTACAATATTATAACCTTTGTATTTTTTTTAATTTAATGCTGTATATTCTCTCTGGTTGAAACAGACTGATCGAAGCGATTCATAGGGTTAAAAAACGTGTGACGTGCAAAAGATTTCTGTTACGTTACATTTCTCATATATTAGGTATCAATTGAGTATCAGACCTTGCACCATCACATAGGTTATAATATCTGAGTCTATACTGTATTTAATGTAGTTTTAAGTATTTGTTAATGTATTGATACCTTCTTTGATTCTATCTTACCTAAGTGCTTGTCTATATTTGTGGTGATATCGATTTGTAAGTTTCCGTACCTCTAAAGAATTAACGAGACCACTTTTCTATTATTGCGTCAATGAAGATCCTTTTTTTACTTATCGAACCAGTGGTAGCTTATATTATATTTGACATTCATAAACGTTCTGTATGGACTTAAATTGAAATTGAATAAAGAATATTTCATTAATTCATTCATTTCATTCATATGTATGCTTTACTTAGATTTCACTTCACGGAGGGCATGAAAAGCGGCGCGGGGCAGGAGGGCGAGGCGATGGTGGTGCAGATGATCGCCAGCCTGGCGGAGGCGCTGGAGTGCCAGTACGGCCGCGTGTGCACCCGCCTCGCCCGCGCGTTCAGGCCCAAGCCGGTGTCTTCGACTTCGGGATGGAAGTGAGTGAATGTCTGTTGGAGAAGGAGCAGAAATAATTCTATATTACAGTCTATCACTTCTAAAAAATTTGCTAGATGGCCTTTTGTTAGACTGAGGTCCAACTTCAACGCCATCTACTGTTGTTTAGTTAAGTTTGACATCTCACTTCATAAATAACCAATCACCGTTTTGATGGGTCTTAGTTCTATAGTACGCCTTCTAGTGGATAAAAATTACATTTCATTGTATGAATCCAATTCGTAATAAATCAGTTTCGGGTTTACTCACTCATGAACAGGTTTTCATACATAATTTAACCTATCGTCGTCGCAAGTACGGGGCACGTCAATTCAAGTAAAACGCAAATAAAGAAGACAATCAATTTTATTAACTAAACACTCACTGTGTCACTTTGACACTACAAGTTCTCAAGTGAGTTGCTGACTTCGATTTCAAAATCGAAACTGACTCGCATACCCACACTTACCGCTATTTAGACGGGGGCACTCTATAGGGGCGAGCCTTCCGGACAAATCTATATCCGCTTGCCGACGGTACCATGATCGTATAGAGAAATAGATCGTATAGGGAGTTATAGATAGACAACATAAAAGTGCTGCGATGCAAGTTATATTTGTGTCAGAATTTTGTTAACTGAATGAACTGTTCCAGATGGCGTCGCGTGTGCTGCATCCCACACATAGTCACGTTCGAGGTGTGCTTCACGTGCATACTGCTGGGACTCTGTGTGCTCATCATGTACTATACGGAAAAAGACGCAGATGCACCGTAAGTTTTATGTCCATAATACTTTTTTAATATACATTTTCAATAAGCAAGTAGTTAAGTAGGTACTGCTATTTCTAGATGATGTGTTAAAACTACCAAATTTGGTAGAAATTAATATATTATGTAATATGTAGTATGCGTACACGTTGTATAATCATTAAAGTTTCTTATTGCAACAAAAACATGGCTTAACTGCTATAGTAGCGATCATTATTTTTGCCATTAATGTATGAATGGCATTTTTGAAGCGATTGTCCGTCATAAGTTACTTTAGATTCATCTTACCCGCGATGATGCTGCGTGGCTGCGAATAGCCAAAGATCCATCGAAGTGGCCAACATTTGGAGAGGCCTATGTCCAGCTGTGGACTGCAACAGGGTGATGACCTACGAATCGAATCATGTCAATTATTATTATGCCTAGAGCTTCTAATTTTTTGACTATTTAGCATTCGTTTTTCGACATCGCGATTCTGACGTTATTTTAGGCTAAGTGCCATAGAGTATCATCGGATTAGTATAAGTTTAACAAGCCGACGGCTCAGTGAGATTGGGTCGTCGTCGATCAGGCGGCGTGAAATCCAACAGGGCGTGATGTTCGGCGCGTGCGCACTCGCCGGCGTCGTCGTGTTGGCCAACCTGTACACCTGGGGCCGGGTGTTGGCAGCCCTGGTGCTGTCCCCGCGGGCGCGGCTGGCGCGCGCGCTGCGGCGGGACGCGCCCACACTGGCGCTGCGCCCTGAAGTACAAGCGCTCACTCATATGGTAAGTTTATCGGTTTAACTTTTATTAATATAGGTCATAAGCATACGCTTTATCGTTGCGATTTATGAAGCAATTGTAACGATAAAGCGTATGCAACACATTATTTAGAAAATAAAAGTTGCGGATTCTATCTGACAAACTCACAGAATAGGTAGAAACTATAGCTTATAAAGAATATAATCAAAATTTGGACCGATGATCTGGTGAAAGTCTCGGGGATTCCACGGAATGAGGGCGGCACAGGCCCGATCTGTGTGGAGGACATGGGGGAGGCCTTTATCCAGTGGGCGTATTTTTTTTATTTATAAGCCAGATATGTGGCCGCAATCTCACCTGGTGGTAAGTGATGGTGTGGCCGAGGGTATAGCATGTCTGTCTAGTAACAGTCTATTCACTCTTGAAAACTCTCAAATCATAGCGCTCAGGGAACACTTCAGCCGGTAGTGAACTCACTCCTTGGACGTACTAATATAGAAAAGAGTGAAAAACTTAGTGTTTCCACGTTTTAGGTATCCTGCCTAGACGCATTCACTGGACAGCAGACCCGTCTGGTAGTCGTAGTGGACGCGCTCGACAGCTGCGAACAAGAGAAGGTCCTCGCGCTCCTAAACGCCGTGCACGCTCTCTGCTCGGACCCGAAGAGCCCGTTCATACTCCTGCTGGCGATAGATCCACACATCATTAGCAAGGTACGGAATATACCATAGATCTTTAGTTTTAAGGTTGGTTTTACAACGTCGACTGATACTGATATAAAATCACAAATAAAATTAACAGGTGTAGGTAATAGGTATAGATTTCTTTGGAGCGTATATGTTTCATATATCTGTGGTAAATCCTCAGATTGTGCCAGCAAGTGTTCGGATATCCCTTTCTTTTAAATTTTAACGTAACGTAATTACAATTTCAATTGTTTTTACTCGCTAATATATTCGTATTCCGCAACAGATTTATTTACTAATATATTTATTACATATAATATAAGGTGAGGCTTATTATTAATAAACATAATCTAACTAGTGTGGTCAAAGAACAATAACTGCTTGTTAAAATATTCATAACAAGTGCAGTACATGCGTTGAACTGGTCAGTAAACATGACTGCGTTTTTGGCCCAGTGGCTAAGTAGGTCGCACTTTAAAGCGACGGCTGCGCTTAGGGCCCCGGGTTCGACTACCGGGTCGGACCAAAGTTTGTATCTGAGTTTTTTGGTGAGAGATTCTCAGTTAGTCAACCCTGCAGTCTGAAAATTGATGGTCGCTCGAAAATGACGTTAAGCTGATGATGCTGTACCCGATCGTGTCCCATCATATATGAGAGTAATGGCATATTGAGTGCACTTTTGTGTGCGTGCTCACTTGTGCACTATATTATTTCCTGTGAATGTGGGTAAACCCTGAGATCGGCGGCCGTAGCCGAGTCGTTCTCGTTACAAGGATATGATCAGTAAACATAGCAATTTGCTCTAACATGATATAGTGGCGCAGATTACCTCGTTAAGATATATGAGTTAGATTTAACATGCTTAACGTATGTGCAGGTTGCTTGGATGGAGGTTAGTCGCATTTAGTGGTTTGGTGTCATTCCCCGTGGCTTTGATGGTGTGCCTTGTGAAACTAGTAGCATGACTTTATGTTTACAGCGTGCAATCCCTAGTTTCGAAAAAAAAAACAACACTAAGGGTGCGTTTCCACAGAAGCGGAGCTGCGTGGAGTTGAGCGAAGATTTGAAAAAAATTGCTTATCACATTGCTCATCAGGGATGATAAATGTGTATTTTGAGCAACGTGATTGGTAAATTTTTACAAGTCTCCGCTCAACTCCGCGCAGCTTCGCTTCTGTGGAAACGCACCCTTATGTTATGAAAATGTTTTGCAACTAAACGGACTTAGTATTTAATAAATACTATTTATGGTTACTTCATATGATAGTAGTCCTTAGTTATGATGGAATAAATTACTGACATAAACAAAAAATCATGCTACAAATCCCTTTATAAATATACATGTTTGATACTTTGTATCTTGCATGATTTTATATCAAATCGTGTTTTTGTATATTGCATGATCGATGTTGATTGTAACAGTAAAAAATATGTTGTATTTACATATACTTCCTATTATAAATATTGTAAAACTTTACTCGAAATAAATATGATTATTATCTACTAAGAAACTTCTATAATTAGTCATATCAACGCATTAATGAGAAGCCTGCCATGCATTTTTTTAATATAAGGACGTGTACCTTTTTAAAAAGCTGGGGGCGCACTTGCAACTCCTCTGGCGTTGGTGACCCGTCCCCTTATTTCATAAAAAAGACAAACATTATTCGTTCAAAATATGTTAAAAATTTTGAAGGGAAGTTTTTTTACTGTGATAGGTGACAGGATAGCAGGCGTGTCACCAGATGGTAAGCGATTGCCACCGCCCATAGGGTGTCTTCTATGAGTGGCGACAACACAACAGTCACAAATGTGCTAGTTGGCAGTGCCTTTCCCCCTATTTCCCCCTATTAGGCTTCGGTATTAGTCGAAACACAGCTCAGGCGGCAAATAGAATATTATAAACGAGTGGACCTCGTTTCGGGACTTAGTCTTAAATTGCTATTAGTTCCAATTGCCGGTAGATGGCGCTGGATGTCGATTACATCGTGCAAGTTTCGTTTTTCTGGGTTACATAATTATAAGTCTTGTGGTTGTTTGTATATGTTGTTTCTACATATAAGCGCAATAATTCCCTGAGGTAGATTCCACCAAGTTTGGAAGACTTCTAATCCATTTGCCTGTAGGCAGTGGAGATGAACAGCCGGCGCGCGTTCTCGGAGAGCAACATCGGCGGGTGGGACTACCTGCGCAACATGGTGCAGCTGCCGTTCTACCTGCAGAACTCGGCGCTGCGCCGCGTGAAGGCCGCGCAGCAGGCCGCCGCCAAGCGCCTGCAGGCCATCGCCGCTGACGACTTCTCCACCTCGCTGCAGAGATCGGTAAGTATCCCGTATAAACAATTTACACAGCATTCTCACAGGTATCTCTTTTTCATTCACTCGTTAGTCGCTAGTCGAGCGCACGTTTTCTACTGATTTTCATTCGACATACGAAATTTAGCATTTTTGAATCACTCGACCACAATGAGCGACCTCACCCACTCGTTGCTAGGCGAGTGATCCACCAAACGATGCGACTTAGAAGACAAATGTGACGTACGTCGCATGCAACAACGCTATGTCACACGAGTGAATCAAAAATAGATACCCTATACTTTGACCCGTCTTCGTACTGAGTAGCTGAAGCACTTGTGTTACCGATATCAGACTACAGAGGAATTACACAGGCTGGATGGCGTATTTGGTAGTGACCCTGCTTCATAAGCCACAGGTCATGGGCTCGATACCCACCTTGAACAAACATTTGTGTGATAAAAACGTATGTTTGTTTAGTTTAAAGTATTTTAGTGTTACTCTGTTGTTTAATATCTGTAACACAAGCTACTTAGTATGGAGTCAGGTCACAATATGTGATATGTTGTGAGAATTTGTTTGAATTGCTTAAAAAATACAATGCTTCGGCCTGTATGGACCGGCTAAACCGAAGATACCACGGCAGCGCCTGCACTTTGTATCGTGATGTGATCCAAAATAATAAATATTTTTATTTCTTTTTCTGATCACTAATTCTAGCTTTGTTCAAAAAATTCTTAACATACTTTTTGCTCGAACCTAGTACTTCAACCAACGGGATTTTTGCACTTGACATAACATTATATCTTCCCCTATTTATTTCAGGTATCCGCCCGCCGCCTCTCATCCACATCGGAGCTCATGTCCAGCCAGGAGCGCATCAAGAACCAGCCCACCAAAGAGGTCCCGAGCACGAGCGTGCAGGCGGCGCGCGCGCGGCGCCTCCGCCCCTCGGAGTCCGTGGCGTCGTCCGTGGCGTCGGGGCTCCACCGCGCCGCGCCCGCCGCCGGCGCCGCCGACCTTAACCGCGTGCTGCTCACCGACGACTACTTCAGCGACGTCAACCCCCGCAGCATGAGGCGGCTGATGAACGTGCTGTACGTCACGGGTGAGTGAGGCCGCCTCCGCCCTCGGAGGCCGTGGCGTCGTCGGTGGCGACCTCGGCCGCGTGCTGCTCACCGACGACTACTTCAGCGACGTCAACCCCCGCAGCATGAGGCGGCTGATGAACGTGCTGTACGTCACGGGTGAGTGAGGCCGCCTCCGCCCTCGGAGGCCGTGGCGTCGTCGGTGGCGACCTCGGCCGCGTGCTGCTCACCGACGACTACTTCAGCGACGTCAACCCCCGCAGCATGAGGCGGCTGATGAACGTGCTGTACGTCACGGGTGAGTGAGGCCGCCTCCGCCCTCGGAGGCCGTGGCGTCGTCGGTGGCGACCTCGGCCGCGTGCTGCTCACCGACGACTACTTCAGCGACGTCAACCCCCCGCAGCATGAGGCGGCTGATGAACGTGCTGTACGTCACGGGTGAGTGAGGCCGCCTCCGCCCTCGGAGGCCGTGGCGTCGTCGGTGGCGACCTCGGCCGCGTGCTGCTCACCGACGACTACTTCAGCGACGTCAACCCCCGCAGCATGAGGCGGCTGATGAACGTGCTGTACGTCACGGGTGAGTGAGGCCGCCTCCGCCCTCGGAGGCCGTGGCGTCGTCGGTGGCGACCTCGGCCGCGTGCTGCTCACCGACGACTACTTCAGCGACGTCAACCCCCGCAGCATGAGGCGGCTGATGAACGTGCTGTACGTCACGGGTGAGTGAGGCCGCCTCCGCCCTCGGAGGCCGTGGCGTCGTCGGTGGCGACCTCGGCCGCGTGCTGCTCACCGACGACTACTTCAGCGACGTCAACCCCCGCAGCATGAGGCGGCTGATGAACGTGCTGTACGTCACGGGTGAGTGAGGCCGCCTCCGCCCTCGGAGGCCGTGGCGTCGTCGGTGGCGACCTCGGCCGCGTGCTGCTCACCGACGACTACTTCAGCGACGTCAACCCCCGCAGCATGAGGCGGCTGATGAACGTGCTGTACGTCACGGGTGAGTGAGGCCGCCTCCGCCCTCGGAGGCCGTGGCGTCGTCGGTGGCGACCTCGGCCGCGTGCTGCTCACCGACGACTACTTCAGCGACGTCAACCCCCGCAGCATGAGGCGGCTGATGAACGTGCTGTACGTCACGGGTGAGTGAGGCCGCCTCCGCCCTCGGAGGCCGTGGCGTCGTCGGTGGCGACCTCGGCCGCGTGCTGCTCACCGACGACTACTTCAGCGACGTCAACCCCCGCAGCATGAGGCGGCTGATGAACGTGCTGTACGTCACGGGTGAGTGAGGCCGCCTCCGCCCTCGGAGGCCGTGGCGTCGTCGGTGGCGACCTCGGCCGCGTGCTGCTCACCGACGACTACTTCAGCGACGTCAACCCCCGCAGCATGAGGCGGCTGATGAACGTGCTGTACGTCACGGGTGAGTGAGGCCGCCTCCGCCCTCGGAGGCCGTGGCGTCGTCGGTGGCGACCTCGGCCGCGTGCTGCTCACCGACGACTACTTCAGCGACGTCAACCCCCGCAGCATGAGGCGGCTGATGAACGTGCTGTATGTCACGGGTAAGAGTTTAACGTACTTACTACGCTGGCTCTGCGATCCAAGGTGGTTCTTTGCCTCCAACGTCAAACTTCGCCATTTTCTTCGGTCCTGTGCCAGTTCCGACCAATCATGCACGTTTAGTGCTTTCAAGTCCTTGGTGACTTAAAAGAAAGAGTAAAAAGGTTTAGTTCTTAATAAAACAAAGCGGAAATTGAATCGTTATCTATTTATGGTATTTCTTTTAATGGGGGCTTTAATCGCGTGTGATCCGCTAGATAGCGTACTGTTAGACTAAAGTCTAACTCAATGGTCATTTGTTGTAAGTGACATTTTAACACTTAATACAACAGGGCGAACAGAGACTCACATCAAAAGTAACCAATCATCGTGTAGATCAAGACCTCAGTTCTACAATACGCCATCTAGCGGATTTTACACGCAATTTTTCGAAAGGAGCTTTTTGAGCGCGTTCACGCTATAGGTACCTAAGGTTTTTATATCATGTATTCGTGATCAAAGGCAGTTCCTTACAAAAAAGCCTGGGTGGGCATAGCAAATCCAGCAAAAAAAATGGCAAGTTTAATTCCTGTATTAATTTCTAGTTTTTTTTTCTTTTCCTCAGGACGACTACTGAAAGCATTCCAAATCGAGTTCAACTGGTACCAACTGGCGTCGTGGGTGAACCTGACGGAGCAGTGGCCGTTCCGCACCTCCTGGATCATCTACCACCACGAGACGTATGAGGAGCACATTGATGACTCCACCTCGCTCAAGCACATTTATGAAAAGTTAGTTACTCTTTACACTCCGATCCCTCAGTTATCGGAGTATATATCATGTATACTTAGTGTCTTAGTCTCTACATCATCTTTACATCCCTTAGTCACGGTTTATACGTCTGATTCACCTATTACTAACAGCATTTTTTAAAATTTTTCATTGTAAGTACTAAGTCGACGTGAAACTGTTAAAATTTTTTTAACTATATCTGAAAATTTTTCATTGTGGTAAAATGGTGGTAAAAGGGATGTAAATGTTACAGCAACCAGTATAATTTATCATTGAGTTTGAAACAATCCAAAGTTAGGTAGTGTGGTGTACCAGTTCCATGCTGCACCTTTCTTCCAAACTCTTTTTATTTGTCGAAAAGTTGTTGAACAAATTTTGTTCAGAATGCTTGATTGAACATAGTTGAAGGGATGTAAATGTTCACAGATATATAAAAAAATGTGTTTGTTCAGAGTGAAACCAGTGATGGGCGGTCTCCGCGAAGCCAGCACGCTGATGGAGCTGGACCGCGACGAGCGCAAGCTGGAGGTGTTCCTGAGCTTCCACCGCGCCACGCTCACCGCCGCCGACCTCAAGATATTCCTGCCCTTCACCATCAACCTGGACCCCTACATCAAGAAGGTCATCAAGGGTGAGTGACTAAATAAATAAATCAAGACAACATCACATACATTGTCCTGGTCCCAAACTAAGGTTTTCCCTTGTACCAGAAACAACGAAGGAACACCAACAAACACCCAGACCCAACACAAATATCTGTTTCATCAACAAACATTTGTGTTGGTGCGGGAATCGAACCCGCGACCCTTGCGCTCAAACCATTGCGGCAAACCGGTCTGCATTAGTCTTCAAAAGCTAGAGAACATTTTGATTATGGTCCATCTTAACTGTCATTACCAGCCTAATACTGTATAATGTTTGGATTTTTATGAAGAGACTCGTATTGATTTCACTGGGAATAAAACTTAATCTCTTGAATCTCGCTTATTTTGACTGCCATGACGCTGTTGAGGTAATAGATATCACCCAACTCAATCAAAGTCGAAAGGTGCAGAAAATAACATCCACCAACTGTAAAAAAATTTTTGCTAATGCTTCGCTATGTGAAATATCCTGTAAGGCAAAGATGAAGTCTATTGAGAATCATACTTTTCCTCTTAGAGCAATCATCATCAGCCTGTTACTGTTGACCTCTCCAAATATTTGCCACAGCGATCCATCTTTGGCTACTTGCTTCCTTCGGACAGACATCCTACGCAAATTGTTACTCTATCTGGCTTGATTGTCAGAGAATGTGCATGGGTGTCTCATCCTCTGTTTAACAGAATCTGCTGGTAGACTCCACGGTCAGTCTAACGTAGGACATTACGTTTAACGAGTCTCCTCTCCAGAACCAGATTACCCCATCAGTTGTCGGTTCTGCAACTTGTTAGAGTACACAAGGTGTAATAATGTGTATAATGTATTGCAGAAGAGCAGCTTCAGTCGGGCATGGACGAAGAGCTCGGCGCCGGGGGCGCGGCGGCGTGGGGCACGCCGCAGCACCCCCGGCACGCGCACTCCAAGCTCTTCAATAGGAAACACGTGAGTCAAAGTAACACTAGTTTACTGTGTGCTATTTTTGATTCTTACTACTTACTACGCTGGCTCAGCGACCCGAAGTGGATCTTGGCCTCCGACACGAGAATTCGTCACTCCGCTCTATTCTCAGCCACCTCTTGCCACTCCGGCCTTTGAAGGTGACCAAGATCCTTCTTGACCTGGTCCATCCAGCGATATCTGGGGCGCCCCATTGGGCGCTTCCCGGTAGATCGATCCTAGGGCCGACCAAATGCGACGACCGTACTTTTTTAATACTAACTTATATTTTAAATGCGAAAGTAACTCTGTCGGTCTTTCTGTTACTCTTTCACGCCAATACTACTGAACGGATTTAAATGAAATTTGGTATACAGATGGTCTAGACCCTGATAAAGAACATAGGCTACTTTTTATTGCGAAAGAGGGTTTTAAGGGGTTGAAAGGGGGGTAAAAAGTTACTTTCCTCGCGGACGAAGTCGCGGGCGGCCGCTAGTACTGTATAATGTTTGGATTTTTATGAAGAGACTCGTATTATTTCACTGGGAATAAAACTTAATCTCTTGAATCTCGCTTATTTTGACTGCCATGACGCTGTTGAGGTAATAGATATCACCCAACTATCAAAGTCGAAAGGTGCAGAAAATAACATCCACCAACTGTAAAAAAATTTTTGCTAATGCTTCGCTATGTGAAATATCCTGTTAGGCAAAGATGAAGTCTATCGAGAATCATACTTTTCCTCTTAGAGCAATCATCATTACAGTCCACTGTTGACCATAGGCCTCTCCAAATATTTGCCACAGCGATCCATCTTTGGCTACTTGCTTCCTTCGGACAGACAACCTACGCAAATTGTTACTCCATCTGGCTTGAAGGCCTGGCTTGATTGACAGAGAATGTGCATAGGTGTCTCATCCTCTGTTTTACAGAATCTGCTCCACGGTCGGTCTAACGTAGGACATTACGTTTAACGAGTCTCCTCTCCAGAACCAGATTACCCCATCAGTTGTCGGTTCTGCAACTTGTTAGAGTAGACAAGGTGTAATAATGTGTATAATGTATTGCAGAAGAGCAGCTTCAGTCGGGCATGGACGAAGAGCTCGGCGCCGGGGGCGCGGCCGCGTGGGGCACGCCCCAGCACCCCCGGCACGCGCACTCCAAGCTCTTCAATAGGAAACACGTGAGTCCAAGTAACACTAGTTTACTGTGTGTTATTTTTTATCCTAATTTACTAGCGGCCGCCCGCGACTTCGTACGCGTGGAGTTAATTATTGACACATAACGTCATATTTTGGACAATCCACACAATATATTTTTATAAATTGTAGCCTATGTGTTATTCTGATGTATAAGCTATATTGTGGTAAAGTTTCATTCAAATCCATTCGGTAGTTTTGACGTGAAAGAGTAACAAACATCCATACATCCATACTTACAAACTTTCGCCTTTATAATAGTAGTAGGATATTATAAAATCCGAAAGTAACTCTCGTTCACGCCAAAACTATAAACTGAACGTATTTGAATGAAATTTGGTATACCGATGGTCTAAACCCTGAGATAGAACATAAACTGCTTTTTATTGCGAAAAGGGAGGGGGGGGGAATGAATAATTAAAAATGCTACTCAAAGATACTATTCTACGCGGACGAATTCGCGGGTAACAGCTAGTACTCTATATCAGGAACAAGGACGAGAGAGTTAAGCGATGGTATCTTCGTCCTTACAGAACTCAGCAATTTGTAAATTTGATATTTAATAGATTTTACTCCATCAAGATTTGAAGTATTACATAAAATCTGCCGGGCTTTTGTCGATACTCGTATTGTGTCGGCGCAAGTTGCTTCTCGCTCACCTGACTGAGCGATGAGCGGGATAGAAGGATGCGCTTTCGCGAACGAGAGTCGACAAAATTTTGTCGCGGTGCGCATGTTAGGCCTACTGGTTACTATAATTTATATGTAGACTTTGTACAATTACGAGTATCGATCTATTTGTTTA
The DNA here is from genome assembly GCA_014851415.1 of Cnaphalocrocis medinalis. Taxonomy (NCBI): domain Eukaryota; kingdom Metazoa; phylum Arthropoda; class Insecta; order Lepidoptera; family Crambidae; genus Cnaphalocrocis; species Cnaphalocrocis medinalis. The sequence goes on from CM026279.1 coordinate 10,232,166, forward strand.
CCCCAGCGCTCGTCACCGCCGAGCCAAGCGGCGGCCCCGGTGGGCGTGAACCCGATGTGGGTGGGCTGGGCCAACACGGGCCCGGGCTACCTGCCGCAGCCGCTGCCGCAGTACCCGCCGCAGCCGCCGCAGTTCGCGCCGCAGCAGCCGCAGCTGACGGCGCCGCCGCAGAACCCCTATCATATGCTGAGGACGGCCTTCCCGGGATTGGTGAGTTACCTTTTTATGTCAAACCAAGTTTATCTACTGTCTTTTCAACGTTTCTGTAAATATGTGATGTTTTTGAATAGAAACTGTAAATTTTAATTTAAATAGTAGTTTTGAGTAGAGATTGAAAAAAAATAATGACTAAAATTTTTGCCGCGCAAAAGTTGTCAAAAGGGCCATTCAATAATAACGTCAATCGAATTTAATGTTTTTTGACTTCGTCCTGACAGCTGGTCACGTTTATAAGACTCCTCCCTAATGTGCAAAAATTAGTTTAAGAATACTGTATAGCATTAAGTCCGCCTATTTTACTTTTTTCTGTGCAATAAAGAATAAGAATAAATAAAAATTTGGGACACCATTCCCCCACCCTATTTTTTTGTAGTCTCTGCTCTAACCTAACTTCAACAATATTTTTTTGTTTAGCAGAGTTTAAACAGTATTATCATCACAAAAATATTGATTAGGTTACTTTAGAACAGTGACCAGCCAAAAAATCTTGAAATTCTCGTGCGAGTTCTTTTCGGGCGAATTTTCCCTTAAGCCCTTGTTCACAGGGGTATAGTTCGAGGCAAGAAAGTGTAGTTATGACCTTGAGTGCGCAGAAACCAATTTTGATAGAAAGTCTTCTTTTTTACAAGTGCGCAAAATAACGGTCATCGCTATACTTTCGTGCCTCCAGCTATAGTAGTGGCATTGAAAAGGTTAGGAGCCTCTGTTTTGGATATGATCGAAGTATTGAGGTGGTTGTTGTGTGTTGTGCGTGTGCAGGGCGACGTGTCAGGGCTGCGGCTGTCGGCGCTGAGCGTGGAGCGCGTGTGCGGGCTCGCGCGCGCAGCCCTGGGCCCCGGCGGCGAGGCCGCGGCCGCCGCGCTGCAGCGACACCGCGTCAGCGGCCTGGCGCTCGCCGTCTGCCGCCTCAGCGAGCTCGAGCCGGTATGTACGCCACACTCATCGTCCCAGATACAAGATGCGAGCCAGCAATATATCTGGACCGCTACGACTTTCAACACATACTACTCTTTTTTGAAAGACCGAATCCTTGCAATTTCACTACTGGTGCTGTCCATGGGCGGCGACCGTTTGTTTCGTTTACCTGCTTATCTGGCCTCTATCCCGTAAAAAGCATGTCCACTGTAGAATATAGGCCTCCCCCAACCATCGACCAAAATAGCCAGTATAATGTTTCATAGTGTCGTTTGTTCATCATGCCCGAGGATATCCTAAGCTTGCCGGTGCGGGGGCACCATTCCAAAACCATCCCGTTCGAAATAAAAGATGGATAATGTTCCATTTTGCTAGAACCCTTTTGGATTTTTTTATGTGATATGTAGCAGACGAGCAAACGGATCACTTCAAGGTAAACGATTGTCGCCGCCCATAAACCCCAGTGAAATCACAATACGACCTTCACTCACTAGGCGAAACACGGAGCAAGCGCTGCTTTACATCGGTCTTCTATGCCTACGGTCAGGGTTGTACAAATATCAAATAAACTTTAATTCTATCAGTCTAACAAGGTAAATAATGACAACTCTAAAACATAGTTGATTTATCTTTGCAGATCGTGGAGTTGCCTTTTGGTGACTGGGAATTATTCAAATTGCTCATCATAAACCTTCGCGAAGTAGAAGCCAGCCTGCCGACTAATGCACCTACTGTTAATGGTAAGAAACGAACATAATATTTACGTAAGTGAAAGAAATACCGTGCGCTTGTTTTCACTTTTTCGAGAATAGAAAATAAATGAATACGTCATGTCACATATGAGTAAGTCACAAAATCACATAATGTCAATCTTCGTGCATCACACGGCGGGAATAACGCTACACAAACCAAACTCCTAAGCGGTCCATAAAACGTACATATAAAAATATTCCACCACACTCGATGCGAAGTCGTGTATATGGGGTTTTTACTTAGCAGTGAAATAGTATAGTTTGTTGTTAAAAAAAAAGTCGAAAAATGTTTATGCCCAATATTTTTTTGTTTATATTTTACAGTAATAGCTGACAAAACAACCGAAGCGGAGACTGATTCAGTGAAGACGCGCCCTGTAATCGAGCATCAACGGAGTCGGCCATCAAATATGGAAAAACAGGTAACATATAAATATTTGTAATTCAAACTAACTCAACTCAACTCAAAAAAATTCGACGAATTTCACAAAAGTCGTTGAACAAATGTTGTTTAAAATGATGGGTAGAAGACGTGGTTAAAGTGATGTACATTTTCACAGATACACCCTGTAAATTTAGTAGTAACAATTTTAGCTTGTAGTCCGCTGTCAGGCATACACTTTGCCTTATTGCCAGCTCTGCACCGACTGTGACCACTGTATTTTAATGTAGTATGTACAGACACACATCAAAGTACACTAAACTATCAAATTTCTTCAATCGACTCTCATCTTATTGTCACACACATTAGGGTGAATATCAATTGAGGAAATTTTACAGGTTTTGGTAACCTGATGTGTGGCCTGTACATGGTCATTGAGCATAAATACCTACTTCTGATACCTAATGTCATAAGCGCTTTCGCTTACGTCATCTTAGTCATCTACGACTTTACATAGTTATATGATGAATTCACTGATACATATTATTGTGTCGATAATCAGCTAATAGATCTCTGAACCTCGGAACGTACTATATGTTTTATGAGTTGTACATAGAAACACTAGCTTTCGCTTTCAACTTTGGCTGCGTGAAATTAAACTGTCAATGATAAAAAAAACAGCCTGTGTCATAATCCAAAGTTAATTAAGCCTATTTAAACGTTTATCAAAATCAATTCAAATTTTAAAGTTCTTTGTGTTATTGGTTGTTTTTATTTGTGTTTAATTGTCGGTCCCTAATTGGTCTAAAAAAAATCAATCCATACTAATATTATAAATGCGAAAGTAACTCTGTCTGTCTGTCTGTTACTCTTTCACGCCAAAACTACTCAACGGATTTAAATGAAATTTGGTATACAGATAATCTAGACCCTGAGAAAGAACATAGGCTACTTTTTATTGCGAAAAGGGGGCTTGCAAGGGGTTAAAAGGGGGGTAAATAGTTACTTTTCCACGCGGACGAAGTCGCGGGCGGCCGCTAGTATCAAATAAATTATTGGGCGACATGGTGGGCCAAATTATTATCATACTTTACTCATTGATCATAACGTTTTGCAGCCATATGCGGAGTACCAGGTGATTATTCAGTAGCGTGTGGACGTATATTTTTAGATGTTTTCTGCACTTTTCATTTTTGTTTTTTAGTGTCACTTGTATATTTTTTGTAGTCCTAGAAATAGTAGGATAAGAGATGTGTATTTCACTATATACATAGTATCAAAGTGATTAAGGCAGAACCATTCTAAAATAGAAGAGCTTTTTAACAAAATAAAATTGTAAATTTGCATGTTGCCTTCTTGTTTAAAGTGAAATATGTTCGTTTAGTTACTGGAATACCTAGTGAGCCTTCATAGAGTATGTATAATAAAATAAGCGGAATACAATTACAACATTCAAAAATTAAATATCAATAAATTATATGCAAACAGGTTAAAAAGAAAAAAGCAACATCATATTTTATACTAATAGTTCCCTATCTATTTCCATACTTTTCTAGCTCATAATTAAGTTGACTTTACGCGTAATTTTAGTAAAAAAAAATTGGAAAATTATAAATAACCAATGCATATGCCTACGAAGAGGATCCCATTTAAGTCCTAAAATATCTTAAAATCCACTGCAACAGCGTTTCTTCTACACAGGTAACGCTCGAGGAGCAAATGATATGTGGCGCGCTTCAAACCCTGAACGAGGAAGCGATGGAGGACGTCCTCCAAACGGACCCGGGCTGCCACACAGGTGAGCCGCACCTGCGCACCATCCGCGAGCACGACCCGCACTCCCCCCCGGCGTCCCCCGCCCCCCACGCCCAGCCCACTCCCCCGGACTCGCCGCCCCCGCCCCCCGTCCCGCTCCCCCCCGCTCCCTCCGCCCAATCTACCCCTCAGAAGGATCATGTGGTACTTAACTTACCAGACGACGTGTTTCTATGAGCGCTAGACTAGTCTCACACGGCGAATGCATCGCACGCTTTTTTGCAAACTACAGTTGCCAAAATCGTGAATGACAGACCTACTATCCGAGGTCCTAGTGTACAATCAGTTACACTATGGTAGCCGAGTAGTGAAGGACCTACTATCATCGATTGAGGATCGATCACGATAGAATGTAGCATCACGATAAAAATGAGTCGTATGAGAAACGAAACATCGTTGTTTATTCGGTTAAATAGTTGAAAGCGTGCGTCACATAGTCGCGTGAAGCTGGACCAAGCAAGCATGGCTTAGAAAATTGCTCATTGAACATAATATTCGATGACGGAAATCGAGTATTTTCCAACATTAGGATTGTTGGCTTAATCGATGGGATATTTGATTGGGATAGTTCCAAATATTAGTAATTATGAAACAGGATTAAAAGTAAGAATGTTTATTATTTATTAATCGTTAAAAACGATTATGTAAACATAGGAATTGTCCTGTTATTTTGTATTAATCAATGCGTGGGATATTATTCATTTTTAAGACTGATAAACAGTATTCTTTGTTTTAAAGTTATCGTAATATTTTTAAAATTAAACAATATTGCAATCAAATATCTTATTTTGATTATTGTACCACACAATTAACAGTCTATTAAAACATATTTTAGTAAAATGTTATTATTTAAAATAAAAATATTACTGTAGATATAAGTAGTAAATCTCGTTACAAATTATTATCAAGCATTACTCGAATTTATCTTTTTTTAAATATTTATGTATCATTTGTAATATATTGATATTATAGCAATAACATCGTCAATTAAACAATGAAGAGCCTAAATAAGTAGCTGTTTAAACATTTCTGATTAATCGAATGATTTCTATAATATCATATACCTACTTCAGATTAGCATGTAGAAGTAATTGATGACAATTGATCATTCCAAACTTAATTATATAAAGTTAACGATTTATAACATTTTCATAATATTGGCTGTGTAACTCCATAATTGTGATATCGTTAATAGCATGTACTTAAACATAGTTGTTCACTGTGCCATACATGGTGATTTTGCCAAATTGAAGTACAGTAAATAAACATATTATATTTCATTGTGAATAAACGTTAATAAATGTTGAATTTCATATTGTAAACTGTTTCTTGTTAGTGTGAATGTTTAGAAATAATTTCATGCCATAAAACTAATGTACCCAGGGACCCAGTGAAAGACATTCAAATAAGTAACGTAGAGTTTTAGATATTACTATTTATTTGTAGCTTAGATTTATATGCCCTTTACAAAATACATATCTCCTATATTATTAATATATAATTATCTAGGTAGGTACTTACATCCTTTATTCATAGTTTTAAGTAAAACTTTTATGTAATTTGTTATGTTTTTAAATGAAAGAAAACTGGTGTTAAACAACTCCGATGGCGAAAGTAGTTAAAATTCGTATGTCAGTAACAATAAATACATCCGTGGGCGGTTGTGGTCATTCGATCACGCGAGGGACGGTGGACGTCGTCGTTCAAATCGCATGCATTCCTTTCGAAAATTGTGATGTATTTACACGATTATGAATCAATAAATATACAAAAGTTACCGGTCGTTTGATTTCATACCCGTCGGACGCAACCCCCCTCCAGGTGGCAGTCGAACGGCCGCATCGCCCGCGGAGCCGCCGCGCCGGCCGCGCGGCCGCCGCGGCCGGCGCCCCCCGCGGCCATCGCCCCCCGCGGCCATCGCCCCCGCGGCTACAACCGCGTCTCGTTTCAGACGACGAGCTCGAGCTGCCCGCGCCGCGCGACGCGCCCATCCTCAAGAGCGCCGGCAGCTTCCGCTCCCGCCGCGCGCTCGCCGACCCGCCCGCCGTCACCTTCAACGTCGAGAACGAGGAGGACTCCGACGACGGCCACATCACCTTCAGCGCGAGGCCCGCCGCCCGCCCGCCGCCCGCGGTCGCTACCGCCCCGTCGCCGCCGCCGCCGCGCCGCCCGCGCTCGCGGCCCTCCTCGCTGCTGGTGGCGCGCGACGAGCCCGACGCGCCCGCGCGCCTGGCCGCGCGCTCGCGCTCCGTCGAGGACTCCACGCGCACCGGCTCGCCCGTCGTCGACCTCAAGCTGCGCAACCTGCGCCGCACCGCCGACATCCTGCGCAAGGTCAGCTCCGCGGAGCGCCTCACGCGGCTCAAGGACAAGATCATGCGCGGCGGCGGCTCGCGCGAGCGCAGCCCCGCGCGCGACGAGCCCGCGCCCAGCGACGACGAGTCGGCGCCGCTCGTGTCGCCCGGGGGCGCCTCGCCGCGCCCGCTCGGCGTGGAGTGCGGCCGCTCGGCGCCCGGCAGCGCGGAGCCGTCGCCGCGCTCGGACCTGACGGAGCTGGAGTCGCCGCGGCCGGCGGACTTCGACCTGCTGCCGGCGGGCAAGGGCGGCGGCGGGCGCGACTCGCCGCGGCCGCGCGCCGCGCGCCACGACAGCGGCTCCTCCATCTCCAACATGGTGGAGCCGTACAACATGCGGCTGCTGGCGCACGGCACGTCGGACAGCTGCCGCGCGCTGTGGCGCCAGGACGCGCTGGACGCGGGCCCGCCCTGGCCCTGGGACGAGCCCGACTCGGCCGTGTGAGACGAGCCCCCAGTGGGCCTAACATGCGTACCGCGACAAAATTTTGTCGACTCTCGTCCGCGAGAGCGCATTCTTCTATCCCGCTCATCGCTCAGTCAGGTGAGCGAGAAGCAATTTGCGCGCCGACACGATACGAGTGACGACAAATTATCTCGTGGCGCGCATGTTAGCCCAGCTGTCCTCTCTCGTGTCGTCGACTCGGCGTCGGTACTCGCGTCCGATTGCTTCGTATCGAGGTACCTCTCGTGTACTTACATTTTTCAATTAATGTTCGATAAATCAGACTTAGCTGTCGTCCGGTAGGTACTTAATTATTTCACAAATGAAGACAAAATAATATTGCATTTAATTGTAATACTTGTACCCAGAATTGTGATATTATATCCTTAAGTGTACGGAATTATATTTTGTTCTTGATTAACTTGTATTTTTACTTTTATCAATACAGGCACTCCTTTTGTTTACTAGTAGTTTTATAAGTCGAGCTTATGCCCTATACCTACAAAATTAAAAGAGTTCAAAATAATATCTGTAGGTACAAGTGAACAACGGTTTTCAGTCAACACCTCAAGACTTATGCTTCAGAGGGCCTACAACGAACCGTCCCGTAACGAACGATAATATACATGTCCCATTCAAACAAGACGCACGGCGCGTATGCAAAGGACGAGGATAAATATTCGATCTTGAATTCCGTTTCTTTGTAGGCCCACAGGCGCGAAAATCGTAAGTACACCTAGCCTTCATCTTTAATACTTATCCACAATAGTATGTTAAATTAAATAAAAACAGCTGCTTTTTCTTAAATCACAATTTAATCAACATTCACAGGTAGTTACCAAATAAATACAGATGAAAAATAGCTACGCAATAATAACTTATTATCGTATTAATAGAAAATACAAAAAAAAATCTGGAAGTAATTTATAGAATTAAAAAACAATAACATTTTGTATCACATAATGATAGAATCAGTATGTACAGTACGCAGTATAAAATGAGCATTCATTATTTTAGAGCCACTACATATTCATAGCCACTTATAAGATTAGACTCGCACAGAGTCGTGTAATATTAAGGTTATTAACTAACAAAGAAATCATACAAATATTTCTGTCTACTAAATTAAAAAAAACAACTAGTATTTAAATTTATTTTTTTCTATCACACCCATTAAATAAAAATTATGGAAACACGTATTAGTACAATAATGTTGGATATACCTCTACAAATATTTATTCTATATTCATTCCATTATAATATATTATTATCACGTTACAAATTCATTGCCATAATAAAAATATATTCGATACTCCTTCTTACTTTGTAATTTTCGAGCTAGAGAGCGATTAGAGATAATCTAATCTAAATGGTTCCCAATAAGTATGCGGCCGTATAAAAACTTTAGCGCTTTATTTAAAACTAAAATTACATATTTAAAGTTCGCAACAACAAACTGAGTTTTAGAGATCACAAGGTGTATCAAAGACTAATAAATCTATAATATCTACATTTCCAATGATATACATTTTTTACTTTAAACTTCTACCCATTTATTAACTATTCCGAACAGCGCACAAGCATAGACACAAAGCTCTGACTACTTATACATTGTGGTAACTTAAGTACCGGCCAATATAGAAAACTTGTACCACAATGGCATTCATATTCACAGAAACTAATTATAATCAAACAAAAATAGTTTGATTAATAAGTATTTAGTTGGAAGTTTTTGTGTGTCTTTCTACATCAGGAACTGAGTTAGATTTTATTGTTAGTCGCTCTACTTGATACTACTGAGTATCTCCACACTGCCTGCGAATCAACCCAATATTGGACTGGACTATGGATATTAATATTATAAATAAATAAATTGAGACATCATCACATACTGTACTGATCTCAAACTAAGAAACAACGAAGGTACATACCACAAACACCCACACCCAACACAAATTATCTGTTTCATCAACGAACATATAAATTTGTGTTGGTGTGGAAATCGAATCATACCCTTGCTAAACGGGTCGTCATAACATAACATTTACGGTGTTTGTTGAGTATATGGACTGAAATGTAAGACACCAAAACCAAAAGGGTCGTAAAAATATATGTTAGTCGTTTGGTTGGCAACACTGAATTCAGTTTTTAGTACGGCCTTAGAATGCGTAAGATTCAGTTAGGTAGTTCAACTTGTACGTAATTGGGGTACGCCCATTTAGACATCTTGTATACTACTGTGTGAAGTAGAAATTAAATGTTTTTGGGTGAACCCGTTATGTTCTTACAAAACCGGTGTTAGCTATTAGTAGTTAAATAATTTACTAGAATCACTTATCACATAAATTAGATACAATTAAACAAGCGTCATTAAAAAACTATAAAAGTAATGTTTCAAAAATAAAGGATTTATAACATCGATTGTCAACACAAAGCCAAATTATATTTTGTAAAAAAACATTAAAATATAAAATACTAACTGTGACTTATCAAGATTATACACAAGCACAGTCTATGCACTCACACTGTGTATTCAGCTTTAATTTTGTTGTCAACTGTATTATTTAAGTAAACAGAATGTCCTTTAATTTTAAATGATATAGAGTTTGTGATGTAGTTTTGTGGGGACAATCTCTAAATAAGCCGGTAGATAGTCATGATAAATCCTGCAGCTATTTCAGCAAAAGGTGTACAAAGCGACAATGCTGTTTTGGCTAACAAATTAAGTAGCACGAAATAATTAGAGACAGAACGCCGTCATCCCACATCGCGAGCTAAACAAGCTACGACCACATGCATGCGCGTTTGCGCAAGAAATGTCAGAATGATTCGACAAATGACAAAGACAATGGAACATGTTCGGGTCATACACTGTACGTAGGATATGTACTCCTGACAAATAGGTTAATGAAGTCTTTAATATCAAAGTCAGCTAGATCCGACATTCTGTGACTTATTATTTTGTGACATTAGTTCAAGACATACTTTTTGCAATGTAAGTACTATAACAACAGACATAACTAATGTTCCCAATCGACCAAGGTCGCCACGAGCACTGCGCACGAGTCTCATTTAATATCTGAATGGATAGGTATTGAATATGGCTCCCCTGAGAGACATCACATGATGAGGAAAGATTCAAAACAACATCGATTTAAACGTAAGAAAACAAACACATACTAAAATTTTATATTACATAGATTATTTTAATATACCTACAAAAACAGCCTTGTGCAATACAGTAGTGCTTATTCGAAAATCACAAATTATGATTATCTACTATTACTTGACTACTTAAATGTATAATCACTAAACTCCACCTAATTAATTTGCATTACGTCACGCATTAATATTTACATCAACTGTAATAACGTTATTGAATAGTAAACTTTACAAGTGAAGCGGTTATAGATTATATTATATTATTATAACATACATAACTGTATACAGTCGGCCAAATTTTCATTTGCACGACCATACCCTAAAAATTGGCTAAGTATTTCGGCAATGACATGAACAACGCTTATGCTAAAATATATTAAGTTATCTACACTCATGTCATAACCTTTAAATTAAGAATTAAAAGGTAACACGTTTTGACAGTTTTATAGTAGGTATGCCTTTGATGAAAATTTATTTATAACAAAATAAGTGTGTTATAATTAGAATAGGAATACGATCACAAAGTTCAACCCTCTGTGAGACATAGAAACGATAGCGTTGTACAGTCACGTGCACTAATAAGTATAGAACGTTATTCAAATATGAACCTTGTAGTCCTGGCATAAGAGTCGAGGTGTTTACAATTTATTGCAGGCAACTGTACAACATGTTTATATGGGAAAATGTCGAAAACATTGTAAGGGAATCAGCATTAGTCCCGTCTTTAGCCGGGAGCCAAATACCCGTAGGGCGACTGTACCAATAAAGGTTCGGTTTTCCAAATTGTGTAACAGGTATTTTTTTAAGTATTGCCGTGAGGTTAAGTTATATTTCTCATACCCTAAAAAGTTAGTGTTTCCTTTTGATTTCTAACTTTGAACATTCAAACATGAGTGTAGATAAAGTAGTGTATGAAACTGCACATAATGCTATCAAAAAACGTTTTAAAATCTCGCTCGTGCTTTGATAACCCTTATCTGATAGTCACATAAATTACTGTTAGTGGACATATTTGTCAGATTATAGAATATTCGGCTAGTAGAAGAAAAAAGTACAGTCAATATCTGTTTTATGCGACATCTTACTTTGTTAATTACGGATAGTTCATCGTCAAACCATTCGATAATTTGAGAATCAATTTTAACTGGATGTTTTAATCACAGATATTTTATAGGAATGTTTCCACACTTATCAATGTTATTTTAATATTAAAAACAAAACTATCACTTCTTGACTAATTTAATATCAAATCTGGCCAACGCATCCGCTACAACAACGCGAAAACTAAATACGGTCACAATCGAATCGATAACAATGGGCATCCTCGACCCGGCCACGACCTCACACTGTTTACCTGTAATATGAATCAAGCTAAAATCGGGACATATCTCATTTTGCACGAAAAAGTTCTATAATGAACCGACGGCGGAGTATAACACTGTTTTTTATGTCATAGGTATCAGACGAGCAAATGGATCACTTGATGGTAAGCGACTGCCGTCGGCCATAGATACCTGCAGTAACAAGTGCGCTGCCAACCTTTAACCCTCTTTCCCGCCAATTGGGCTTCCCTCAATCACTCGACGAAACACGCAGGCTCTGCTTCACGCCGGTCGTCTTTGAGGCCGTATATCTCATTTTGCACGACCATTTAATAGTTCAAATGAACGGAGGCGTGTAAACTGGTATATTACAGTTAGCCTCTTAACATAAGGGTCCCGCCCGAAAAATTTAAATGACGCGTATCTTACTGAGATTGCTTGCGTTCTCCTCTATGGCCTTGTCGGGCGGGTCGGGGCGGTCGGGCTGCAGGCGGTTGTCGTCGGGGTTCGGGGGGGTGTCGTCGACGTCAGTTTCAGCCTCGGCGGCGTCCTCGGCGTCTTCCGGCTTGTCGTCCTCGGCCTGCTGCGGCGCGGGCGCAGTGAGCGAGCTCCACCAGCCCGACAGCGCCCCGCGGGCCTGGGACAGCGCGCCGCCCACCGCGCGCGACGTCGTCGCCACGGCGCGCCCCGTGCTCGCCACGGCCGCTGTCACCTTCCTACCGCCCTCCGTGGTAGACATTGTACTAAAACAATTTACACAAGCTCAACATCACACAATAAATAAATTCACACAACATCAACCTGACTCCGTACTAAGCAGAATAAGCAGTTGTGTTACAGATATCAGACAACAGAGGATCACAAACTTAATACTTATATACATTATACAACACCCAAACAAGTGATGTGATGAACACTTTGTCCAGGTGGGGTTTGTGATGTTTGTCCAGGATGGGGATCGAACCCGAGACCTTTGGCGTATGAGACAGGGTCACCACCAATGCGCCATCCGGCCAGTCAATAATAGACACAGAAGTCGGTTATAGCTGATATTCGTCGACCAGTCCAGACCAAATCCTCCGACCGATATTCGGCTACGATGGCCAATCTAAACGATCAGCCACGTTCGTGGGATATATTATAGTGCTAAAGTGTGTGCAGATACACAGATGTCGAAACTCAGTCGGAAAAGTCGACGACTTCGATTACGCTATGGCTGAAGTGTCGCGTCCGTGCACTGGGACCCGGGTTCGATTCCCGACCGGGTCAATTAATAAAAAGAAAATTTTCTAAACGTTCTTTAGTCTGGCTGTCTTAGCTATCATGAAAAGAAATTAAAAACTCATTTATAAAAAGATCGGGTAATTTAAAGATTAATAAAATAAAGGAAATCATAAGTCCTACAGAAAATTCCTCTGATTATGGATCACAAACGAAACGTAACCCTCGGATCTGAGAGGTCACTCCGCGAAGCGTCACAGATCCCAGAAAGCTTCTGCGCTTCTGGGCGGAGTTAGGCTGGCTAGAATAGCAAGGACCCTACACGTACAATGGACCAAGTAGGAGTCTAAGTGCGGAAACAGGAGTCCACTTTACTACATTACATTTTATGGATCGAATTTCGAAGGCTGGCTGGAGTGAGCTGAGAGTGGCCGAAAATCGGGAGCTGTGGCGTGCATTGGGGGAGACCTATGTCCAGCAGTGGACGAGCGTGGGTTGCTGATGATGATGATGATGATTTTATGGATCACAAAACTCACTGAGCAAACTTGAGCTTCATGTCTGCGACGGAGAGCTGCCCGGAGAAGGGGTGCACGGGCGCGAGGCAGGCGAAGGCCTCGACGTCGCCGCTGCTGCCCTCCAGCCAGCGGCGGTACGCCGGCGTCGCCTTGAACGCGCCCATGAACTGCGCGTTGTACGACTCCAACTCGCGGCTACCCTCTGTAATAAAGTTAATCTCCCTTTCAATTAACTGATTGTATAAGCGTAGCGAGCGTAGCACACTTTTAGGGACTTTTGCCCATGGCGGCTAACAAATCTTCTGTGACGCCTATAGGCGTCAGTCGCCACACAGTAAAGTAAAGTAAACCCCGTAGGCGTCTTCCGCCATGATTAAACACATTTTGCTTTTTGTTATGATTTGACTTATTTATGCTGACTGAATGTAAACATACATTCAGTCGGCATCAGATATCAATTATTTAAGCCTTCTTTCCATACGTCATACGTAAAAGATTTAAATGACGCCTTAACTTTTTGAACGCCATGGGGGTCACTGGTGACCGGCAAACAATATTTTTTCTATTGTGTCTAGAAATGTGGCAGTCAAAGGCTTAAGGCGTCATCCGCAATAAATCGGTTCCCCCTATCAATTCATCATCAGAAATCATTGAAGAGTCACGTTTCGGTATGAATGGGACCAAAGTGACAGCACGGCCTCACAGGAAAACCAGCGCGAAGCAGCGCCAAATCGCACGGTGAATGAGTGTGACCCGAGCCCCAATCTAGGAAAAATGGGTATCAATGTGCGGCAGGAATCGTTTACCATCAGGTGCTCCGTCTCTTCGACTACCACCGACTAAACCGTGATAAATCTGATGTTTCAATGATATCATGGCCTCACAGAAGGCCGTCGCCTGGCTGTGTTTCGCCGAGTAGAGGGTACCAGAGGCCCAATCGGGGAGAAGGGGGTTAAACGTTGGCAGCGCACTTGTGACTACTGGTGCTGCAGGTGTCTATGGGCGGTGGCAATCGCTTACCGTCAGGTTATCTGCCTGCCCGTTTGCCACCTATCACATAAATAGAAATACATTTATATGAATTACCTGGCAGTAATGACGTCCTTAGTAGATAAATAAGATAACTAGAAAACTGGTCTCTGATCCAAGCATCACCCTGTGTAGCACCGTGACGCACCACATGGTCCGCAAACCGCAAGTCCTCCGTGCCGAGAGCAAGCTGCCTCCTCAAAACCATATCTCCCGTTTCTATCCTCATCTCATTCAACTCAACGAGCACATCAAACAACTGCCTCTTCTGCTTGAACAGAACATTAGAGGCACCAACTACAAACCCCTGGACTGCCGGGTCCGACAACAGATCTAGATACTGCAATGATAAATACGGCAGACACAGGTAGCCATCCTCAAACAGAGATAACGGTAGACCACATTCAGCCTGGTCAAGTTGCCCTGTCAAATTGTACAACCCATCAACACTCATATCTCTTGCCATTGTCGGACTCTGTTGTGCCTCAACAAGAGTTTTTTGTGTTTTATATTTCTCTCCGATACTGTGACATTTTTCCCTGCCCGCTGACAGTTCCGTCCGGTCGACCACATCAGTCAGTATCGCCTCGTCAAAGCTCTGACGGCTTACTCGATCTTTTTCCTCCAACAAGTTGCCAGATTCTTTTGGGGAGAGTTCTTCTGTTTGATTTATACCATTTATGTAAGGTTCGTTAGGTACTTCACTACAACTGTCAATATTGTCTTGGGGTTTATCTACAGCTATAGGCACCGGCGATAAAGGCCTGGATAACCTGTAATTAAAATAGAAAATTTTTTTTTTGTTATTTATCTGAGATACATCATGCGATACTCGTAATGAGATGGATTGCTGTATTTTAGTCTAAGGGCCTCGTTCACCACCTCTGAGTAAAGTTTCAAGTACTTTACTTGTCAATTAAAGTCACTTGGTCTTTGTATTGAATTTATTTAAATTGTTAACTAGGTCGCGGACCAGGGGCCAATTTTCTCCGAACCCACTTAAATTGAGGAGTAAATTACTTGACATTTTACTCAGAGATGGTGAACGAGGCCCTAAAAGTTACGATAATTCATTATTATTATTAATAACGATATGATGATCTTGGAGAGTAAAGAACATCTAGTGGTTGGAACTCATATAGCGATAGAAAAACTTACGTAACGTTAGCGGCATGCGACAGGCCATGTTCTAAGCAGCGCGGCAGCAGCGACAGCAGCGTCAACAGCGCGGCCGACAGCGCGCCGGCCGGAGCACCATAAATTAACACTTTGCGCCTCAACAGCAGCAATTTAAAAAGTAGCAGTGCTTTATGCCTCCAACCTTCCACCAAACGCTGGACTGATAGTCCTGAAATCATGATAAGTGAATGAATATGGTGACCTTATGAGCAATACACCATGATTAACTCATTTTTCCCCAGTCCATGAACAATCAAATGATTGTTATGATGTGAACAAGAATTAGTTTCGCCATGTTCGTCCAACCGTCCAGCCTAGCTCATAAATTTGCTAGAAAACTGTAATTTGGCATGAATATAAAATAATTGTCATGCCAACAAAGAGGTTGTAATTTGGACTCCATTTTCTGCATTTAGACTCTCTTTCGGTCCATTGTATGTGATGTAACACAAAGAGGTTAATAAAACTTTTGAAAAGGTTTTTTTTCTTACTTACCTAACCCTATCATGAAATAAAATGAAATATATTTATTTGCACAATTTTAGGTGGTAGATACATTACATCATGTTAGGTATTGTCTTTTTTTTTTATATACTAGGGGCGGCAAACGAGCAAAGAAGGAATTTGTAAAATAATATGTTACTGTTTTAATATCTCTATATACCTTCCAATATTTGATCATGTTGTACAGGACAGCTGTTAAGATGTTTGTATGCATCTTCCAAAAGCTTTGTCTGTGAGAAATCTCCCTGCAGGAACCATGCCCGCACCACCAACTCCAACTTGACAGCAAGCCGACCAAATAGTGGTGCTCGGCAGATCACACATACACTCTTCTGTACAGAGCTTCTAGTCATGTCTTCTGTCTTCTGAGCCACTTGCTGTAATTCAAGTAAACTTGATAATACTAGATAATTAACCGACCCTAGAGTGTAAGTATGTGTAAGCCAAAAGATATATTTTATTATGGTATATGGAACAATTTCCAAATATGATAGAAATATTTTGATTCTTATAGTGATATACAAAAGAGTGATTGGACAGACCTCTTAATTTTTTCTATATGAATAACTCTAATAGTACTTATATGTACTTATAGTAGCTACAAATAGTTTGAAGAATAGCAGGTTTAAATCTTGTCACATACCACAAGCTCAAGCTCTTGTCTTGTCTCAATGAGTCAAAATTTTTTTCAATAAGAAAATTTTACAATAGAACATAATATGTACCTAAATAATTTCTAATAGGCACTAGTCTTTCCTTAAAAAAATAAAATCAACAAGAAAGAATAACCTATGATCTCCTGTTAAGACAACACACATTCATATCAACTGAGCTTAATGTTTAGTAAACTCTATTTACCTCTATAGGAATTTGACGAAAACATGATATTCCATAAACCGTGTGTGCAGGCTCAGTTAGCCCTGGTAAATTGAAGAAAATTGTATCGGATAGATAGTTGTGAGACCCATCAGGAAGCGCCAGAGCCGGCAGGTGTCGCCAGCCAGCCGGCAGCTCCGAAGGCCGACCAGGTACCAATTCTGGATAGCAATGTTCTACCTGGAATGAGTTTAAACTCATTTTAGTCAAGTTTTCGAAATTTAAAGTTTATTTTTTCAAGTCAGGTCTACAGAATACATATTAATATGTGGCAAGGCTTATTAGGTACAATATTACAGAGATAAATTATGGAAATTATGCCCAAATCCAGAGACTAGCAGAACCTTCCTGAACTATGTCTGCAGGGTGAAAATTGTTTGTTATATGTATTGTAATGCAACAAAATGGACTAACAATATGCCTTTTAAGCATGTTTCTAAAGAATATCTATCTACAAAAACATTATCGATTAGGACAATGACGCCTACATACCTGACATCCTTTTTTGTGGTGGAATCCCACAACTATAATGTTCAGAACCGGCTCATTTAGAGAAGACATATTGTTTATCTGCTCATTTCCCCAATGTTATAATAATTTGGTTTATCTTAGTACCTAAATAATAAAATTGATTGTAATTTACATCATACGAAAACGAAAATTGACACGAACCAATTTGACATTTACGAGAATGACGTATGTTTTTTTAAATATTTATGGGTAATGGTAAAACAAAGAGAATAATATTTATTTATATAATGCGTCAAGAAAGTCATGAAATTAATTGATGGCGCTATTATAATAGATAATGGTAGCCCTAAATGTTATCCGTACTCCGTATTAATAGTCTAATCTCTCAAGAATAAATTACATTATACTGCATACGATTTCCTATCATCATCAATTATTATATTAATAGCAAAATATTGCGATCGCGAAGTGTGGAGCCAAAGAGAATAGTAAATATTATACCAATGTGGAGCCGTGGACCAATGTTGATCTATCTATCAATAAAAAGATCAATCATCAATACATTACTTACAATCTCTAAAGTTTATAGTAAGCTCCCACTCTAAGTATAAAGAATAAGTTTTTTTTTCTTTTTGGAAACGCATTGAAGTTTTTCCAAGTCCGATTCTTGGATTTGACATAACAAGACATCAAAAATCACTATACTTATCTCCTTTTGTTCGTATGTCAGCGAAAGAGGTGGCTATAGTTTACAGATGTCAGAACTATTATATTTTATTGAAATACTACAGAATTGGCCCTCTCTAGAAAATTATTATCTATTTTTTTTTATCTGTGGTTACATTTTTGCTAAACAAAAATGGTGTTTACGTGCATTTTTATCGTAAAATGATAAAGTTTATTCATTCACCGCAACAGTGAAGATATCAATTTTTATGTTTAATATTAGGTGTCACATTTATCATAATGGTTTTTGATTTAAAAGTTTAATTTAGTATACATTTTTCAATACGTCGCCATTTTCGCACAATAGTGTAGCAAAACTTTGGATTTACGATATCTACAGGCACGTTAATGTGGTCGTACGTCCGGGAAATAATTTGTGGATCATCGAAGTATTCTTGTGTTGTGATTATCAAATTTCGCCATGATCAAAAGCTTTGATTCTGAGGTTAGTACCAAAAAACGTATGTGCTGTCATCTGACAAGGGATCATTAATTTTTACAACTTATGAATGAATTTACAAGATAATCAGCCGGTTAACGGGGTGCGTAGGTATCGTTAAAGTTATCTTGGTTTTCATAGAAATGTCACAATTAGCAAACTTTGTTCAATATATTTTTTTAGTTAAGTATTATTAAATCATGTTGAAACCTGTTGACTGCTTCCATGAGCCAATAACTGAATACCATATTTAGTAGGTACAAACTGTCGCTGTTCTAGGCTTAAATATATCTTGGAGTAGGTATTTAATATTTATCATTAGAAGTAACCGAGATAAAGTTTCCAGTAGAAAGACAGATCAATTGTTTTTGTTGTTGATTCTGTTTCTTTGGTATGTATTTATTTCCTTTTTCATTATTCATCCATTTCAATGGTAAATCCTTTAATGATGATGATTTATTTGATACAGTTTTCTTCCATTTTGAAAGTCGAACCAACAATCAAGATATGTTCAGCAGTATGTACACAATGAATACCTAGGTTGTTAGGTAGCTCATAATACAAATTTTTACATAAAATAAATTTGTAACTAGGTACCTACTTAAATATTTAAAAGGAAATCCTGCAGGCTTCCAAAGCTATTGCTATTTTATTTTTTTCTGGATTAAATAACACTTTTAAATAATTTAAATAGTTAACTTTAATTTTAGCTAATAGTAAAATTACAGTTACTAGTTCTAATGTAATTGGAATGATACATTGACATAAATCCATACTAATATTATAAATGCGAAAGTAACTCTGTCTGTCTGTCTGTCTGTTACTCTTTCACGCCAAAACTACTCAACAGATTCAAATGAAATTTGGTATACAGATAATCTAGACCCTGAGAAAGAACATAGGCTACTTTTTATTGCGAAAAGGGGGTTGTAAGGGGTTGAAAGGGGGGTAAAAAGTTACTTTTCCATGCGGACGAAGTCGCGGGCGGCCGCTAGTTAACTATAAATTAATCTATTATTAATATTTTAGTTGTAAGTTGAAAACTTCACGTGGAACTCAAAATTAAAATGGAATAAACTGCTAAAGTAAAGTTTTTAAGCACCAACCTACCTAACGAAAGCATAAAAGATGGTTCAACTGATTTACATTTTAAAATACATTAATCTATACTATAATAAAAATGTAAAAGAGTTGTGTCTGTACATAGAAGATATTTATCTCAAAATAACTTAGGATGACTAAAAAACAGTAACAGAACATGAATCAATGATTTTTAAAATGTTTGTCTGTCTGTTTGTTTGTTCGCACTAATCTCGGAAACTACTCAACCAATTTGAATGAAACTTTTTTTATTGTATAGCTGTAATATCATGGCAACTTATAGGATATATTTTATTTTGAAGACCAGGTTACTTGATGTAGAACCACAACAGCCCAGCTTAACTATTACTTACTAAGAGGTAGGTCAATGGCATCTTAACAAAAGTTGTTTAGATTGATGAGCATTTTATGATGACATGAAAAAATCTAAGATCATGGAACACCTGGTGTGGGACTCTTAAGAGCCCAGCTACACCATAACAAATATGGGATGAAATGGAATGCAAAATTGTCAAATGTGATGAGCATTTTTGGATGAGATCCGATAAGGAAGAATATTTCGAACTTAAAGGGGGCTCCAAGTTTGGTGATGGGACTATGTGATTCCTTGGCCCAAGCTACTTCTACTATTTAAATAATCATCTTTAAGTCAAGAGTCATAAAGTTCACGCAAACGAAGTTGCGGGCGGCCACTAGTTATTAATAAATTTAGATCTTGTTTTGCAGCTGGCTAGTTTTGGTATCAACACTTTATGTACCTGTTTTGGCTTAACTATAAAATCTTTTGCTTTCAGGGTTTGAAGGAGTACATGACACATCCGTAGGCATGACGGAGAAGGTCTTATATCCTGGTAAGTTTTCTCAATATTTATAAACATACCCTATACTCAAAACTGGAATTCGCTATTCGACAGTTGTAGAAATAAAATATAAAATATTTTTTATATGGTAGCTTATAAGTAAACATTTATCATCCATTATGTTTTTTTGCATTAAACAATTTATTAATATTTTATTTTTGGAATATTAATCTCAGTTTTCTTTTATCTGTATCGACAAGTGGCGGCCATGGTTAATCTTCGTATGACGTCAGAACCCAATAAACACAGACCAAGTGTCAATAAACAAAACGTCAAGGTCAACGTCAAAAGTGGAGAAAAATCGCTCAAATATTGAGTTGTGACGTCTTATCATGGAGATGTCACGTGACACAGTGTTTTAGCGCGAATTTCAAACCAAAAGATAAAAAAATCATATTTTCTTATCAAATAAATCTTTATTGAAAAAAATATAATTGTAGGGGGGTTTAAAATAAGTCTATAGATATTATAAAATATATTTCAGAAATCTGTCAAGTAGCGAATTCAAGACAAAAAAATCTATGACAGATATGTCACTGTCAAATCTGTTAGTCACTAGTCATTTTCAAATAACATTTTCAGGTTTCGCCAACCTTTTTAGCATTCATTTTCCTATTATGCTAACTAAACCGTCAAGTTTCCATACATTTTGCATCTGTATAAAGTATGTAAGTTAAAATGTTGTAGGTGGGTACCAAATGTTATTAACACCTGAAGTGTTACAAGCGCAATTAACTAAAATTACGGATGATTAAGTTTTTATTAAAGCGTCTTATAAGGCTGACTCCAATAATTTCTTTGGGGCTATTCAAGTCATCATAACTAAAACGACCAAGAAGTTAATTACGTAAGCACATTTTTGGAAATTCTTTTGTTTGACCTATGCAACCCGGTCAGACAGGAGTCGCTTCATAAATCCTGAGGCATGGTCTAAGACATGGATGGGGAAACTTCTGTCGCGTGCCAATATTTTTACTAACGAAATTATTGGGGGGCCAACATCCAACCAAGGCAGCCATACGGGAGGGGAGAGGAGGGGGGGGGGGGGTCATCCCTCTGAAGTGCACGGATGTCGTCCAGATATTGGTCTCGCAAAGCCTCTATAACTAAAGCCTTTATAAATTTTCGAGATACCGCAGAACTAGCTTATGTAAAGCTGGTGTGTAACAGAAGCGCTTGTGTAAGTGTCAAAAAATCTCCAATTAGCACCAAATTCAACGACCAGGGTATCGAAGCAAAAGCGTGCATCCTTCATAAAATGCCAAACCGAACACACTAGCCATCGAGCTTTTGTGGATGGCGGTCAAACCCTCAGTTACGATTAATCTTACTTCTTGACAAAATCGCAGGTCGAGCCAACACAACTCATTGGGCAAAAGCAGTTTAGAAAACAAATAGCACATCTCAATATTACCTACGTATAAATCGGAGGACGTTGATGCGTTGCCGACCTTTCGAAGAAACGAATACGCTCTTATTTCGAAAATATTACATACCTACTAATGTTGTTTAAAAATATGATAATTATCCATAGTGATTAACTATACGATACGACCTGATTATGTACTTTATCGATTAATAGTTTTTTTTTTATGAATACAGGGTTTGTTTCGTTAGTTAGGCCTCATCTGTTGTACCACAGCCAGGGCTAGCACATTGTGTTACTTGATATTGAATAAACAGGCTTTCGGTCGCAAACAGAACTCTCTGGGCGACCATTTTTTTTTTTTTTCATAGCCAGCCCAATCCCGACTTACGAATTGCATCGGCATGAATTCGCAGAAAACCATATATGGGATGGAGCGACTGACCTTCTGGACTCCTTAAATGGCTATTTGATAGTTAGGCAGTAAGTTGTATTGTATGTGGTGTCACGTGGGCTGACGTCACAGACAGGCCGTCACCAGATCAATAAGGACACGAGGTCATTCCAGCCGGGCCCGATTCTGCCACGCCTGTTGGAGATTCGGACGTCCCCCCCGCTACTTTGCCTCTCACCTCAGCCTGATTATGCGACGTAGTTGTGCCCCTTGGCTTATTTTTACTGCGTAGTTAACCAAAGATGTAGACGCGATCATAATAGCTGTTCAAAAATTTTCCAGCTATCAGGCGTATTCATCTGTTTGCTTTGTCCAGTGTTTATGTTACGTAGTACGTAGTATTCGTTTACATAAAGAAATCTTTACCAGACTATGTACCTATTATGTTTGATTATTCTGCTGTACCCCTTTGCGTATCCAAAGAAAATTATGCATTTATTCGGAATACAAATACTATTGTCTATTTCATTTCAATCTTGAAATGGCCATTTGGACTGAAGCTTGGAAAGATTTAGTGTTTTTTTATATTAAAATAATAGTAATCAGCTCCTATAAGCAAGCAGTCATAACTGCTGTTTTACCTACTCTATAAATCACGGAGTTAGAGATGTTCCGTTGTTCCTTGCACATAATATTTCTCTTAGATCATCATCGTCGTCATCTGTTCATCATTAGATCTATCCATTTCGTCAAAAAATATCTGATCTCACTGACAATCCACGTGTGTTTACATTGACGAGAATATAAACAATAGAAACCTTGAAAACAGTATTTCTAACACACATTTACTTCCTGAAATATGAGTTGTATATAGATGGCCTGAACATTGAGACTTATCCACTGATTTATTGTAAAGTCTACGTTATTGATCGACTATTAGCCTTTCTGTATAAATGAACAATAGTCATTGAAGTATTACAATAAGACGATCTTTTGTCTATCTTTTATATTTTTGTACTCAAGTGCTTGAGATGCTTTAATTATGAACATTTCTGGCATTACCCACTCTTTAATTACTGTAAAATAAAACGCACATGAATACAAAATATTTACCACAGTATTTTTTGTAATTAAAAAGTATAGTTTGTCATGCATTTATGGTCCGTAAGTTTCTCCTTTTATGTTCTCACATTGTGCAAAAGGTCGAACTTCAAGGTTAGAATATAATAAACAGTTCAATAAAGTGATGTCTCCGGTATGAGAGGTGTGTGTGTGTAGGCTGCATGCGTGTAATGTTGCCAGTTGTGTGACACATCCCGGGTTGTACTTGAATGAGGATGCATCCGTTTTTCGCCTCCATGAAGTGAAGCAAGAGAAAAGTAACCACAGAAAATAGATACACTACAACAAGAACAAAAGCAGACATAATACTAGTGTAGGTAATGTTGACATACAAATGAACATAAAGTAAACAAACAAATCAGCGCGAATCAATCTAATACATCATATCGAACACCGCCACGCTTTTTTATTAATGGGAAAAGGAGGCAAACTAGCAAGAGGCCGGGTCACTGCATGGTAAATCACCACCGCCCATGGGACATTTGCTGCAGCATTATTAAGGAATGCAGATGCATTGCCGGCTTTTAAGGAACATGAAGAAGACCTAGGATCTGTAATTAAAGCAAGATATTTATTTGTATCCTGATTAAAGAAAATTGAAGGTTTGTTGATTGTCGACATTTACACACATACATTTGCAGAACTTCTAAAGATTCTATGAATTAATCAAAAACCTACCTAACAGGAAATGAAATTCCTCCAAAAAAAAGGAAAAAAATGAGCAGTGTATGTACGTTTTCCATTTTAAATAATATTAGTAGGTATAGTTAATTCAACCTAGAGACGCGCAAGTTGGTTAGGTTTGGTGAGAACTGTGTCCACCAAAAGCCGAGCGAGCAAAGCGAGCTTTCCTCCACTATGAGTGTTAGAGCCATTTACGAATTTTATTTTGACCCCTAACGTGTAAAGTTGGTACTTTAATAGGCTAAGTCTATATACGGTTCCACTGCAGGGCAAAGGGTGGCAAAGGGCTCCATCATAGAAATTAAGTTATTGCAACGATGATGGGATTAGGCTTTATCACCACGCTTGCCTAATGCAGATTGTTGATCACAAACCCGAGCTATGTTCGAAAAATTCGAAACATACGTTTCCTCGACCCGGGAATCGAACCCGGGGCCTTACATGTGATAAAGAAGAAAAGTGAAAAGAAGCAAGTGTGGTTAAATAAAATATTTCAATCATTCATAAATATTTTTTTACTCTATTATTTATGCTATTGCATTCAGTTGCTTACGAAAAAGAAAATTTGAAGTCTGAGGTCTTAATTTGAAGATTATTCGACATTGGGATTTTAAGAGCTGGCATGGCAACATTTCTAGGTACGTGTGTCTTCGACGCGGCGGGCGGCGCGGTGCATGTGCATCAGTTGACGCATCGCGGTTCAATCCCCACATACATACGACCTGAGGAAGTATGTAAAACGAGTACATAAGACGTGGATCGATGTCGGAGCTGGCACCCGCTGTCTCTCACATTTACGAAAACAATACTTACGAGTATAACTATACGGATACGGGTTGCATGACATAATTTACACACGCATTGACTGACACGGGTGTAATACCCAAACTCTGACATCATTATTTGCAATAGACATTTTGTTGTCTGCTTCATAAATATTTGCGATCGAATTTCCGCGAGTTAGCGATTATTGGGGACAAATTAAAAGGATTGTTGTCGGTCTTGAGATTGCTTTTCGTGACGAACACGAAAAATCTTTAACACTCGAGCCACGGCACATGCGCGTCTTTGTGACCTTGACGATTTGTTACGAACTAACTTGTGAATCTCATAGTTTTTCACTCGATATGAAATTTATGGCACTGCAATAAAAATGCCAGAAACACTAGAAAAGTTGGAAAACTTGAAGTGAACAATGCTCTTGAACTCTTCTGCTCTATTTATGTATTTTATTACGTGTTTATCAACATTTAGCAGAATACAGTATTATTTTAACTTGAACATTGAATGCTATAATATTATAAATCTTTAAAATTATATCGTTTAATTTTTTTTAATTACGTCAAACAACAAATCCAATGTTGATCCACGTCAGTTGTTTGTTATACATTGGCTTGTGTTGTTGCCACGTTTACCTGCTATGCGGGAGCACTCTGCACAATAATGATTCGCGCTGCGGCCGTGGATCTGGCTCTAACTTGCACCAGTCCTCCTATTTAGAATCGGCAACCTCGTTATTGCATTCGATATGAGATTTTCTATCCCGCTTACACAAATTGATTTGAAAAGGACGGGAATGTAATATCAGATTGGTAAATTATATTCCGTATGTTTTGGCTGAGAGGTTAGCTAGCGATGAATTTTTTTCATAAGGTTTTACGCAGTAACATTAGGCATTTTTAAGTGGGTACTTGCATACTTTGATAATAACTAGCACAATATTTTAAGCAATATTATGTGTTTGCTAAAACACTATGTATTCGTTTTTGTAAATTCTGTCATGATACTTCGTTTAAATAAGTATCTTAGTGGTTTTAGTTCTTTAACGCCGATTTCAATAATCTTATCTATTTGATAAAATATTGACAGTAAATGTATAATATCATGTGAAGCCTAAGTCCATACATATTAGATCCATTGTATTAGTTAGGAGACATAATAGAGAATCTCAAATATGTAGCGCTTTAATAAATAAAATTAAAAATCTCACACCGGCAAACTGTAGCTTTTCGCCGCAGGCGCGACCAAATTTTTCAAAAGCGGTTAACATGGTGGAATGGAACGGATTATGCAGAAAAGTTAGAAATAACGAAAGTACGATGGTAAGTCATAATAGGGCCAGTGAACTGAATGTTGCTCTACGAGTGAAACCCGGCTCGCACGAGGTCAACGAACTGTTCATTTCGCTGCATCCGTTGCAAATACTGTGCGGCGCATCGATGCCGCCACCAATTCTGTCGACTGAATACACCACTTTTTCATTTAGGCAAGTGAAAAAGTGGTCTGAATTGTAAAGAAACGCAAGCGAGGTTTAGTCCGCAATAGAAAGGCAGGTAAATGATCGCAGTCCTCTTTATATTTACTTATTACAAACTTTAAAGACACTAAATTTAAATCTTCCATTCACAATCTCCCAGCAACCACCATTAAAGAAAGCTTAACAGTTTTTATTAAGACATAAAAATGTCTGCATAATTGTTGTCGTCGTGTTACAATGTTGTATATCTTCGGTAAAAATAAAATTTTCTAATGTTTTAATAAGTAAAATTCGAAATAAATCAAAAGCATTCTGCCGGGTCGGGTTTTGCGCGAGTGAAGTGATGCCTACTCGGCTCAGATAGCTCTCCCGAGGGGTAGGTGTTATGTAACTGGAAACTGGCGGCTGCGGCATTTTTCGCGGACGCTATCGACCGGACTTGTCGAGTCAGATCCGCAAGTAACCCCTTTGTGTACAGTTTTGGCCTTGCCCACCCCCCAATACCTATCTGTTATTCACGATGCTAATAAATTTACAGATTTTTAATTGTCCTCTTTTTCTTAAAGTTTGTTTTAACTTTTAAAAACATCGTTTAGAACATTTTTACCTCACAGATATGAATAGTTCGAAATTTTTCATCAACCTCCAGAGATATGTTGTAATGACCAGGAGATTTTAATGCAGTTTTAAGGGATATAATGAGAGTTTCATTCATGAATTGAAAATATACCCATGTGGGTTTGGTTGGTGAGATGTGTTAAAGCGGTCATAAACCGGG
Source organism: Cnaphalocrocis medinalis (assembly GCA_014851415.1). Taxonomy (NCBI): domain Eukaryota; kingdom Metazoa; phylum Arthropoda; class Insecta; order Lepidoptera; family Crambidae; genus Cnaphalocrocis; species Cnaphalocrocis medinalis. The sequence continues at coordinate 10,259,057 of CM026279.1, forward strand.
CAAATAACATTTTTCCCGGCTCGGGGCTACGCAGCATTGGATTGGTTGCCTGTGTCGCCTTTCGCCTACAGGAACTGGTTTCACGCAGCGTTACTCAAAGTTAGAGAGCTTTGTTTTATAGGTATACTTTATATGGGTGCATTGATTCCCTTTATTTATAACAGCATTCTTTTTGGGACGTCTACTCTTAATATCAACAAGTAGATAGGAGAATAAATCATTTATCACCTGTAAATTAACGAGTCCGGAAAGAGCTAATCAAATTAAGATTTTTGAGAAATATTTTGAATTTTGGTCTATTAATAATTTTGTTTTGTTTCAATGTTTGTTTCTTTCGCGCATTTGCGTACCTACTACTTAGCTTTATGTAAGACGTATACATATAAAATGACATTTCAAATAGAGGGCGGAGGAAAGAAAAATCCTTTAGTGTCGACATCGGTGTGCCGGGGTTGTGGGTGTTTAGGGGGTACGGTCGGTGGGGGTGAGTTATATAGTGACGCGATCACGTGTACATTTTGCAGCCTGTATTGATCCTGTCGTCTTTTTCTTGTTGTTAAGTGCGGTAGCCCTACGTGATTTACAACTGCCTAAGAAGCTTATTATTCAAATGCAAAAAATGTGTCTAGATGCCGCTACGCTATGGTTAGGAACACCATTACGACAGGAATTGTTGCGATTTATCCATCTAAAAAATGGAAGGGAATTTAAAAAATGGGGTCAGTGGGTAAAATATAAAAATTATCTTCTTCAACCGTGTGAGTACTTGAATAGATAACTTCGATTATCGGAATGGGAGTAAAGGCCGGTCCGACTTCCCTCGTGTGATGATCCTGTTTCACTTTAGTTCTGGTTGCCTCGTTGGGAGCGTGCCATTATTTTACTCGCTTTGTTTTATTTTCGTCAAACACACCTATTTCTGTATTGGGTCGGTATTTACACCCACAGCATTCAAATAATCGACACTCGTTCTAGTTGTAGCGTCGGCCATTAGTTCGTCATCTGTTTCCTCAATGATTTGTGAAATCAAAATGTTCGCGTTGCTTTTATGTTTGGGATCAGGAACAAGGTTAACGTGGTGTATAGGGTGGCGACGTTTAATAAATGATGTGGTCATTATAGTGGTGTCGGTGCGGTGGCGGTGCGCGCTCGGCCCCGTCCATCGACCCAGCCTGAGCGCTCGCACACAATGAGGCCCTTCGCCTTCTACGCGTTATTTACTAACTCCTACATAGATATCTCGCTTATGTACTCAATACCCACCTCGCATTGTGCAAGTATATAACATACCAAACCCTACTTACTTATATCAACATAGATATCCGTTGTATTTATTTTGTGGTGTCTTTCCTGTCTGGTTTTAAGTAGGTAGATAGATATATATTTTAGGGGTACATTATTTCAACTCGATGAAGTAGGTTTGGATCGACCTATCCTCGCAATTAATTCGTGATTTTTTTCTTTTGTTGCCTTTAGAAGGTCAACTAGTAGGCATTTAATAAAATAATGACCCGATAAATGGTGATGGTGAATACTTATTGATTTGTTGGCTAATCGAAATGTACTCAATAACATGAGTAATTTGAACCTATCTGGGTAGTTTATCTATATCCCTTGTTGAGATTGAAGTTCATCAAGTATGAGGAACTGTTATTAGCGTTAGCTATGCGTTGGTCTGTAACATGTCATCGGATTGGTGTGAGCATCTAGTTTGCTGCTGTCAGCTTTGAACGCTTATTGGTTGGATCATTTGAAAGTGGGTTCCGAGCGCGAGTGGCGACATTCATTACGGGTGCAAATCGCAGGCCGTAGCCGACAGCAAGCACGCGGCTCGTGGCCATCGGCAGACAACAGAAGAGGAGAGGCGTGAGAGTTTAGTCGAGTTGAACGAGATGCGAGATTGTATGTGCGCGCTCTATTTCGGTCGCGGTGGCGCACTCGGCGGCTAATCGGCGTGTCACGTGACGAGCGCCGGAAGGACGGGGGGTGAGGCTCGCGGGCCGCGGACCGTGCTCGCGGCAGGCAGGGGCGTCGGAATGCAGTCACCACCGCTCGATGCACAGCATAGCTCTCGCCGATTGATCGTCAAGGTGCTCACTGCTACATGCCGCCGCATACATACATATACATGACTGCTATACGTATAGACATTATGAAACCGAAGTAACGCAGAGCCCCAGAACCGCCAATATGTTTCGAGGTTATATGCCATCTGTTCCATTTTAAGCTCTATGTTAAGCGCATTATGATTCAGGATGTACTACTTATATACTCGGATGATTTTAAAAAATAGTTTCTATATTTTTTCATTTATTGGAACCACCATAAAACCACTGTTATCATAAGGAACTCCTATCTCGGAAACGACCTCAGTTTCAGGTAAAATACTTTATGAAAATGAATTATGTAAGTACTTCTCGTAGTAGCTGTTCACTTAAAAAAATAATTTGTTCACATGGTTATTTAATGACATCCATCATGTGGATGAGTTTAATTATGTGTAAATTAAAAAGTTATAATTCAAACAAACTATATGTAGGTGTTTAAATCACAATACGCCGAAGTGTCGATTTCGTTGAGTCTACAGCTGAACTCGTTTTTTGATCACTTCTTAACGTAGTAGTTGGCAAAATTTATAACGTAAACTCTACAACATCGGGGCATTCACGCCAATAACATAGTCGAAGGCTATCTATTTTTACTACAATGAACAAATCTGTAAGCAGTTTTTGTGTCTATTAATCAACAAAACTAAACCATGGAAATGACAAAGTTTGCAACTTCGCTAAGTAGAACATAGTTCTTGACATTGGAAAAATATAAGATGCTGTTGCAGATAATAACACTGCTGCTGTATTTTTATTACAGTCATTGTCATGATGATATGTTATACATAGGTATATGTTCTCGTTGCTAGTTCAGAGTTAGGATGAATTTGTGGAGTAGAGGCAGTAATTGCAGCGCGCGGATTGCAGGCGATTGCCCCTCGCCCCGCCACGCCACCCTGCGCTCGAACACCGTAAGTAAACAGTCTGGTGTTTATCCGCGTCTCGCTCGCACCGACTGCGTCGCGTCGCGCCTCTGAGGTGCACTCGCTGTTCCTATTATTTTCGTGACGGGTATTGCGCCGAAGCCGATTCCCGCATCCTCGCCCCCGAGACGCGAGGTCCGGTCTCGCGGCGGAGGCGGCGGCGGCGGCCGTTCGCATCGCGCGCCAGTCCGCGCCCGAGGCCGACTGTCGCATCGGTTCGCGCCTACGAAACTTTCGGTCGGTTCGTTGAAAATGCGGCACGTTCCGGCGAACGTAACAAGTGCGAGTCACGGTGGGTGACGGACGGTGCTGTCGGGCGGTTTGATATTTATCAGAACAGTGACGTGTCGGTGACAGTGTTCGGATTGTGTATATTTAGCGTGCCGATGCTACACGTGAATTTGGATGGAGTGCGGAGTGGTGTTGGAAGATGCATTTCAAGGAGTCGTTCGCTATGAGCGATCGACCGAGCGAACGCGGCCGCCGCAACTCCCGATGCAAAGGTGTGTGTCTGCAGCGGATGACGGCTGGGAGTCGTCTGCTCGCCGGCCGAGCGAGCTCCTCCAGCCGAGCCAACACTCCACACGGAGTGCCTGCACAGTGACCGATCACTTCATAACAAACATTGCGCGCGTTGCATTTATGTACAGTTAACACTGACAGTTATGGCATGCCCGTTTATTGACCAACATAATTGGAGTTTAGTTTCATTATAGTATTGTTTTGATACATTCAAAAATATTATTAATTTAATATTTTTTAAAGGGCTATACCGATATAGATAATAAAATTTTTCAATTCCAAATATCTGTAGACTATCGTAAGTTAATATTTGATTTTAATATTTTTAATCTACAGCAAACTTGTCATTGTTCAACTTATGTGTCGGAACACATACATGACTCATCATCACATCAATTAAATAAGTCCTTTTATGCATTTTTTTCTGATTCATGGTATGTATACTTGTTTTTGTGGATCAAGCCGCTAACCAACTGTAGAATTATAATTTGTTTGTTGTGTAGGTATCTTTTAATGCTTCAATGAGCAAATATCATGCGTCATCGATGTGGTTACTAGTATTTTTTCCTACCATATACGTAGAAAGCGTTCATTATGATGATCCAATTCTTACTTCAAATTAATTAGCTTGCCAATACCCGTTTTCCTAACTTCTATGAATGGCTTGACATTACCTACTATGGCAGGACAGCTATTACACATCTTATATCTTATCAAAACAAAGTGAATTCAACAGTACCTATACAGTATAGGCTATGCTATAACAATTAGGAATTTATAAAATACATAATGAAAGACACTGTCGACTGGGTCTACCTACAAGCCCTCCGTCCTAAAATAAACTTGGTTGTTATCAAACCTAAACCGCTTGAAAACTGAATTTTGACACGATAGGGTTTGCAATTTCCCGGAAAATCCCGGAGGTTCCAGTGCTCACAGTGTCGATTGCAAAGAGATGAACCTTGGTAATTAATTTGTCGTTAATTTCCTTGTTGAATAAATGCAACGTATAACCTTGAATGGAAAAAACCATTAATGCTTAGCTACTACGTATTTTGGGATCAAGTCGATGTAGGTATGTGATGTCCGACATATTTATTTATTGACCAGTGGCTTGCCCGCACTTCCGTCTCGGGACTTAATTTTGCTATTTAGTTCTAAACTTAGATAATATATGACACTAGCCCCCATACAAAATGTGATTAAAAATAGGTACTGGCTTTAATGTATGACTAACTGAAGAACTTGACTAAACATTATTACAAAAATAAATTTAACGTTGGTCTTTTAACAGTAGTTTAGCTTCGCACTAACTTAATATCGAAATACGATTCAGAGCTAATGACAGTTAATTCCGTTTTACGCAAAAGTTATTTACATAATGCTTTTTGATGCCAAAAATATAAGGAATACTTTTCAAATATGTTTACACAAGTTCAGTGTGTCCAACTTTACATAATATAATATTTCAATTTCTTTTTGCCTTAGACTAACTAGGTATTTCTTAATTATTTTTACTGTAGACAACAAAACAAGGTTGTTATTATATATAAACCTACCAACAAATGATTGAATGACGCAATTACATTTGACACTATTAAAAGGAACTAATAAGTCGAGAATTTGTAATAAGATTGAAAAACTAACGTAAGTAATGTTATTTAAAATAATAAATATATATATGGATAAACTTTCTTTCAGAATTAAAGCCGGCATTACAGTAGGTTTTGGTAACAAGAGGGTTCGTATCGATTGTATCGCGCTAGTGTGTACAGTTTTTCGACTTTTCGGTTAACCTAAAAGAGTTGTCGTCGTCTGAAACAATTACCTTTTTATAATCAGCAGAGATGATTAATGGTACCTAATAAAGAATGTGTTGTACTTTAATGCAAGCGATATAGAAAAAGGACAGGGAGGACACATGCATTCAATAAACTGAATTGAACTAGTTGTCGATAAAAAGTTGCACGGAAACCAGTTCACTAGTTACGATGCTAACATACACCACAAAGACCGAGTAGATAGATGAAAAATACGTATTATACCCAATGACTTATAGGTTCAATCAAATAAATGCCGCGATTTATTTTCAAAATTTAGATAATGTGTTCAAAACTTTCTGTTCACGTACATATACTTGTCTGGAATGGAACTGTTATTCCTGGGGCATGCCATATTTAATTTAAGACGAAAGATTTACTACTTAAATAAAATATCTGTCTTCAGATCATATCAAATTTTAGCCTATTTCAAAATGAATTACACAAAAATACGACTAATATGACGACGGTAGTATTGTTTTAGCAAAGTTTAAAGATTGTTATTTGTTATGATGAAAATGAGTAGGGAATATCACTTTCACTTAATATTGATATAGATTATTAACCCTCATTTATTTAGAAAAATCGACTTTAGTGCCGGCTTTAATTCTGAACTAGTAAGTTCTTGTGTATTTATATTTTTCAATCGTATTACAAATCCCCCTTGACTAAATATAACCTTAAGATACTGTCAAAATGGATTGAGTTATTCAATCATTCGTTCAGGAACGTTTCGTTTTCTATAACCTTGTTTTGTTGTCTACAGTAAAAATATCTCAGAAATCCTTTTAGGCAAAAAACAGTAATTAGTAAGGTATGCCACACTGGAATTATGTGGACATAATTTGAAAAAAAATGGCTTAAAATATTTTTAGGATTAAAACTTAAAAAAAAACTACTACTTTTTCGAAAATAATTTGAGTGTAAAACAGGGTCAGTTAGTCCTCAAATCAAACCAAACTCAAATTTCGTTTTGTAATAATGTCTTGTTCTTCAGTACTGTACTAGCTTTTGTAATAAGAGGCTAATGGTTTAAAAATTTGGCGCAAATAATACTATCATCCTAACACTGACTTGGCTACAGAAAGTACTCAACATTTTGACCAACTATTCCTATGACGCTATAGTCTCTTTGAGATTAGGACAGGTCGTTAGGGTTCCATATCAGGTGCTCCAAAAGTCCAAATCATCGTTGTTCATGTTGTAAGAAAGTCATACAAATAATGACGCTATCCTTTCCATAAGTGAATATTATATTTTGTAAAAGCTTGATGTGGTTTTAAATACGAAAGCCTGATGAAAAATAGACATTGGAATCTTAATAATAGGAACCCTGAAAACTGACATAACTGTGAATTCATCTACATTATTTACAGTATGCAAGTGATTACTATAAATTATATGATAAAAATTATCGACTGCCTCGGTGGCACTATGGGTCCCTGGGGGCGCTTGGGGTCCCTGGTTCGATCCCCGGGTCGGGCTAAATATTTGTACCTGAGTTTTTCTCGTCAGAAATTCTTAAGTCTTATCCCGAAGTCTGGAAGTTGGCGGTTTGTACCCACGTGCCTCGGAAAGCACGTTAAGCCGTTGGTCCTGCGCCCGATCTCTCATCGATCTTGTCACACTATGCTGTCCCATCGAATTAAGAGGGTAAGGGAATAGAGAGTGCACCTGTGTTTACGCACACACTTTAGCACTAAATATATTCTACATACGTGGCTGATTGTTAAGATCGCCGTAGCAGAATTGGGGATATTATTATCTACTAGCTGTTAACCGCGACTTCGGCCGCGTGGAATAGTATCTTTGGGTAGCATTTTCAATTATTTAATAATTTTCACCCCCTTAGTAACCCTCTTTTCGCAATAAAAAGTAGCCTATGTTCTTTCTCAGAGTCTAAACCATCTGTATACCAATTTATTTCAAATCCGTTCAGTAGCTTTGGCGTGAAAGAGTAACAGACAGAGTTACTTTCGCATTTATAATATTAGTTAGCATTTAAAATCGTGATTATGACAAGTATGTATGTATAATAGATAGTGGTTGGCCAAAAATAAACTGAGGAATAACATGGAAAGAAAAATTTTAATATAACTTCTCAGTCCACTCTGCGTGATTGCCTAATATGCAAGGCCTTGGTTTGAATTCCCAGCTAGGATCAATAAAACGAAACGAACAAACGACAGTTAATGACGTCATGATACCTACTCATATTACATTTATCTAATCCAATATTAGCCGACAGACAATTTGAGAAGATAGTCGATCTTTTTTTTACGTGGTCCACTGGTTTAATTTAAACAATCAAAATGGATTTTACTATAATGCAATGCAATGACGATTCCCAAATTCCTATATAAAATCCGAAATTATGAAATTACTTTTTAGTGAATAATTTCAATTAGGTAAGTTCAATTAGTTATCAAAGAGAGTTATAGGCGTCAGACGGGTGATGCGGTAGGGAAAGGGGAGCAGGGAGGGTGAGTCGCAAAGGATGGAGGTGAGATCATAGTGGCGAGTGGCCCGGGGAGGCGATCGATATGTACATTGAACATACATACGTACCTATATAAATAACCGTACCTAACTTCTCGCAACTCGACTGTCTGCTCCAGATACTGCGCCAAAACCCCGTTCCCCTCCGCCCCGACCCCCTGGTTGCCAATTCTTATACAAGGAATAAATTACAAAAGGTCCTAAAACCCTTCTGTTCTCTACATGCTAAAACCTGTAATAGGTATAATATTTATATTTAATCTTACAGGTTAACACAAAGCGTGCCTTCAATAGTATCCAACTAATACTATTTACATTTTTCCACACAAATGGACCATTATCAATAACTATGTTAGTTAAATAAAACATTTAGTAATTTCTAGAAACTGGCATATTCAACTCATCATTTTACATAATGACGTCTGCACACTATATGCTTGTTATCTCTGTTACTGGTATTTGAACTGTAAGTGCCAGGTGCTCGTTTACAATAAAAATGTACGCATGTGCTGTCGCTATCTAAATGCTGCATTTAATATAAATAAATATTAACATTACACTGGGTAAATCACTTTTTCTTTATCACATTTAATACTTTTTTTTTTTGTTAACCTCGGTTTCTACAGGCTAAATAATTTCCAAAATAGTCCATCATTTTAGTGTACTTTATTCGTTCGTTTAATATTCTCTCATATTATTACTAACATTAGAAACATTCATACAAGAGATAAGACACTATCTTAAAGTAAATAAGTTATCGACATATATTTTCGGCTTGTTACCATGAAAAATATTTTGTTAAAATGAAAAATCAGTATGCACGTACAGTACCTATTACTTATTATGAATAATATAAAGTTTCTATAGGTATGTATGTGTTTTAATTTCGCGTTTTGCAACATGCACTACCTTGGAATACCTTACAATGAGTTCTAATAAGTGCACTACTAACAATTGTGTAAGTAGTGTACTTATTAGACTACTAGGTAATAGGTATTAGAGTCTAACAATGATTTATTGATTACTTATGCTGTTTGTTTGTACACGATTTGAAACAATGATTTCCTCCGCAGGTGCTGGCGTCAAGATGGAGCACTTCCAGGCGGCGCTGGACCCTCGCAAGCAGGAGTTGCTGGAAGCGCGCTTTCTAGGCGCCAAGGTTAGAAGAAGCAATATTTTGTGAAACCATTTCGATTTGACCTTTGCTAAGTTTGTACGTGTCATCCTAAAATAATCCGTATCGCAAGTTGATAAATTTTCTAGCAAAAAAAAAACAAACTTCATGTAAAGTAATTACCTATTTAAATGGTGTTAGGTTTATTTTTTGGAAATAGAACTGGGACCTATCATTGGCTGGCGCGCTGTGAGCACCAGTTCTGACTTAACCTAACCAGTTTTCGAAACAAAAAATTGATTAGGTTATATTATTTTCCGGAGGTTGTTAATCAACTAATGGTTCTGAATTTTTACGGTGACCTTTTAATACTTTAATAATTTATTAGAGGTCGCAATTGGCTAATTCGAAAATGAATTTTTATATAAGTAAGTAATGAAGTACATAATTATAATTAATATAAATAAACTTATAAAGATAAAGATAACTTTATTTGCGTAAAACATGGTATGTAACAGCTGTAGTTGGTTTTAAATAATTGATCACATGTTTTGCAATATATCTATTGCATGCAAATATATGACATATTGTAAATTTCACATTATCAACTGGTCTATACTGAATTGTATATAAAATCTTTGGTATAGTTTTACTTTCAATACCGGTTATTTTCCAATGGACTAAGCTTTGTAAATTATAAATAGTTTTTTTTATTTCATTGTCCGTATTGAATAGCTTAAGAGTACCTTTTTTGAAATCAAAGGAGTCGTATGCGAAGTTGTTTTCGAAGCGATTCTTTTGTTCTCGCATTTCCTGCGCACGGTCGGGCTGTTAACAGTTCAGATTATATCGGCAACGCAACGCAGAGACGTTGCTATGTATCATTGGGCTACGTCACCGCACACCAGACTCGAGCTTACGTGTACAAAAGAAAATGGCGGCGTAGCTAATGGAAAAATAAAACTTGCATGCTTGCAAGCCCGCGTTTGGTTGGACCGAGCTTGTTAGATTTATTTTAGCTTCTATTTCTCGTCCTTGCTACTAATAATACAGTAATTATTATCCTTTCGGCGTGTATGACGTCAAGTAGCTTATCTTAACTTAGTTAGCCCCTCCATTTCAATTTCAACCCTTATAATTTTAAAATTATGATACGATTACTACCTAAATTCTACATAGATTTCATTTCAATAGCAACGATCAAAGATGACTGACATTTCATATATTATTTCCTCGTCTTATGAATTTACGAGGAATCCGCATTTTCTGACGTGTGGTGTAGTTACGAGACCGTGACACATAAGGCGAAACACGATCTCTATTTGCGTTCGAGAGTAGCAGACAGGTCGACAATGCTAATCGTTAATCGGGCCGTGAAGAACGTACGGGCGAGCTTGTGTCAGCTTACAGCCGCGCTGGTAGGATGAGTTAAATATTGTGTTGATATGCAACGAGTTGATCACGTGATCTCTGATAGTATGGCGCCTCCAGTGCCCACCTGCCCCACAGCTACCGTTTGCTCGCGCCCGCTCGTCGGCAGTGAGGACGGACGTATGTGTACATATCGTCCTCTCAGCCAAGTAAGTGTGGTGGATATGTAATTCTATTATGTGTCTCGACTTCGTCCGTTGCCCACTTCCACATACCATTCCCCTCCGTCGTCCTATCACTGCGTTACTTTGCCGCATCAGGGTATAGTTTTTATATACCTACGTCTCTTTATTTGTTATTCAAATGATCGTGTTATTGATCACGTGTCCTCGTCGGATTTACGAGCAATTCTAGATTTCGAATAGTGTCTTTGTTTGTCGAAGTTTCTGACATTCCTATATATAGGTAGATATTTAAATATGAAATCATTGCTTTGATATTCTGCATTAAGAGTAGTTTGTTATATTGATAGGGATGGTTGTGAAACTGAGATTTCGTCATTCAACGACAAGATGGCGGGCTGACATAAATAGACTGTCCGCAAATGAATATTTTGTGACTTAACAACCAAAAAGCTTAACATTATATTAGTTCTATGAAACGGTTTACTCACAGGATAAATGCAAGTTATTTTACTTTGATTGTTTTAACATGGTCAATTACTGCATCAATGATATAAGCAAATAGTTTTTGCATTAATACTATTGTTTTTATAGAGTCACGTGATACTAAACAGGTTTCCTACTTTCCTATAATTTTATTTGTATTGAGCGCACTGATCGCGTGTTCGCAGGTGAGCGCGAGGGAGATTCTAGTAGAAACTCAACGGGCGCCTACTGAGTGCAAGACGGTGAGTTAATTCATCCGTATTTAAACAACCATTATTTATTTCCGCACAACCAATGCTAATATTAATTTAGCCTTCGCCATTACATGCCTAGTCACAAATCGCAGCCGACGTTCATGTGCGACGAACCGTTGCATGATGGCTACGTTAATAATGTACCTTATTGTGAAGTATCATGCCACGTTTACAACGCCACTCACCTTGATATCGATTAGGCTTTCATCGACAAACATACTGGTTAGGTATTGATTTTTCTTGTGGAATATACAAGAGGAGGTTATTTCAGACAAAAATAATGTTTTCGTGGGGTTCGTTTGTAATTTGTTACTATTGATACGAATTTACGTTCATATTACTCGCGTGATAGATAATAATTTTCCGATTGCCGATTACTTCGTGAGTCGACCCTATGTTTATCAACTGGCATTCGTTCATTATTATCGCTCTGTGCTCGGCAGCGGCACCGTGGAGCGCAATGTAAACAGCCCTATAAATAGCGGTCTTACAAATTACATCGAGAGCATTTTTGTTTCGCATTCATTGTGTTCGATAATCGCTTGATTTATTTACGTTATGTGATTAGGTCCATTTCCTTCCATATTAAATTTTCAATAATTACCTCCTACACGAATACTCGTTCGCTACCCAATGAATGAAGGCTGTATATAATTTATATCTTAATTGTTTCCTTTACGAGTTTTGTCGAATTCTATTATGCTTTATCTACTAAATTTCTGCCTTAAGTTTATGAACCGTCTCAAACTGCCTATATTGATAGGCAGTTTGAGATGGTTCATTCTGTTTTGCCGAATTAAAATTGCGGTGTCCAAATATGTAATAGTAAATTGTATTAAAGCGAGCAAGAAAGTATGCCGGCTCGCAATGTAAGCCCGGCAAGTGGTTCGGGGCCGCGGGGTCACCGACACGCGCCGCGCCCGCGGCCCCGCTTCTATTACTAACTAGACATTTCGTACCATACGCTTTTTGACACTGATTTAATCGTGATTAACAATGCAAAAATAACTCTTGTGACAGCGAAACATTTTTATAAAACAAAGGTCGATTGCACTATGCGAATGAATGAGGTTTTTTGGGCATTTTTTTTTCTTATTAGAAAAAAACAAATTCTAATGTTGGCATCTGCTTTTGCTACTGGTACAATAATGATGACAATCGAGTCGCCATTTACCATAATGAAGGTTATAATAATAACTTGATTAACTAGACTATGCAATTGAACATATATTTTTTAAATGTTTTTTTGTTATCTAATTCTGTCGTATTTTACATTCTTCTAACTACAAGAGTAGTTTAACAACACCAGTTCACTTGCACGTAACGTTAATCGCGATGAAAAAGTTGCATGTTGCAGACAGAGTCGACCAACTTGTTTGTCAAACGACCCGAACGTTTATTTCGCACTGAGAGAAAGAGAAGTAGGCACAGCGCAGTGTTCTGTTCAGTCAGTCGGTTTGCACATTCGATGCGAAGGGAAATTATAACATGGCGCACACGGCCTCGCCCCGCCTCAGCTACAATGTGCCGTCAAACCTCATTCCACCGCTTAGCCGCCCGGTTCCGCAGTTATTTTTACACAGCCCGACCTTTCGCACCGGTCGTCACCGCACTCCAGTAAAACTAAATTTATCTACGCACGTCGCACACACGATATAACAATCGATCTTAGGTATTCACTATATTAACACATTCGCTGGAGCTCCGTCTTGATAGCGAAATATTTTTCTCCCATCGAACGTTGATTCGTAGCTGAAAGTTTCGTGTAGAGGCATACGAAACGTGCACTCGCACCGGCTGCCGCGGAGGCAATGAACGCGGGGCGGCGCGGCGCGACGGCCGGCGGCGCCGCGGCACGGCGGGCGGCCCGTCAGCTGAGCGTCACGCCGCGACATTGCAAGGTCCGCCCGTACTGCCTCGCCTGACCCACTGCGCCGCCCGGCCCGGCGCCCGTGCCGCACACTCGTCCGCCCCATAAAACAACGTTATGCATCACTACATAATAACTCTGTAAATGTTATTATGGTACATGCTAAACAGCGAAAACTACCTGCCTATCTATTAGCTGGATCAATTGACACATCTATTTGTTGCTGTAGCGCAAACCGGCGCGATTTGCGGAGCGATGACATCGAACGAAACTTCATGTATTGTGAATGGAGCGCTGCGCATGCTCACGAGACATTTGACAGCGAAGTTTATTTTCACTTTAGTAGTCATTAAAACTTTGCTTTTCTGGTTTATGTCCAATTTAAAACAAAACGGCTGTAATAGTTAAAATTATTTGAACAATAGAGGTAATTTCTATCTTGTTTGGTTTAGCAACAAGTCTCATCTTCTAATATAATAAATAACTGATATACGAGTGCATTAGTAATGCCAATGTGAGCAATCATTTTATATCGACAATGTTATTCAAGGATCTATCAGATATATTATAATAGATAATGAAAAATAAGAAATTTGATTTAATAAACTAGGCACACAATTTATTTACGTGAATCACAATTTTTAAATGACTGAAGCTTACGCAGTAAAAGCAAAATAAAGAAGCAGCAAAAGTAAGCAAAAGTTGCGAAAAAGGTAAAACAATAAAAAAGTTTCGTACATTTTTACCTGCTTTGGAGAGTTGCGCAGCATTTTGTTCGCGTCTCGCGGTGTGTTGTCACTTATTGTCATGACGTAGCTATGATCAGCTTGTCTCAGTTCTCTGAAAACAAAAAAATATTTTTATTGAAGCTTTTTTGTATGAGATATGTTTTCAGAAATAGAGGGAAACGACAGTAAACTGTCGGTTGAAGATGAGTTTCTGTTTTTTGATGCATTGATATTTTTAGCAAGTTGTAACAATAAATAAGCTTTCGTAAGACTAAGGGATACGACATTTGATGTCTCAATTGGTTCCCATTTAGCGCGTAAAATATGACATGGTTAGCAGAGTAAAATATAAAAAAGTAATACAACCTGACTTAGGGACAGGTTGTATTTCTGGCTTGTTAACTAAATAAGTAAACTAAAGCTAAATTTGAAGTTAATACAGAAAATATATTTTTAGAACAAGCTCTTGTTAAAAAAGTTCACACAACTGAAACGAACCCAACATGATGCAAAATTTATTTTACAGTTTCAATCGTTTATTAAATTTGTCTCCCACGACAGATAAACATAATTATTTCCGAGCTTGAACGAAGCCCACATATCTCGAAAGTTTCAATTCATCAACCATTACTTTCGTACAACCTCTAACCTATCGTATAGCAAAGGCTGCGCTTGGAGTCCTGTATTTTGTTCGGTTGAGAAATTAGCAATGTCAGAGGCTCAACTTACTTGGTTGATCGTTAAGATTGACACTGTTTGCCGGATATTAAGCTAACTGAGACTGAAAACCCAGTAGTTTTCCCTTCACGCATTTCTTAGTAAACTGAACCTGCTAGAGATGAGTGAGTAACAGCAATGTCAATCGAAAGGTGTGATGGTTTTCATCTGCAAACTATACCTAGTCAGTATTATGTTCATACTTGTCATCAGAATTAAATCTTCGCATTATGTCCTCTAATGGTCCTATTAAGTCTTTCATACAATTAATAAAGAATTGTCCAATTTTCAATATTGTGTCAGAACTCAGTTTTGAACTTAATCAAATCAATATCAAAACTGGAAATATGATTAACTCCAGCTTGCAAGATTTGATCACATTTAAAACGCCGCGCCCTGTTGGTCTAGTGGTTACAACAAACAACGGGCCTGAGAACAGGCTGCTATAACTGTACCTTATTAGGTACTATACTTAATACAAACACAATATCGACAAGGCAAGGAGATAGATTAAGTTAAAAATAAAGATTGTAAAATAGAAAAATGAAGTTTTTGTTTCATCCAGGCTAACGCAATAAAGAATAGACCTACCTACCTACCTATATCTTCCCATTGAGTAGCATTTTAATCCGTATAATCCAGCTTTGTAAACTTTGGTTTGCTGTGTTGCACTGACATCGAATAGAAGGCCTTAAGTTATTAAATATTTTTAAAATATAGATATTTTTCTACAATAACATATCAAACCCCTCAACTAAAAGAAACAAAAGTTAAAGATTGTTAGCAACAACAAACAAGGGACAAGTCTGTGATCGAATAATAAATAAACGTTAAATGGACTATCCAGCTTCCATAATTCTGTGGGTATGTGGGTTTTTGTGGCATATTGCAATAAATGTATATAGTTATGTTGCTCTATTACAGTTCAAGCTAAGTTTAAAGTTAGTTTTGGAGTACATTTTCTGTGCTTGTTATAGAGCGATAAAAAACCTATAAAACCGCCTCAAACCACAAAAGCAGATAAAATGACGGCGTAAAATATTCGATGTGAAACTCGTAATTTTATCATTAGATGATCTTATCATCAATCTTGTTGATTCTGTGTAACTCGCACTTGAGGTAAATTGGGCTATGAAGGAATACCGTGTCCGAGCTAGTAATAATCAATATTGCAAGCTCGGATTCGAATCTCGTGACTCTTCGTCGGCGCTGCACACTTGCGGCTGAAGTTGCGCCGAGCCCTCCCCCGCTCGCACCTCTCGCCCTGCACACCCCTCGCACTAGAAAATTGGGTTAAACAGCACGCGGGCTGAACGCCGCACCGGAAGAGGGGATTTTGGGGTCCGCAGAACTGCGCTTCTACAATGAATGCGGGACAGAGATGTGACTGAGTATTGATTGTCTTAACATTGAGAATTTGAGACGCAATTCCCTGCGGCGCAGTAAACGACTGCACATTTAATTTGAAAGTAGGTAAATATATCATATCTATTTAGCAGAACATTTTAAACATTTTTCAACTCAGTCTTTATTACCCATGTTATATGGATATGGAAGTAACTTCGTTTGTCCTCGTTTGTAATGTCAACAAGTTGACCTTGGCCATATGATGTTTACTTATTCAATAAGATAATTATGTGCTCGTAAATTAGATAAAGAAAATATTTTGTAGGTACATGTGCTGTGCAACAGTATTTAATTTCAGGTTATTTTGATGATTCTAAGATAATTCTTCTTTACCGACTTATGAGAAATAACGTTCTCAGTTCTCACCATAGTTTGCGTAAAATTAAACTATAATTAATTTCAGTGGTTTCTTCTGCTCCGCCGTCATGATATTACGCAGTGATGATTTGTTTAAGACGCGATTTATTTTTTGTTGTAAGACGAGTTTGAATGGAGGTGGGGTCGACGAGCAGCGGACTGATCAATAATGGTGGCGGTGTTTTCGCTCTCAAATTATCTTTGACTGCCTGAGTTGATTTCGCTACTTCGTATTCTTCTTAGATATGATTTTTGTGGTTTGGAAGAACTGGTTAAAACTTTAATGCAAAAGTAATTTACAGATCTACGGCGAAACTAAAACTTGAGTTATTATCAGCTGTGTTTTCTTTTATGATAACTCTCATTATTATCAGCATTACCTACTATCAATTATGTTTATGATCGTGGTAGGTACTTACCTGTTTGTTAAAGTAAGTAAGTAAGTACATACATACTTAGATATCTACGTAGGTTGCCAACTCGCTAACTTTCCATTCGCCTGATGCTAGAGGTATGCTAAAAATAGACGCGACAATAAGCACAGTGCGCAGGCAAATCATTGGTCGCTTTGTGAATTGAAGTAGATTGCAACTTAACATTTTTATATTTGGTTGCTGTAAGTAAGAAAACATCCAACAAGTGTTTTAACGCTGTGATTAAACGACTTTGTCGTGATTTTACGTTGCACTTAAACTCAATTATTACTGTGAAAGAATCGTTACTCTTATCTTTAGAATTGAAATTTTACGTCACGTAGCCTTCAGCAATAGGTGAAACTTGTGTTATTTACGCAGTCTGAATCACGTGGTCGTCCTTTATTTTCCTTATCGTTTTGATTCAATCGACGAGCGTTGGCAAGCGACTTTTGTTACCGGCTTAATACAGGAGGCGGCCGCAGCTAACAGGAGAGGAGGGGGCAAGAGGCACCGAAGGGAGTACATGCAGAGCGGCAACGTTCCGGCGATAATGCTAATATGCTAGCAGGCCTGCTTTATGTGTCTCTCTCTGCCCCCGTGCTTCGCTAACTAGTACATCGAGCATGCCTTGATATTACCTACGTGTAATTACGGCGGTTTGACTTTCTGTCATGTCGGTGAAAGTAGACTTCGTCGGCCATCCTGGACTATGTTCACAGAAAATTTTATAATTATAATTTCCATGTAATCACTTCGCTAGGGTCTAGATAGTTTAATTTAGTTTTTGTGAGGTAAGTAGCCGTTATAAATGTACCTAGATTGACAAACACTGTTTTTTAGTTTTAAGAAAAGTTTATCTTCAAAGTGTAAAATTATTGTAAGGGGTAAATCGTTATGTTGCTAAGGCAAGTCTTTCCTGGAAAAGAAATAATTTTCACCCCATCCCCCCCCCCCCCCTTTAAACCCCCTTTTCGCAATAAAAAGTAGCCTATGTCCTTTCTCAGGGTTTAGACCACCTGTATACCAAATTTCATTTAAATCCGTTCAGTACTTTGAGCGTGAGAGAGTAACAGACAGACAGAGTTACTTTCACATTTATAATATTAGATAGGATTATAATATTGTCAACAATCAAATTTAAATTATTAATTTGGCATTAAGTCACATACTGTACAGTAATTGCTTACTACTTCAAGATGAATGAATGAATTCATGTAGATATTAAAATTAATGAAAATCATAGCAGCTGATTATGTACCTATGTTGATTTAATATGAAACATTAATCTTAAAAGTTTGATTTGGAAGTCATGCATATCATCATCATCATTACAATATTTAACATTATTTATCCAACCATTCAAAATTACTTTGCACCTATCTAAAACTAATCTGAAAGTAAAAAAAGCTATTGTTTGAAACTGGTGTCACAATTTATTATTCAGTGTATATTACCTTGTGTGTACAAAAGTTATCGCGCGCGCTGCTTGGTTAGATATACCTACATTTAGGTAGGCACATAAGTAAACCTATCTATGTTTATGTTGGTACATCGCGGCACAGACGCCTACGTAACACGTCCAGTAAGCAGTTTGTTGTGGGGCACGAGCGCCGATATCACGTACTCGTTCGCCGCGGTTGGTGGCACGCCGCCCGCCACCCGCCACTGCCACCTCATTGCGGGAATAATCGGTCAACTCGACTTTAATAAACGCCAGATTAATAGTGATCCTCTAAAGACTCCATCCATCTCCATTACATCAGTTGACGATAATTAGTGTTCACCTGACATTCCTGCAATTCATTTTGTGCAAAATTCAATTGGTCAACAAGCACGATCGCAATCGCGGGCTGTTGACCTGCCGCTAACTCAGTGCGAATGCAGACTAACAATCGCCGTTTCCCCTCGAGAGCTAGCTAAATCGGTTCGTAATAATAATCAGTTGTTGTTCACATTTTAACTGTATTGCTGGAATTATTATTTCTTAGTTTAATATCGTTTTTACTTGATTTAACAATACTTTCGGCCTTGTATCCTTGTAAAATGGCGCCTCGCCCGTCGTTATTATTATTACATTCGGAGCAAACTTCGTGACGATCTCCACTCTCCACCGCCCCTTCCCCGCGTGCCGCTCCCCGCGGATGCGTATCCGATTGTCGCGGCTGGCGTTTACAACTTGTCAAACTAGTTAGGTTATTTAGATGATTGTGGTAAAAATAATCATTATTAAACATGGACGTTTTGCTCGATAAATAACTTGTGAGTTTAGGTTATATTGTGAGGAAATAACGTTGATAAGCCGTGCAAAGTGGACGCAAAACGAACGAGTCATATGTAAAGACGCCATCTTTCTTTACAGATGTCAGCTGGGTCACAAATTCAGATGGCACCACAAACTACTGTCAACACGGGGCAACCACTACACAGTCAGGACTCCAATATGAGCACAGGTAATTTGTGATTTAGTGCTAAAAGTGCAGTAAACGGTGATTTGTGATCAGTGTTGTGAGTGTTTACCATACGCCGGTCGACTCACGGAAATATAACCTGTACTCGTAAACTCCTGGTGAGGGTGGAATTGTGGAAAACTGCGATCAGACTAACTTTGTGACGTCATAATATCGTGTATGATGCCGGATCGGAACTGTGAAAGTGCCGTTTTTCTTCCCGTGTATCGTGACTATTTCGTGCCACAATGCACGACTATAAGAGTGGAGCTAACATAAACCACGTCGGCCTACTGAGCTCTTTGTCTAAAAGTGAGTTTGTCGCTCATGATTTACTTAAGATATTGACAAATTTATCTTAGTTAAAACTTAACTACATTCTGTAATTTTAAATATCTATAAAAGTTATTTTCTGGTAACTTACCTTCAATGAAATTCCAGTCATCAATAACACCACGAATTATGTACAATCTTATCTATCTACACGTATCTATGAACTTAAAAACTGTTAAAATATGTTAATGACACAAATTCATTTGTTTTAAGTCACAAATGTTAAAATTTCTGAGCATTAAATTCTGTTTGGTTTGCATTTTGCCAAAAAACTAAGTACGAAAAAAAGATGGTGGAAAAATAATGAACGGATGTCGATGTTGACAATTGTTTTTTTTTTTCTAATTTTCTAACCCCTTCACTTCAGTACTTGGGTGTTATTTACGAATATAAATCATTCATTCAATAAAATTTCAAGTGCAGATTCAATATTAGTGGAAACACTTTGATAAAGTTGTTTAATAATAAATCAAGTTTAAAAACTTACATATTGTAATTATTACATATTTTCCAATTCCAATATTTATTGCTTTCGGTTCTGAAACGTTTTTCATAAAGCGAAAGATCTAGTCGATTGTCACCTGTCAAAAATGTCAAAATAAATACGATTTACGAAATGCAAACCAGCCAGGAAAGAAAATTGTTTTAATAGAGTTTCTTCCTACCTTTTTGTAAATATAGTAATTTTACAACTAAAAGGCGAATAATGCTTTCGATTCAACAAAATGTATCGTACGAAAGTATATTATTTTATCTATAAACTTGATTAAAAGTATTTCCTAGGTACTAAATTAGAACGTTGTTCTTGTGCTTGATTTTGTGATGAATAACATTTTATTTGTTATGTTCTTGTGATTTTCCATGTTTGACTACAAAATACTTAACCTGTGTCAATTTGTTTTTATATTTGGGTGTTAAATAATATTTTTACCTTACATGGTTTGAACCAATATTGTTACTATAGGTAATGATAGGTATTTCTATCTAGAATACATGTATTATATGTGATAAATTAACCGACATTATTAACACGCAACAATAGAGAAGAGAGTACATGTAATATTTTTCCTTAAATTTTTCTTAGGGTGAAGTTGTGTTTAATTTTCCAGGGTCATCGCATAGTGATAAAGAAGTAGATGCTTTGACTCCTGAAAAGTCAGCAGCTATGCGAGGCTCAAATGCAGGGCCTGGTGCAGCCCTAGTACCACCAAGTGGTGCAACACCTACTATAGCAATGCCAGAAAGGAAGCGGAAACGAAAAGGTAAATATTTCTTCCAATATTATATAGTTCAACACTCTTTTCTATTTAAATCTTCACTTAGTTATTATTTTCAATTCAACATAATATTGTTTTTAGATAGATGATATCAGATTTTTCATATATTATGTATTAGGTTATCAGTAACTTATCAATGTACTGAAATTGGCTAAATTCAAAGTATACAATATTTTATTTTAAATTATGTAGGTACTGATAATGTTTTGATTAGAACTAATTATTTTCTATCTGCTCTCCTCATAGGTTAACACTTGACAAAGTATTAAATGCACATAAACATATTTATATATTGTGAGAATAATAAGGCTAATTACTACTGTTGCAGAAATATGACAAATATGTGTCAATGTTTCATTTTCAGGAGAGGAAGGCGTTGGGGGCGGAGGGGGAGGAGGCGGCAAGCAGCGGCACAACTCCTCTGATAAGAACATTAGAGAATACTTCTCCAAGCACCCATCGTCCAGCCCTGTACGGCATACTGGTGCAAAATCACCCTCACCAAATTATCCTATGGTAAGGAAGAATTGCAAATACATTAATGGTATAAATTCGAATAGTTTTGTCACTGGTTAGATATCAATGTCATCAACTTATGATAACACCACTTTATAATGATAATAAAAATCAATAGCGCTTTTCTACTTACTTGGTGCTTGAAACATTGCTCAAAATGTGCTGTGTGCGTATCCACTAAAGCAAAGGTCGCAAAGCCCTGTAGTAAATTTCAATTTGATTATATTTTGTTTGAGTGTTATAATAATTGTAATGTGTGCTCTTTTTCTGGTTTAGTACCCACCGTCACCGTCGTCGTTACTGCCTTCGGGAGCCGACGTCTTTTTACGTTCCGCCTCTCAGCAGAGACCTCACACTTCTGTTAAACAGGTAACAGAAATTTGATTTCATGTGGTAGAATAAGCTAACTTGTAATAATTTGCATTTAGAAATTGGTGTATAAATAAATTATATGGTTAAAGATGTAATTTGGAGATCCGTTTCTCACTTAGTATCTTATTGGATTTCTTGTGGGTACAAATTCAATGTTAACTGTTGATCAATTAATATTTTTATAGTCATCTTCATAGCTACCAGAAATTAATTTGTTTTGTGCCAAACTAACAACAAACTGTAAAATGCTAATCATGCTGAAGTGCCCCCTAAAACATCTGTTATAAATTCATTTATTTATTCATCTGCCGAAAAACTGAGTCGATTTATTCGATTTTCATGTGTTAGCTTGATACAGTTATTGTCATTTACATGTTATTTTGGTTGATATTTGCGCAAGTTCCAATTTGGTTTTCAAGTCAATAAGACAGGAAGTATCTTGACGTCAAGAAAAACTGGTCTCTAATTTTCTTCTAATATTTATTTCCAGGTTCAAACAGAACTGACATGTCAGAGGATACAAGAGTTAGAAACTCAAGCATCATCTGACTTAGAGTTAAGAAATAATAGAATAGAAGAATTAACAAGAACTAATGAAGAACTGAAGCATCAAGTGCAAGCACAGAGCAAGGTATTATGTCAATCCAATTTAGATTGAGAGAGTAGAAATGTTTTTGCTGTTTTCATTGAAGAAATAGGTAGATAGATAGATATTCTTTATTGCACAGAAACAGAATACATGGGTAAAACAACAGCTATAAACAGTACAATAAGGCGGTCTTATCGCTTGTAGCGATTTAGATCCAGACAACGTTTAGTTAGAGGAGAGAAAACAGCGTGGTAGGTAGATCTATGTGATAGGTGGCAAACGAGCTGACGGATCTCCTGACGGTAAGCGATTGCCGCCGCCCATAGACACCTGCAACATGAATAGAGTTGTCCCAAGACGTGTGCTGTTGTCAACTGTCAAGGGGTAGATATTGATATTGAGTTTTTTTATTCTAGAAAAAGTATAGCATAAGTACCCAATTTGTGGTACGGAGTTTATTGATATTTATAGCCGAATCCTTGTCCTCCGCATACACTCTTGTACGGTGATGACTTGTAACCTAATGCTAAAAGTATAGAGCCTAATGCTATAAGTAGAGGATTACATCACAACTACTTATTTCCAGGTAATAGAGCAACACAAATCACACATTAACAAATGTATAGAAGTTGTTAAGAAACTTTTGAATGAGAAGAGCACTATTGAGAAGAAGGAGGCGCGGCAGCGCTGCATGCAGAACCGGCTGAGGCTCGGCCAGTTCGTCACGCAGCGCGTCGGCGCCACCTTCCAGGAGAACTGGACTGATGGATATGCGTTTCAAGAACTGACTAGGTGAGTTCTGATTCTAACTGAAAGTATCCCTGCGCCACTTTTTACTTTAATGATAAAGGTGTCACACTGATGGTAAGCGATTACCGCCGCCCATGGACACCTGCAACACCAGTGGTGTCACAAGTGCGTTGTTTACCTTTTAACCCCCCTTCCCCTGGATTGGGCCTCCGGTACCCCTCACTCACGCAGCGAAACACAGCGCATGCACTGCTTCACGCCGGTTTTCTGTGAGGATGTGGTATTACTCTGGTCGAGCCGCCCCATTCATGCCGAACTTTCATGTCTTTCTGTAATTCATTTCCTATGCAATAGACTATCTAGACTGAACTGGTTGTGGTCACCACTCGCGGTGGTCGATATGATAACGCGTAAATTAAACTCATAATTTAAATTTGCTCTTTTCACATGGGAAATTTTTATCATGGTCGATAGATAATTGACATACAGTTACTTGTAACATATTTTAATGTCATTACATAATGTCAAATGAAGTATAGATAGATAGATATTCTTTATTGCACTGAAATAGAATACATGAATGAAACAACAGCAGTGAACAGTACAATATGGCGGTCTTATCGCTTGTAGTAGCATGTTTATTTCACACATTCAGAATGGTACTCCTTATTATTGAATGTTGAAATTAAATGAACTAATTTCAATATTGTATGACCTACACTAATTGCCTGTTGTACTTTACTAGTTTGTTTTAAAATGATTTCATTATGATGATATCAGTCCTGTTGAGTCATCTAGATTGTCCTTTGGCTTGTTATGTCACACTCTACACTCTTTGGCTTGTAATGTGTAAAGTGTCGGTCAAAACAATATTTATATTTTATCACATTTGCCGAAATTGGTATGTTGGAAAATGGAAAATTATTCTTGATTTTTATCAATCAATTATTTTAACGGATTGTTAAATTAATTAATAAATTTTTAGGATATTTTTAAGTTTACTATCGATACCTTTAATTTCTCTTATGTATTTAGTCTGTCAAAAAATCTAAAACTTATTATTAATAAGCCTAAACTATATTTTTATCTTTATAAGGAATTCCACGAAGTGAATAAAAAAAGTCTATCGCAGCTATCAGCTGCTTTACAATAGACAACTTGAACATTGTTTCTTCAGTACTTAAGTTTAAAAATGAGCAAACAATGTTGTCAATTGAAGTTGATATTATCCTTCTTTCTTGTTTTGTGAAACTTTGAGCTGCGAAGTTATGTGTTGGCGACCTTGAGATCATATAAAAATAATATAAATATAAAGCACTGTAAAGATAAGATAGCGTATAAAGCACAGTGGACTGTTAACTGCTGAGTGTTCAAACTTGTGTTACGCTCACAAAAATACGCGTCTTTCTTTTCGGTGGCCTGTCAACTAGCCAGTGATTTATAGGAATTACTTCTTAATTTTTTTAAATATTTATTGTGCCAGTTTTTAGCCTCTTTGTAAAGGTTTTTCATTCCTCGACGCTAATACTAGAAACCTCACATTCGTACGTATTCGTAGGCGGCAAGAGGAAATAACCGCCGAGAAAGAGGAGATAGACCGGCAGAAGAAGCTGCTGTTCAAGAAGCGGCCGTCGAACAGCGAGGGCGGCGGCGGGCGCGGCAAGCGCACGTCCAGCGCCTCCGCGCCCGCCACGCCGCAGCCGCAGCCGCTGCACAACGGCACCGACGCGCCCACCTTCCTCAAGCCCGACCCGCTGCCCAGCATGACCTGGCAGGAGTACTACGAGGCCGACGAGATACTCAAGGTACGATGCGATTGTTGCTACGAACTGATTAACGTCCTGCTTCAGGGCTGGATTTACCGCCCACCTATCTCAAGCCCGGCTCGATACTCAAGGTACGTGCCCAATGCACATGCGATTGTTGTTACGAACTGATTCACTGTTAGCGTCTCCGATAGTACATGTAGGCCCAATATTCAGGGGTGGATTTACCGCCCACCTTCCTAAAGCTCGACTCGATGCACAGTGTGACCTGCCAGGAGTACTACGAGGCCGACGAGATACTCAAGGTACCATGCGATTGTTGCTACGAACTAATTCGCTGTTAGCGTCCTCGATAGTAGGCATGATCGGCCCGGGCGCAATGTTCAGGGATGGATTTACCGCCCACCTTCCTCAAGCTCGACCCGCTGCCCAACCTGGCAGGCGTACTACGAGGCCGACGAGATACTCAAGGTATTGCTACGAACTGAGGACTTAATTTTAAGCAGACGCTACGTTACTACCTATTGGAGTCCCCTTCCCTTTCACACGCGTTGTGCGCGCTTTTGTTTGAATGTGACAGGTATATTCTCTTTCGTTACGGGTCCAATGTTCAGGGTTGGATTTACCGTTAGACACGTCTAGGAAGCATTCACTGGGGGATGCTAACTAGAAAACTTTCATAATAGCATTTTATTAAACTTCATTCTCTAATGCTAATATGAAAGAAAATTATTCTTGCCGTAAGTAATATTTTTAGGCTGTGCACAAGCTCGACTGAAAAATATGGATCCCTTACCAAGATAATTCTCTCCAATATTAGTAACAATCGATATTATGTACAATTTCCTTTAACAAAATCTAATTATTTTAATGAAATATTTTTTCACAGCTGAGGCAAAGTGCACTGAAGAAGGAAGACGCCGACCTACAGTTAGAAATGGAAAAGTTAGAACGGGAAAGAAATCTTCACATTAGGGAACTGAAACGAATACACAACGAGGACCAAAGTCGGTTTTCACAACATCCTGTGCTCTCTGATCGGTGAGAATAAATACCCATTTATTATTTGCTCACTACATTTACCCATTAATAATTACTAACATTTTTCCTTATGCAACATAGTAAAAAAAAGTAAAGTATCGGCCTATATACTGTACTATATCAAGTCATCGTAACTATGATGGGATTAGGCTGCCTAATGCGGATTGGTGATCACAAACCCGAGCTATGTTCGAAAAATTCGAAGCTTACTTCTTATTTGACCTGGGAATCGAACCCGGGACCCCGAGATCACGGCCCGGTACTTAAACCACTAGTTGACCAACGGGGCGTTATGCAAAATGGAGTAAAAAAAAAACATTTGTTATTTGTTAGGAAAATGTTTATTTTCAGCTTACATATTATTCTGTCAAAGTAATAGAGTGGGAGCAACTTAGAACTGAAAATTATCAGCCTATAATATATTGTCCCACTGCAGGGCCAAGGCGCCTTTATAATAAAAAAAACATGACAATCCTGACTCCACCAATAATAGCTTCTTCTATTGATGTATATTCAGCCATAATCCTTACGCCTTAAGCTGTACCTTGATGCAGTAGCGAATAAACAATTAAAATTTTGCCGTCTTACTAAAACGGTAATTTTGATTCCCCAAAGACACTGGCTGCCACCCCTAGGCCGTGGCTGGCCTAATTTCCAATCCGGATCTCATCATCATCATTCATCTTTTCAGCCAATAGACGTCCACTTAGGTTAGGATTAATGTGGTCGAAAAGGCATATTCCCTCGTTAGTGCGCATGCGTGAGTACATGACTCTTAGTGGGCAGCCACCTTTCTGTGTGTAATTATTTTGTGGTGATAGGTTACTTTTGATGTGAGATGTCAAAATGTCACAAAACGACCAATGACGTTGAAGTTGGACCTCAGTCTACACGTACGCCATCTAACGGATTTTTCACTCGCGGTAGCCCTTATTCTTTGAATCCGGATCTGACTGATGAAATTTGTAAATAACGAGTACATATTCCCTGGGCAGGTACCTGCTGCTGATGCTGCTGGGCAAGGGCGGGTTCAGCGAGGTGCACAAGGCGTTCGACCTGCGCGAGCAGCGCTACACCGCCTGCAAGGTGCACCAGCTCAACAAGGACTGGAAGGAGGACAAAAAGGCCAACTATATCAAGTGAGTGTGTACGATCGCGTCCCAATCGGTGCCGTTCTACATTCACTTTATTTATGTAGTTAATAATAATAATTCTTTATTTGGAAAGAGAACAAAGTACGGTGGCCAGCACATCAAGTTACTACAATCTGTCAAATTTCTTCAATCGAACCTCACTTTTGTGTCAAACGTGTTTGGTTCAATATCAACTGAGGAAATTTGACAGATTGTAGTAACTTGATGTGCTGGCCACTGTACAAAAAAGTTTATAATACAATTGTGTTTGATAATGCCTGCATTAGTTTAAAACTGTGTCGCAGTCGTTAGTTATATGTTTTATTTTGGCTTTAGATGTAAGTAAGTAGTGCAGGCTTAAATGATGTATGGACCGAATTAACCGTAGTGTAAAGTAGCGATTACGCTGTTTCACCTAGTGAGTGAGGTGTCCGAAAAGAGTTTTTAGTGTAGGTTTTAACAATTGAAAACAGCTGCTTTTTTATAAAGACACTACTGCAACCTTGAAGGCAAAATTAGGTCGGCCAAAATCCTCATAAGGCCGAATGTTATCTCTGCAAAAATCTGCACAATGATACAGTGCAAATTTATTACGGCGATAATTGAGTTTATTATGGAAGGTTACACTATTTGCATTGCATTATAATACATTAAGAAAGACAAATAATAGGTTAATGGCATTCATGGGAACTTTATGGGGACATAATATGGCAAGGCGTAGGCCATGGCGGTTCCAATACCGTATTACTTGATTTTCTCAAGTTTTCCTTTTTCCAATCTTATATTTTTTCTGGCATTAGTTTAATTTTTATAAAGTTAGCCTTGGTATAAAACTGATGTTGTTACTTATTTAAGTATCTCGAAAGTAACTATTTGTGGCTTGGTTGTAGTTTGCATAACTGTTCAATTGTTTTGTGGTCATGTATTTGTGTTGTTATCGTTTGCGGTTTTTTCCTCACAGTAAAAACTACAATTGGTATGGTTATCTCCAACAGGGCGATAAAGTATGTTTGGCGTTATTTACAGACACGCCCTACGGGAGTACAATATCCACAAAGCGCTGGACCACCCGCGCATTGTCAAGCTGTACGACGTGTTTGAGATCGACGGAAACTCTTTTTGTACGGTTCTTGAGTACTGCAATGGACATGATCTCGATTTTTATCTCAAACAGGTAATGTATCTAGATTTTATATTAAATGAATGAGCGTTGTTGGACTTTTATTAATCATTTATTTTAATAGATTGATGATTAATGTTTCATTGTACCTAAATCTCAAAGTTGTTAGAAACAGTTAATTTAATGGTGTAAAAATACTTAAAACATTTTACCATAAACATTTTAACAAAGATTGTCAAATAACCTATCAATGTAGACAATATCTGCCATTTCAAGAATATCACGTCTTAAATTTATATGTAACAGATAAACTGATTAATGACATTATTGGTCAGGCTATTAATATTTTTTATCGACATTCGCCTCTTATACCAAGAGTTGGTATATAGGTCGGCAGAACGTTGGTGACAATTGTTACAAGTGTCACTCGTAGACACCTGTCCTTGAGTGACAGCAGTCGCTTTCCATCAGGTGATCCGTCTTTTCGACTGCCACATATCATAAGCAAGGTCTCGAAAGCATTCCTCTCGCATCAACACGCAAGCGTAGATCACATTTTTAATAGGTACCGAAATAGGCGGATGAGCATGCGGCCCACCTGATGGAAAATGGTAACCGCCGCTCATAGACAACAACAGTGCCGAGGCACAGTCATGCCGCTGCCTACCGTGAAAGAAGTACTGTTTTCAAACCTCGTTTCCCCCACATTACAGCATAAAACAATACCGGAGCGCGAAGCCCGGTCCATCGTGATGCAAGTGGTGTCAGCGCTGAAGTACCTCAACGAGATCAAGCCGCCGGTGATCCACTACGACCTGAAGCCGGGCAACATCCTGCTCACCGAGGGGAACGTCTGCGGCGAGATCAAGATCACTGA
Source organism: Cnaphalocrocis medinalis (assembly GCA_014851415.1). Classification (NCBI taxonomy): domain Eukaryota; kingdom Metazoa; phylum Arthropoda; class Insecta; order Lepidoptera; family Crambidae; genus Cnaphalocrocis; species Cnaphalocrocis medinalis. The sequence continues at coordinate 10,288,052 of CM026279.1, forward strand.
CTTCGGCCTCTCCAAGGTCATGGACGAGGAGAACTACAATCCTGACCATGGGATGGATCTCACCAGTCAGGGCGCGGGCACTTATTGGTAAGTTGTTATTTTTTTTAATGAGGGTTTTTGCCAATGAAAAATCCGCTAGATGGCGTTAAAGGACGGCTAATCCAACAACGAGTGGATTGGTTACATTTTGACGTATCATGTCAAAATTATGAAGTTACAAGTACAACTACGATCAGAAGGCCTCTGAGTAACATTGACAGAGAGGCATTGTACAATTTCTTTCTAAGAGATAATGCCAAAAACACCGACAGTGGGAGGGAACCAGCATTCGTTCAGATTTAACCAAGGAAGCCAAGTAACCGTAGGGCGACTATAACTAAACAGATGACGTTATGACAGATGCAATTGTCATGTTACTACACATTTTGACATTTTGCATAAGACTCATAATCATGAATATCAAGTAATCATTTCATATCAAGCAATTAGAAGAAATTCCCGCGACTCTCACTAGATCGTTAGTTTACCTTGTGGGGGGCTTGCCCCGGCTGTGGCTTCCTGTTCGAGCCCTCCATTCAAGGACCTTTCCGCCCCTACGCTACCGTCTGTTCTCCTCTCAATCGACATGGCACATTGAGAGCCACTTGAGCCACGCAATACCTTGGTCTTATAATACGCCTTCAGCTAATTTTTCGCGCGCGATTGTCCCCGTGGTGGAATACTCTTTCCAACGAACAATTGCTATGATCCATCTACAAGGACTTCGTCCCGTTGTTATTAACCCAATTCCAATATAAGACATCCCGTTATTCAACGTTTCAATGACTCTGGCTCATTAATTTCAACATCTGCGCGAAATTATCGTAATAATAATAATTAGCGACATTACTTGAAGTTAAATGAAACAAGGCTTAAGTCCACCCCATTGTCTGCGTCGCCGCGCGGGCGCACCATGAGAGCAGATGTTTTGCATCGTAATCGCTTATTGTCTGCATAATGACTTAGTTTATGCTAATGTTCGCACAAATACTGAATATGTTAGCGGCCCATACAGATGTTATGAAATTAAAATTGTTTTTTTTTACAATATCTTGTATGTCAATATCTTCTAAGATCTACACAACCAGCAGCAAAATGAAGGCTCCTTGATGTATAGAATATAGATAGTTATAAAAGTTTGCTTTCCTAAATGTGCGGATTTTTCCTCGGTGGTTAAGGAAAACACTATGAGTTATAACCATTATCGACTTAGTTTGGTTCTCCTGATCTTACTATTCGTAAGAATTGTCAAGGTCAGACGGAAATGGCAACAATGTTATTGTCAGATGTATAAAAATTCTGTATTGTGCTGTACGCATAAGCCCCGGCAAGAATCTCTTGATGACCTTGAGTGCGCAGAAATAAATGTTAGTATAATGTAAGCTATTTTATTTTACAATTGCACAAACATCTCCACTACTTACGATGACCTCTATAGATTCTTGCCAGAGTGACTGAGTGGAACAAAAGACAAATTAAATAAATTTTCTGTTTTATCTTCAGGTATCTTCCGCCGGAGTGCTTCGTAGTCGGTAAAAACCCACCAAAGATCAGTAGTAAGGTGGACGTGTGGAGCGTGGGCGTAATCTTCTACCAGTGCCTGTACGGGAAGAAGCCCTTCGGCCACAACCAGAGCCAGGCCACGATCCTGGAGGAGAACACCATACTGAAGGCGACCGAGGTGCAGTTCGCCAACAAACCCACAGTCAGCAACGAGGCTAAGGTCAGTCACATTTATTATTTCTACTATAATAATCATTATTTTAGTTTCCACATCATCTAAGCCCTACTGTACGCCTCTCTCTATTCTACTTAGGTCGATGGCAGCCTTTTTGTCTTATCTCAGTATTGAGAATTCTGTCCTATACCCAAAACTGAAGCAAATGTCCAGACTGTTTGGGCAGATGTAAAATGGGTACCCTTTTGAATTGCACCTGCCTCTTAGCAGTTGCTTAAAAAGAGGGTGAGTTTAATATACCTAAAAGGTCGATATTGGATGCATACACTCAGCTGTCGCCATAATGACGGCGATAACACCGCTTTCTGGATACATGGCTCTTGTTATATGTACCTTGTTTGGAGTCCTTTTATGTATATTGTGTGATACAGTTGTACTGAATTCCACATTGCGCCTGACTGACACCATTAAATTACTGTTGCTAGAATAATTTTCCGTTTAAGGTGTAAATTTTGTTTACAGAATTTTAAAACCACATGCGTGTTTAAATTTCAGGCTTCGAAATAAAGCAAATATATACTAACTTGCCATTTCACTGTTTTATGATAATCTTGAATTATGAAATATGATTTGACATTCTGGACTGGACGGTTTTTTGTTCTCCAGGTTAATACATTCAGAGACACGTCTAACTTTCCACTTCTCATACAAACGTGCTGACCCAGTAGTAACCCAGAAGCATTCAAAATGACGTCACCAATTTTGTATGAAAAGTTGAAATTATTTTAAGCAATTTTGTAAAATCCATTAAACAAAATGTTGTTCAGAATGCTTAGTAGACATACGTGGTTACCGGGATGTAAATGTTTACAGATACACCATGTATGCTCGTCTTTTGATCAAACACTAGTGGCCCGCCTCACCTCGCTTCGGGACAGTAGTCTCAAACTAAACCAATATTATGGCGCTGGCCGTCGATTACATCGAGCTTGTGTTTCGTGTTTCGGTTTACTATAAGCCTTCTGTCTTTGTATTCTTTAAAATAGTATAGTTCCGCCGTCAATTAACTTCGGACATAAACTTCAGTCCCCTCCCGCACCTTTGTATTTCGCTTGAGCCATTACATGTAGAAATGCGTTCATTAAGTCTCGGTTTGTAGAAGTTTGTCATAAGTTGTTCCAAGAAGTTATCTCTTTATAAATAGTATAGATGATATTTTCCCGATTTCCCAAAAAAATATTAAGTAAATCGGCATAAGAGAAGTCGGAGCGAAAATTGTAAGAGTGATGTTTGATTGCAGAGCTTCATCCGCGCGTGCTTGGCGTACCGCAAGGAGGAGCGCATCGACGTGTTCGGGCTGGCGCGGCACGAGTACCTGCAGCCGCCATGCCCAAGGCGCGCGGCGCCGGCGCGCCCGCCGCGGCGCAGGCGCAGGCGCCGGTCGCCTTCAGCGCCAACATCTTCGGCGCCGGCTCGTCGTCCTAGCCGCGCCGCCGCCGGCCGCGCCACCCGCCGCCGCGCTGACCGCACACCACCCACGCGCGCCACCACACCCGCCACACCCACGTCCGCGACTAGGGTTGCCGGGAAACCGATTCTACACACGTTATTAGTCGATTGTGTAAATGCACCCCGAATAGTCTAATGATCGACATGACGAACGATAGTATCGATAACATCGATATAATCGATGATATCGATTTCTTGTTTTAGTCAAAATAATCGATTATATTAGTTTAATGTGCGTAGTCCCGTACAATATAATTGACAGTATCGATATCAAGTTTTGCAGCGATACTATCGATGTATCGATCTAATCGATTTAATTGACCTATCGGCTAAGATAGTATTGCTTTATAGCAATACTATCTTAGCTTCATGTGTGTGTACCTTCATAGGTACAACACACATGAAGGCACAGTTCAGACGATTATATCTAAAAATAAGTGCAGATTAATCGATTGCAACATAATAATAATTGACACAATCGATAGAATTGCCTTGATTTCAGTATCGATTAAATCGGTAGTATTGTCTAATCTAAACAATTTTATAATGTAATAGTTGTTAATAATCGATTATATTGACCTAAAATTCATATCGATATTTCCGATTTGATCGATATTATCAATACTATCGATAGTCCAATCGATTTTTAGATTATTTAGGGTGGACACAATCTATTCGAAAATCGATTATCCGGCAACACTACTAGACACGATCGGACCCGTTCGCGAGTGCGTGCAGTGAATAACGAATTCTGGTGAAGCGTTTTTGGATACTGAGGCCGTGCTGTGAGGTTTTGGACGACCGTCGTCCCCGGCCCGTTCGGTTTCGGCCGTACTGACTCCCCGTTTCGTATTACGATCTACGGTGATCGATCTGCTCCGGTAATAGAAATATTCCTGGATGAAGATCGAAACCGGCCACCTCGTTTGCTTTGACATTGGATCTAATTCATGTAATTTTTATCACTGTAACGGTAAATTGAGTTCCGATGGAAAAATATTTTGGAGCTGCGTTTCATTCCTTGTTGTGCCTGTAAATATCAATTTTGAAGTGATCGGTTTTTGAGCGCGCTTTTCTAAGAATGGCCAAATGAATGGTAGTCGTAGCTAGAGGCTAGTGTGTCGTGATACGAAGCGGGCTGCGGCGGACGGCCGGGGGCCGACGCGGCGGTGCGGAGTGCCGGAGCTAACCGCGGCGCGCGCCGACGAACTCCTTACACTCTAATAGACGTACTTTTTAGTTTTCAAACTTTGTCAGTTAATATCCAGAGTTGTAAAATGACTAAATATCATTTACAGATTAAAATTGTTTAAGATTATGCTTACTGTTGACTGTATTTATTGAGCGGGTGATAAAATGTGATTCTCCATTTATGAATGGTTTCATCCTTTTATCACTAGAGAGGATCCTGGGACTATCCCTTGCATATTATATAAGTTATCCCTATTAAAAAGTTAAAAATATTGTTTACGACTTTTACTTAATCCCGGTAGATTAGCTTGCCTGATGAAAAAATTACTTTAAAATCTAAATCTTCTAAACTTGCCTTAGCCCATTTCTCCACGTCTTGCAATTTGCATTATGTGACATTTCATTCCCATTATCCGCCGTCTTAATTTGATATAATAATGTTTATAGGTATAATACTTTTTTATATTTTGTAAGTAATGCTTGACAATGGGAAGTTGTCTACATTGCATTACTTCAATCAGTACGTTTTATTTTCACCCTACAACCGTTTTCCGCCCGCCAACGTCTGATAACCGGTTGGGTACCGAATTACCGGACGTGGGCAGGCAACCTACAGTAAGCTTTCCACGTGAAATTGTTAGCGAGTACCACCGTGCAGTGCACGTATCGCTTTTTTGGGCGGCGACATACTTGTGAGACAATTCCAAACCTTCAGGCTTAATGGTGGTGTCGTGTTAAGTATCGCGTGTAACCGAAACATTTCACGCATTATTGTAACTACTGGCCCGATGGCGCATTTGGAAGTGAACCTGCCTCGTGCACTAAAGGTCGTAGGTCTTCCCTGGACAAACATTCACTTATGTGTTTGCAGTATCTGGGTTTTATGTGATAGGTAGCAGACGAGCAATCGGATCACCTGATGGTAAGCAACAAGTGCGCTGCTAACCTTTTATCCCCTTCCCCCCCGATGGGCCTCCGGTTCCCTCACTCTGCGAAACACAGCACAGGAGCTGCTTCACGCCGGTTTTCTGTGAGGTGAGGCACTTGCTCCTTCTGTATGCACTCACGAACAAAAGTTTGGTATAAAAACCTATTTTTTACACAAACATGTTCAGTTCAAAGGCTTACAAATATAAAAGTAGCAGCGCTTTTGTAACATAATGATAATTTGGATCAATGTCATTAATGTTAGATTTTTGAACAATAATTTTTAATGAGCCCAGATACTTACATCCAGATCTGCGAAGTATCGACTGGCTGAAAGTCAGCGAAACCAGTTCATTGCTGGAAGATAGACTGATTTTCTATCGTACTTATACTATCCAGTAAGATACAATGAACGTGCATCCATTTAAAGACGAATTACCTACGTCGATGGTACCTACGTAAATGCAAAATACTCGTGCCTGCCCTATGGTGACGGTAGACAAGAAAAGTTACCCCACCACAAAATAACTATTTACACACAGAAAGATGGCGCGAGCTGATAGGTAGTTTAGCTATAACAGTTTATCATAATTCGTGTCTTTCCCGCACGTTTGTCTCTGTCATTCACGGCGAAACGCGGTGAGATGTACAGACAGCCACACATCAGGTTACCACAACCTTTCAAATTTCCTCTATTGATTCTCAACTTAATCTGTTTGTCAGTAAGATGACAATCCATTGAAGAAATTTGACAGTTTTGTATAGGTACTTTGATGTGTGGCTGTACGTACTTAGACTGTAAGAATGTAGTCCTATTATATCCGTAACACAAGTGCTTAAGCTATTTATTACGGAGTCAAGTCAATGTAATGATATTTTGTGCGAATAATTTAATTTTAATTAATGTGTGCGTAGCCTGTTTTTATTGCTATGTAGGATATCCTTCTGTTTATAATTATTTTGTGCCCCCACCCCTTATTCTTCCCCAGGATGTATTACGAGGTGAATAACAGAACGAAGAACGGGCAGCAGCGTACTTTTCTGAGTTTGATAGTCGTAGTCCAATGTTGGGCCGTGTTCCTACTGGTGCATGAAGAAAATACTTATAGGTATGTGACGATTCTCCTACTGTTAAGAGAAAAACAAATGAACGTGGAAATGTAAGTAAATAGGTATAACAGAATAACGATATTTGTGTTATTAAGTCTATCCGATGTTCTTTTGTTTTTTTTACGTTCAAAAAACCAGTGCTTATGAGTAAAACAAGTGAACAACATAAGCGCCTATACCTACCTTATCTACGTCAAGTAAACGCTCCGCCCATTGGGTGAATAAAACAATTGCTAAAGAAAAAAAACACATTTTTTGGGAATGAGGTGAGTATTTTGTCTTAACTTATGTTCTAAGTACCTTCATACGAGTACATTTATAAGGTCCATATCTATTTCGCTCTATCTAGTTCGCCGATCTATTTGTCAAGTAGATTTACTAAATAAGAAGTGATAAATAGGCAGTTTTCTGTATGTTTACCAACAACGAAATAGGGTACTTACCTACTTAATAAAATGCAAAGTCTAAGGGACCTGCAATTAATTATGGAGTTGGGCGATTCTCTACAGCTCGGGCTAAGTGGACGGTTAAACCATACAACTACCTACCTACAAATAGTTCGTATATTCAGTTCCACAGAGAAACTTACGGGGTCGCGCGCCGTAGTTTTAATTACGAAGCGTTTTCAGTTTACCGTTGAATAACTGCTTTTCAACTAGCTCCCCAAGTATGACCAGGGTTTGTTATGGTTGGCAATAAAATAAGAAAATAACTTAATCCCATGCTCAAACAATAAATTGACAAAGATTTACTTATTATATAGGTATAGGTACTTCATACTACACTTAAGGTAGCTTTCATAAATATGCTTTCCCACATATTACAACATCTCATACATACATTGACCTGACTGTACTAAGTAGCTTAAGCACTTGTGTTACAGATATCAGACAACATAATATTTTGTTGTTTACATTTTTAAAATAAATCATCACTTATCGACAGTCAGCAGCAGAAATATCTGAGCGGGCAAGGTGTGCGAGAAAACATACACTTTGATCGTCACTTCTGCTATTGACTGTACCATAATTTGAGAAATGTCAAATTATAGTAGTTCTTTTCGCGTTGCAACACCTGTAAAAGGTAATTAAGTTTTTAAGCTACTTATTACTACTAACGACCTGTATGTTATACACTTAATTAGCAATAAACTATTTGTTTTGATTTGCATTATAACTATTATTATTTAAGCACATAATTACGTAGGTACTTAGGTACTGCTTGACTTTTCAGCTGCGTTACAGCAGCCGTGGTCACAAGCGGACTCAAGCGGAAGCGGTATCGGTTACCGCTACCCACTGGATCAACGAAGAGCGTTATCCTTTTGTGCGGAAAGTCACTTAGAAATTCCCCCCTTAGGGCATCACACGCACGCTAAAGGATTACAATCTAATTTTCTCGGCGAGTAAATTACAATAGCAGATTCAAAGTCAAAGACTAGGCTGGGCAGCCCTACGGGGCGCGGGTGAATGAGGCTCTTGCACACCTAGGCCGCTCACGGCCTCTTTGTTGTTGCAGCGCAATTCAATGGCTTTCCGAGCCCCCGGCGACAAGTGCGTTATTACACGTCAACCATCCAGCTTCCACGGAAAGTTGAAAAAAAAAGAATTTGTGGTTTAGGTAATAAGAAATAATAAGTTCCTTACAGTGTACTTCATCATCATCATCATGCCAGCCCACATCCACCCGCTGCTGAGTAGATAGGTATATAGGTCTCTTCTTTATCACGCCACTCCCTACGGTCACCAGCCAGCCTCAACCATTATGGTTTCCCCACCACCCTTACAATATCGTTGAAAAATATCAACAGTCACCTCTAATTAAATAAACCTCACCTACTTATTTTTTTTCACTCTAGTCAAATACAGCCGGCCCGATATGTGATGATGAGTTAGCTACCTTAGGCATACCCGTCGCTGGGGTGCAGTCGGGTATGTTGGGTTCCTCTTACTCTAGCCGTGGGCTGAGGCATACAAAAGCACCAGGATGCTCCTATCTACGCCTGAGTGGGGAGGAGACACGAGAACCGACTGAAGAGCCCCATCTTCATGTCCCTCCCCAGGCAGAAACCTTACTTAGGTACATAAGCTAAGGCTACGGTTGCTATACTTATCTACGTTTACGTATTCGTTTTATTCGTACCTAGCCTTTGACTTCCAAATAGGCAGTGTTCTTAGATAATTAAAGTTCAGACACTCATTCTTAATCCATAATTTATGAAATTGTTTTAATTGTTTAGGACCTTTAAACTGGGTGGATGTAGATGTTGATCATACATACCTACCAACCAAAGGCGGATTTGAATACTTGACGCCCTAGGTTATCCACGAGCCCCTAAATTCTGTCCTTCGTAGTAGTCCGTAGCACATTCAGCACATAATACCTACTTTGTTAAAAATCCCTCCTTGACACGTAGGCACCAAGTAGGTACTGTGTACTACTTTAAGTGCCCAGCGTGTGGCTGTAAATGGCAAACAAATGTTGTTTTTACTTGTCCATTAAAATATTTGTTCTTTATTCAGCCTATAAAAAGGGACGTTTCAAAAGTCTGCGTTTCGCTTCAAAACATTTACAGTTGGCGCGCGGAAGAGGGCTTTGTGTTTGCTCCGCGTTGAAGGATGCTTGTGGCCAGAATCAGGGACTCACCTAGTATTTTTTTATGTGATAGCTAGCAGACGAGCAGGCGGATCACCTGATGGTAAGCAATTGCCGCCGCCCATGGACACCTGCAATACTAGTGGAGTCACAAGTGCGCTGCTAACCTTTTATCCCCCTCCCCCCGATGAGCCTCCGGTACCCTCACTCACTCGGCGAAACACAGCACAGGAGCTGCTTCACGCCGGATTCCTCAGCTTCATTAAATACTTTTCATTATCATTAGTCAAGGCAAAATCACATAAATCCCAATTAGTGAGTCTCCTGATCCGAAATAAAGTGGGAGAGCCATTAATGGGCCGCCTCGACTGGAGTAATACCACCGCCTTGCAGAAGACCGGTGTGAAGCAGTGCTTGCGGTGTGTGTCGTCGAATGAGTGAGGGTGCCGGAGGCCCAATTGAAGGGAAAGGAGCTTAAAGGTTGGCAGGGCATTTGTATTTCTACTGGTGTTGCAGGTGTCTATGGACGGGCGGCAATCGCTTACCAATATTATGTGATCTGTCTGCTCGTCTACCTAATAAAAAAAATGCCGGACTTATCTCTACTATGAAACAATCATCTAGATGTCGATGTCGATGAAATGAAACTCGCTGATCATATTGTAGGTATAGAACCACAGATTATAATAACAGTTGCAAGTAAAACTACAAACTTGAAACGATATCCCTCTGTTGTCTGATATCTGCTACCAAAGTGCTTCGATAGCTACTTAGTACGGAGTCAGGTCAATGTATGTGATGTTGTGTGTTATAAAAATATTCGCGCAAACCGTGCAATGAATGAATAGGTAGGTACTTACTACAATCCTCGTTCCACGTGTAAGTACGTACCTGCACAAACATAATCATAACAAAAGAAGCTCAGATATAATATTATAAAGCAACAGCAACCCTACTTACTCCTAGGTACTTAGGTACCTAGGTACTCGTTTAGATATCTACCTAGCAACTTCAGCCGCCCTCCCCAACCGCGCGAATAAAACGTTCCTTGCATTTGTTTGTGCAATACTCCTTGCATTTGTGCAATGCTCCTGGAGTGCACTGTGCTTGCTCTCTGCATTACCGATGTGAATTCAACGTGAAAACTGTTTATGTTACTTTGTTCGAGAGCCGTAAAGGGGTTTGTGAAATGTTGTATCTTTTTTTTCAAATGCGTATGCGTAAGTAAATCAAATGGTACCGAATTCTTAATACTTGCCTATGTGTACTAAAAGACTTGATTTACTTTTCTTTGGGCTGGGAATTTAAAAAAATTAATGCCTATTTTTTCTAAAAGACTGACGACTACAAACTATATAAACAATAGGTAGTACCTATAAACGTAGGTAATGTATTATGTAATTAACCAAAAGTCTCCTTCGAGCCGGATTTGAACCAGCGACCTATGGATATCAGCTTTTTATTCCCAACTACAGTCCACCGCTCTACCAACTGAGCTATCGAAGGTTGATAGTATAAAGCGAAATTATAAATCAGTATCTTTGTAAAACTAAATAATAGCAAGTTTTGACCTCGTATTGAACAGTTTGTTTACCTACAGTTGAAAAGATTTAGTAATAGTCAGTTCCAATTTCATACATTTTCATTTGTTGGCATATCCTACTACTATTACATACTATAAAGGCGAAAGTTTGTAAGTAGGTATGGATGTATGGATGTTTGTTACTCTTTCACGTAAAAACTACTGAATGGATTTGAATGAAACTTTACCACAATATAGCTTATACATCAGAATAACACATAGGCTACAATTTTTGAGGTTTCTACGAACCTGAAGTCCACGCGAACGAAGTCGCGGGCAAAAGCTAGTTTTTTATATATATTTCAATGACAATTCTGCTGACCCACTGCTGAATATAGGCACAATAGGCCTCTTCTCTATCAAGCTACCTCCTACGGTCAGTACGGTGAAGTACGCTCGTCCAGTACTTCACTGTTTACTTCTCAGCAAACCCACGCTCGTCTCATTTGCTGGAATGTCTCCCCCAATGCACCCCACCGCTCCCGATTTTCGGCCACTCTCATCCAGCTCACTCTCCAGCCAGCCTTCGAATGTCGTCATCCCATCTGTAGCAGGCGTCCAACACTACGTTTACCGAGTCGCGGTCTCCACTCAAGGACTTTATAGCTCCAACGGTTGTCAGTTTTTTACTTAATCAAATTAATTATATATTTGTAGTAAATCAGATCATATTTGACATTAACAACTACTCAGTTTCTTGCTAGTTCTTCTCGGTAGAAATCGTCATTCAGAATCAGTGGTTGACTGCATATTGATAATTACATGTTCTGTATGGACTTAAACTGAATATATAATTTTCTCTTTCTGTCTAATGGGCAAATAAAGTAAAATATTAATATAGTGACTTCTAACTTCGGTAAACTTTCTGACAATAACTACTCTCTATATAGAGATATAAGTTGGATGGAACTACAATGAAAGTTATCTAGTATCGTCCTCGTCTGTTCGACATTGATTGTTACTGTTTCAACATGTCGAACAAACGAACAAGCTAAACAATGATTGGCTCCATATCGTATCAAAACTTGATCAGATACGAGTACATTCCTAAGTTCCTTCGAAGACGTGAAACAGAGGTGCCTAAACTTTTCTACCATAGTTTTTGAGTAAATTTGGTACAGCCGGTTTTGGGTGGGATATATAACCCGAATACTTAATATATAGGCTAATGACCGATGGCCAAAGACATTCTGAAAGAAATGAATGCCACAAGATACAAGAGTGAAGACCGGCAAAACCGTGTTCCGACGATATACCTATGTAACGACAGTAGCGTAGCGTGGCCGTGGCGTGGCGTGGCATCGTAGCGTGGGTATCGTCCGTCCTCATTTCTTCCGCGACCACCCCCTAGAATAAAGCCCAGATTTTGCCGCCACCTTTTTTTTATGTGATAGGTAGCAGACGAGCAGGCGGATCACCTGATGGTAAGCAATTGCCGCCGCTCACGGACACTTGCAACACTAGTGGAGTTACGTGCGCTGCCAACCTTTTATCCCCTCCCCCCGGGTGGGCCTCCGGTACCCTCACTCACTCGGCGAAACACAGCAATGCTGCTTCACGCCGGTTTTCTGTGAGGCAGTGGTGTACCTACTCCGGTCGAGCCGGCCCATTCATGCCGAAGCATGGCTCTCCCACAGTTATTCATGCCGAAGCGTGGCTCTCCCACAGTTAAACGTTCTTGAGCGATTCTTTTCCCTTCCCCATGATAAAGCATTCCTATATATTTTGCTGCCCACTAGAAGGTCCCCCTCCCTTGTGGTATGAACTCGTGATAAATGGTTATAACTAAGTTATTACTTAGTTAACTATTACGCAGCAGGTAACAAAAAATGCTATGGTTAGTTATTACTAACCATAGCATTTTTTGTTACCTGCTGCGTTATTGCTATTTACCACTCGCCACATTTGGACTCTTATCGACCACTGGTCGGATCACTGGTTGAGAACCATTGTGCTAGATAGGCCAAGTTTCGAGTTCTGACGCGCCTGTGATGATAACTAATTTATCTGGGACTTGCCGGCTGCTGATTGAATACGAAGCAGCCGATACTCGTGAACATCTAATCATACTTCGATATTAGTTTCTGATTAATGGACTATCAGACACAACCGCAGTTCCACTCGTACCATTTGCTACTCTCATACCTAAGTAATTAATAATATGTTATTGCCATTTAGCCTACTTGTAGATAAGGTATAAAAATTACGCGACACTGGGAATGCGATTTGTCTCATCCCAAATATTGAAGTAAAGGTTTGATTTTGAATATCTATATAGGTAGTCTGCCGCAAGAAAGTGTAGTTATGACCTTGAGTGCGCAGAAACCAATTTTCATGGAAAGTCTTCTTTTTTACAAGTGCGCAAAATAACGGTCACGCTATACTTTCGTGCCTCCAGCTATACGAATGGACTCTTCTAAAAAAATTTGAGCAAACCAATAATGTCTTCTGTTAAGTAAAGGTGCATTTATAGTTAACTAAGTAATACAATAGCCTGATATGTCGATATTATGTGAATCGGTATCATAAATTAGGTAGGTAGTGTTACTTAGGTGCGATTCGACCGTATAATCGATAAGGTATAATCTAGGCTGTCATTCCATACCTACGAATCGGAGCTTTATATTTACCATAGATTTATCCTCGGATTAGTATAAGTAACTTAAGTATTTTTATAATATTGTAGGTACTAGTGCAATGTGACGTGTCGTGATGGGATCTGGACATGTCGCATACTAAATGTATGAAATCGATTCGGTTCTCATGAGTCACGCACGACACGATATCCATCCATCTTAGTAAGTAGGTATAGGAATATGTAGTAATAAATCACTATTAGATATTCGAAGTCATATTCGAAGTAGTAATAAATTCTAGACGTAATATCTCTAATTAGCCTGCAATTACTGGCTAAAATAAGCAGAAATCCCACGCTTTGGTTGTTTCGAGCGATTAGCCGGCAGGAACCGAGTAATCCGCTGAAAGCATTCGTCCGCCGACGAGTTATTGCTCATATTCCTAATGAAAGTTCCATCCCGCCATTCCCGCCCTATGACATAGTAATAGCTTGACAGTAGGTGTAATGGATAGGACTAGCTAGGTTCTGCTGGTTAATGCAACTAAGATTGATAATCCTTAGACCTTATTGACCACCTATCTGTCTATATTTATGTAAGCACGTAATGTTTCTCTCTGTTCTCGTATGTATGTACCTACTTCTTATTATGTATTCTGTGTCTTACTGCTGTCGTGTTGTATCTCTTCTTGTGTGGTCAATAAATGTTTTACTTACTTACTTACTTACTTATAATGGCAAGTCTTTAATGTGGGTACACATCTAGGCGATGACAAATAGTTCTACACACATACCAAAAAAGACAAAATAGTAAAACCATAAAAAATCTATATGCCTTCTTAGATTATGTTTGGGTCTACTATCAGTTCTTCAATTTCAGCATTTTGTAGATTCCTTGTGCCATCAGCTCCTTGTTTAGGACCAACATTTTCGGGATTTCTTTTCTATTCACTAGCATAGCGGGTGGCGGTAATATGTCTGTTTAATTCTGGGGGGGTCAAGAAAGAAAATAGTTTTCCGCCCCGTGCGCCGATTTCCACGCTACGACACTAGTTCTATTTTGTATTTTTCTATAATGTAAAATTATCAGCACGGGACGCCGTCCTATGAGGCGTCCGATATATCGCTGGACCGTCACCAAGGACCTTATAGCACTAAACGTTCAAGATTAAAACGTTCAAGGAATTGGCGCAGGACTGAAAAAAATGGCGAACTTTGACGTCTCGGAGGTCAACACATCCACCTCGCTGGATCGCTGAGCCAGCGTAAGTAGGTCAGTAAAATTTTAACTTGATATGCTTCTTCTTCTTCTTCCGTACGGGTTTTCACTCCAACCAACCAAGTTCCTCTAGGAAACCTGACAGTGCTTTCGCACACGTTACGCTTACTTTTTGTGTCTTGTACTGTGGCTATTCCCGTGATGATCACGCACCTCTAATGAGAACGCCAGCATTCGCCATTTGCTCACTCAATTAATTAATGGATAACTAGCAACCCGCGGACGCAGAATAAACTGCCTATCCTAAAGCATTTTATTTTCCATCAGAACTGTTTTAATCTAGGTCAGTTCTCGCGTACGAAAGTATGTTAGCTGTTTATGGATTTCGGCTCTCTATTGACACAGGTGATGGGGCAGATGTTACCTAATCCGTCTGCATGGTACCGTTGCTTGATCACCTGTATGGGCCGAATGTTTTCTACAAGTCGTAAGCAATACCTAATATGCACCAACTACTATTATAAACCAACAAATGTCTCTTTTTTCTTTTACTTATTAGTGACACAGTATAATGGATGATAAGCAGAAGATATCGTACTCGTACATAAAATTTGATTTGGTGGCTTATTATAATGAAGCCGTTCCGTAACGAATGAGAATATACCTGTCGCAACCATACAAAGGTGATACACAGCGCTTATGAAAGAGAGAGAATCTCCGCTTCGGTCGTAACATCCGACCCTGGACCTGGACCCTGGGGTAGTAACCCCAGGGTCCTCCGGGCTGGTGTGACCATCATTCACAATAAATAGGTCCTAATGTCTTAAGTAAATTGTATTGAAAAAAATTAAGGTATTGTTAATCTGTTATCCTTCACTTCTTGGTCTTTGATTAAAATTGCGCTTCCAGCGCTCATTTTTCCCTCGTACGTGCAATTTGTGGAATGACCTTCCAGTTGCGGTGTTCCCTGATCGCTATGACATGTCCTTTTTTAAACGGGGTTTGAAAAGAGTACCTACTTCTTTCGCGGTAGACGGCGGCATGACTGTGCCTCGGCATTGTTGTTGTCTATGAGCGGCGGTTACTATTTACCATCAGATGGGCCGCATGCTCGTCTGCCTAACTTTGGTGCGATCAAACTCTAGGTGTGCCACAGAAAAAAACTCACGGTTTGGTTCTATCTTTTTGGTTATATTTTTTAATGTGCGTGAAACATAAAGGAAAACATTTGTTTTGTATGAAACATTTCTACATCAGTCAGTTGTCTAGCCGAGTTTGCGTCATAAAAGGAAGATGATAAAAATTCAAGTTCCGAGAATGAATCCGCGGTTGCAATTTGCATGCATTGTCGCGTGCGGAACAATGGCGGTGCAACTGCGGCTGATGCAACCGGCTAAAACCCACCAAAGGATTTGTTGTGACTGCTTGTGGCAATATGTGCAAGGCGTTTATTTCGAGGCCTACCGTTGCAGTCAGATGGGAGTGTTCTTCAAAGATAATAGTAGAAGATCCGAACTTAAGTCGACCTTCACCGGGCTGATGATTGAATGAAATATCCTTTATGACAAATTTTATATACTAGAAAATATATTAAAAATAGGTTTGCTAAAAAAATCCTGGACAGACTATTTTTAATTATTTTTTTAAAAATAATATTTAACTAAATTTTTCAACATTAAGATATAATAAGAAAATTTTCATTCTTACTTAAAGTATAAAACGTATAGAATGTGCCGCCATTGGGTTGTCTATTATTTACCTGGACAGAGTACTCGGTTGTCAGGTATAAACAGGTATGTCGATATCAGTTACCTTCACTTGAAATGATAATAAAAAAAAATTATACCAATGTAAGCGCTCTTTTAAGAATGAAAACTTTATTATTATCTTAATGTTGCAAAATTTAGTTAGTTATTATTTAAAAAAAAAAAAAAAAAATAGTCTGTCCAGGATTTTTTTAGCAAACCTATTTTTAATATATTTTCTAGTATATAAATTGTCATAAAGGATATTTCATTCAATTATCAGCCCGGTGAAGGTCGACTTAAGTTCGGATCTTAGACTATAAGGTACTTATTTTACATCTGTTGATAGTAATCTTTAATCTAATATAAAACCTTATCGCAGCATTGCCTTAACTAAATATCTGACAGCACATTATATTGTCGCTTACAACAATACCGCGCAAGTCGAAAACGACCATGTGAAGTTTTATCCTTCATGTGATTGTTAGATCTCCTGTAGAAATATCATTACATTATCCATCCAATGGCGTTGCATACAATTTCGATATTAATCATTCACAACGGACTCTACCTTGAATTAAATTAATATATTAAATTGAATTACTTATCCAAAGTTTAGGTATCTCTACAGTTATTTGTCTCTCCTGAAAACTTGTGAACTTCAGAACTTCCGCTACATACGGTACTACAGTCAGTACAAATAATATAGCGACGATGTGTAGGTACTTGCATTTCTCTAAGAAAACTCTAAGGCTTGTCTTGTAGTTTTCTTAAAGGAATGCAAGTACCTACATAAGCATCTGGCCTTTTCTTTTATTACTTACGTCCAAATCAATATACTTTGGGAAAATTGTTATAACACCCATCAATATCCCGTCCGTCCGGAAAAAGCTGAGGAAAATCCCTTTTTATACACGTTTATTGTTTCTCCAAGAAAAGCATAGTTTACTCATATAAAGTTATTATTTCGCAAAAAAACCTTCCTACTATTTGTTACGGCCAATTTTCAATCAGGAAATATTAGGACTGCATGGTTCGGCACAAATGTGCTGGTTAGACTTGAATGATCGGCATGACGCAGTGCCCGCGCTGTGTTTCACCGAGTAAGGGTGAGGCCTAAGCTGGTAGAAATGGGGTTACCGTTTAAGATTGGCAGCGGTATCAAAGGACAGCGGCAATAGCTTACCATCAAGATCTCTTCGTCTACACCTATCACATAAAAAAAAAAAAAAAAAGAAAAATAAATGAATCCCTGTACTCAACAATTTTACATCCCTACATAGTTTCTCGCTCCCTATGTTTAGCTGGCCTACATATTTAGAGGAGGCAGGAGCGCTGGTGCCCGGCCAAGGGTGTAATTCCGAGCCCAGGCTTTGATGTTCAGCGGCCTTGGGCGCGGGTGCGCCGGAGCGTACCCCATCGGGCAAGGCACGAACTTGACCTTTATTTCGTGTGTTTTGGTTATTGGAAAACCATTTCGGGCTACGAGTGAGAGAGGCTATTCCCAATAATTTACCTAAGTACAAAAACATTTCTGAGCAATTATAAATACATTTTGTTTCATTAATTTAATAAGTCTCCTTTTGCCGCACTTTCGCCATTTCTGCTTGACCCAAAGATTGACTGGTAGAGAATGCCTCTTGAGATTAAGTTTGAAGCAAAGTGAAGGCGGGCTGCTAAACTATTCTATAGCTGGCATTGTTTGTTACAAAAAGTTTTGCGGCAATCTGAGGTCCTCATAACTCCCATCTCCTTTTCGAGCTACTTGCTCGACTTTCGAGATAATTTCGGGTAAACTTCATGGATCCTAGATGCGATCTTATGTTATTTATATTTTTGCCGAAAAATATATGACAAAAGTATAACTTCTCAGTTGTTTTCTATATTTACTTACATGTTATTCAAAAGTGTTTAGAATCATTATACTTAGACAAAACTTTAAACGAATGCTATTTGACTTTTAAATTCATATCAACTAAAGTGATTTTGCGCTGACGTCAGACAAGCCTAAATCTAAATGGAGCATGTTCATTATCGTTAGCGAATAGTACAATATCAGCAAGTCAAGTTCGTACCTCGTATCGGGGTCTTCGATCATTTCCTCGGGTTATGGCGGGTGGTACGGTGCCGGAATGACCTTAGAAACATTACCACCTATAGATGTGGTATTTTTTAAGTTCACCCGTCAATACAGGGACAGGGCGTTTGGGGTTATCCCCATTTTGTTTTATTATGGAGGATGATTCTGTTGAACATGTATTGTCGACGTCGAATATCTATGATTTAAATATTTTTTTATTTTTTACCAGCAAGAATTGCAAGCTGCACAAGACTGAGACAAATGGCGCGACATCTCATATCAGAGGCCAAGACTCATTTGGGATCGTTGAGCCATCGGAGTAAGTAAGTAATTATATATTTTTTTAATTACTCAAGAGTATCTACTTACCGCTGAATTAGTTAAATAGAATGTGTTTTGCTACAGTACTCGTACAAAAATATTAAAGTTTGTGGAAAGATTGGCTCTCCTGAGCATTGGTAAGTAGTTCATTGGACAGCCGAGCGGTGGTTGGTAGTTCAGCATTTAACATTTAAAATTTTCTGTCTGTTGTTACGTGTCTGTTTGTTGGCGCTAATCTCGAAAACTAATGAACGGATTTGAATGAAACTTTTTTCATTAGCTGTAAGGTCTGTGCAACAATCATTTATTTTGAAAAAATATTTTAGTGGCAAACCGAACTCTACGCGATCGGAGCTGTCTCAGTAAGCCGTAACGTACCTAGCTACCTAGGAATGATAAGAAAGAAAGTTTCAACTTCAGAGCCGTTATTTGCCACCTCCATTTAGAGGCTTCGAAAAATATGGCTTGTGCCGACGTAACATTGCCTTCAAAATCGCGAGATCGCGTGCTGGCCGCCAGCCCTGCGCGGCCCAATGTCAATGTTATCAGATCTCGCCCTTACACATGGTTCTGGACTCATGGCCGATCGGAACTGGGGTAATGGCAACCTTTTTTTTTTTTTTTTTTTTTTTTGTTTACCCAGTCGGTAAACCCCCGCTGAAGGCGGGGGTTTACCGACTAAAACCCCTGGGACTCTCCCTCATCGTCCATATTGGGAAGATGTCCTGGGTCCAAGCACGGAGCCTAGCACCACAACATCTCCGGACGGGGCCCGCCTACACGGCGGGCACGGCGGAACTCCCCCCGGGGTCGGGGGGGTGGGAGGGGACAGCCGAGAGGGTCGAGCCGTCCCCACCAGGCTGCGAAGGGCGTCCGTGCAATGCCGGCGGTGGTACCCCCGTACCACCCGCCAGCGGACTCCCTCCACGGAGAGGTAGGAGACGCACATATTGGCGTCGTCTCCTCCCCCTCCTTGCCCTTCGGAGCGCGGGGGCGGAAGGATCCGCCTCTCGCTCGCGCTCCGCCGCCTCCTTCGCCGCCATCACGTGCTCGCAAAAGGCGGCAAAGGCCTTCCAGGCCTCGTCACTCGCTAGTATAGCTCTCGCTATACTAGCCAGTGAGAGGTCCTGGCCGACCTTCGCAACCAATGCATAGCGCTGTGGAGCCCACGACGCACACACCGCTAGAGTGTGTTGCGCCGTGTCCTCCACAGCGCCGCACGCGTGGCAGGAAGGCGTCTCCTCCCGGCGGATCTTGTGCAGGTAATAGCCGAAGCAACCATGCCCGGTCATTACCTGCACCATCCGGAAGGAGACGACGCCGTGGCTCCGCTCCAGCCACCGGTCCAAGACCGGGGCGAGCGCGTCGAGCGTTCTCCGGCCGTAACGGGTGAGGACGAGGTGCTCCGACCATCGCCTCAGGAGGACCTGACGGGCCTCCTTCCGTACGGCCTCCCGCTCGACGGGGCAGAAGGACTCCCCTGCTGCCCGCTTCTCCGCCGCGTAGTCATACACGGCGGAGAGAACCACGGCGTCCGACTCCCACGGAGGGGTCTCGGCGAGCAAGCAGGCCACGTCGAAACTTACCGTACGGTAAGCTCGAGCGACCCGCTGCGCTATTGCCCGCTGGGGCCCCCGCAAGAAGGGAAGGTTTTCCCCTCTCGCCAGGGAGTCCGACCAGACTGGCGCTCCGTAGAGCGCCATCGATCTCAGGATGCCGGCATAGAGACGCCGGCACCTGGAGCCTGGTCCGCCAGGTTCGGCAGCAGCCACGACAGCGTGTCTGCTGCCCTGAGGAGCCTCGGTGACAGCCTGCTAAAGTGCAGGCCAAACTGCCACCGAGGATCCAGGGTGAGGCCGAGATAGCGCATCTCGGCCTTCACCTGAACCTGGGTCCCTCCGACAGAAATGTGCCTGCCGAAGGGAAACCTCTCGCCAGACCGAGGGAAATAAATCACCTCGGTCTGGGTAATGGCAACCTTCGGCAGGTGTAGATACCGATGGATCGAAGCTCCCATACTTAATTTTAAAATAAACATTTCTGACTGAAGTTTTTTTTTTGCCTAAATTATTTCTTTCCGGGTTCCTTAGCAAAATTTCAAAAAGAAATTATTCGTCAATAACAATGGCCAAGGAAATAGGTAATAGATAATAAATTATCACTTGATATTCGATATTTTTTGTGAAATGTACCTACATAATTATTGTGGTATTGTGTGTTAAAGTAAAAGATGGTAGTTGTGGTTGAAGTAAATAAAGAATCCCTCAGCGACACGATGGAAACAACATTTAACACACGGGCAACGCTGCAAGTGCAAAGTTAGCCCAATAAAATATGTGTTACACTAAACAGTTCGTTCCACGGAAAATGCCAATTTGTTCCAGCGACCTCTAAAATGGCACGTATTAGTTCAGCAAGTGACCTCACCTCACCGAATCGACCCCGTAGGCACACCGCAGGTCCGTAGCTATTCGTATTGGTATGTTGTGGGGCCGAGGGCAGGAGAATACGACAGTAGGCGTCGTTTGTCAAGTCAGCCAAGTGTTGGGGACAGGGAGGAACAAATGAGACAGCGGTTGGTACCCACAGGGAACCTGTGTGTACTTGTCTTATTTTAGTTAAGTAAGAAGTTAGGATTAGTACCTACTGGTTAATTTTGTAACCATGTACATTTACCCGCCTTAATGTAGGTATAAATAAATAAGTATTTAAAATATAGAGGCACATTAGTGGGTACTTCTTCTTAACGTGAAGGCCGGGACAACGTTACTAATTAGGCATTTTGTAGATCAAATCGATTTGGGTACAGATTTTTCGGCCAGACTTTTGGTTTTTACGCTTTTTTTCCGTATTTCAGGTGGGGAGGGTTTCAATAATTTGACCTTAAATGATGGGATAATCTGGATCTAAAAATCTGTCAACGCTTTATCCGATACTGAACTTGGCCCTGATTTCACATTTACGTATTTGTTGTACCTGTAACTGTAGCACCAGTAGGTACAGAATAATATTGGTACATTTTAGGATAGCAACCATTTAAGGCTGTCTTAAAAGAACTCTACATGATCGAGGAAATATCTCAGCGACACGAAACTATTAATTTTCCATCTGCAGAGCGGAAAACCTCTGAGCCGGAAATATCCGGGCAAATCGACCCGGCTGTGAGCTAAGCCGAGCTTCCACTCGCCAACGCTCTAATAAGTTTTTCAGCCCAATCAGAGAAACCTAGAGCTATGGCGACCAAATCTGTAGGGAAGTGCAATTTTATTTTAGCTCTTGGCTCGGACGAAATTAAAAACTTCATAGGTACTAATAAAGTGAACTAGCAAGCAACTTGCTTTGCAGGGTAGAATAAAATTTTGTGAAATGAAAGAATTCTTTACATGCTCTTTGAAAACTCGTTTTCGGATCCTGTGAATGGACATAAATGTAGGTAATTCATTAACATACATTAATTACATTACGTTTTATGTTAGTAACTATAATGGTTATAGAGAACTGAAAGACTATAGACAGTTAAGCATTTATTTTACGTATGCTATTTTTTTTTTAATTAAATCGTCCATCAAAAATCGTTTGGGAATAAAATTAAGGATTTTACTAATGGTATTTCTGAAACTAGGCGCATTAAACACAAAATATATTAAGTAAATAAATGCCATTGTTTTACAATTCTTGTATAAGTAATCCGAAAGGGTAGAGTCATTCATTCATTTGACATACTTACCTACTAATGTTGCCATTTTCTCTTTCAGTAAAGGTTACATTGACATTTAAATAATAATATTGTCTGTTCGACTACAAGGGCCAATTTTGACGACTAGAGCTACGTCGGTACGTATAGCCACACATCAAAGTATACAAAACTGTCAAATTTCTTCAATCGACTCTCATCTTACTGTCATACACATTGAGTTTAATATCAATTGAGGAAATTTGACAGGTTGTGGTAACCTGATGTGTGGCTGACTGTACTTATGAAAATAGACGAGTTTTCTTTCAATCTAAAACGTAGTGATTATTCCCCTTGTCTATTATGTAAGAAGACAAAAGGGAACTCTATGTTTCCAGAATAACAGAGCAAAATTCCGGATCGTTACAAATATGTAGGTAACATGTGCTACCATTGGGGAGGTCGCGGAGTGCATCCATAAGATCCCGCAAAAAGATCACATAAAGTTATTTTTGTGGCAGGGCGGCAGAAGATGACTCAAGTTATTTTAGCCCGTCTGTTATTGTGCCATTAGGGATGAAAACTGAGGACCTATAACGAAAACATACCTGACACATCTAAAGTTCTAGACAAGGCCCATTGCCTGTGTGATAGGAAGGGAATCATGAATTCCGTTTATTTGTAGGCGCACTGATCCTCTTACTCGTATTTGGCTCTATAGTGAGTGGCCATGCAGTTCCAATAAAAGGACATAGACGGGCAAATACCAAAGCTCCCTTGGAAAAAAACTTCTTTGACTTTTATACAGGAATCAATATTATTAGCAATAGTCAGACTTTTGCAAAATAGGTAATAACTATTTATAAAGAGATAAATTCGATAGACATTATATACTATTCGAAAAGCGAAACCCTAACGCGATGCATTCGACGCCTACTGCCATCTGTTGGTACGGAGTGAACCTAATGTTCCGAAACGAAGTGAGGGCGGGTCACTAGTGAGTAATAAAATCATATTTTGTAAGCATTGTCTTTCAGATGTCGTTATCTGGCTGTTTAAATTTTGAGTCGAGTAGGTATATTTTAGTTTCATAGTCAAAATTCTGCCGAATCATTATGCAAATAGGTACTTGTCTTATTGTTACTTCATTAAACATTTGAACACGGTATACCGTTCCTTTTCCTTTTCAGAGATCCCAATGTTGACGCATTAGGCTCCCACCCACAGTCGTAACTTACAAAAACATCAGCAAGAAAGAAAAGGGTCTGATTGATGACAGGAGTAGTAGTAAAACTATTCCAATTCCGGGGAAATTATCTCTTCTACGCTCACAGTGACCGAGTCTTGGCAACCGAACCGATGTCGAGAACTTTGCCTTCGGAAACGGCTCGGACACTTCGGTGAATGGACCCTGCTTTTTACCCTCTCTTATTAGCAGACTATTCATTCTGCGCCATGTGTAATAGCAACCTTTAATTTTTTGTCCAAGTTAAAAACATTAATGCCCTTTGGAATAGGGTATTTGACTAATCTCGATATATTAGTAAAAACTATTGATACTTTACCAAAATATTGGTAAATAAGAACCAATAGCCTAAATTTTCAGTTAAAAACGTCTAGCTGCTTTTGTGAGCATTCAAAGTTTTATGGGTAAGTCCATTTTTAAAGTTATATCATTGAACTACCCATACATTAAGTATACACAAACTTTTATTATAAAACCATGTACATAAACGAAACATTTGATATAGCTACCAAACAAAATTTACTATATACAAGATACTTGCGTGTGACGTCACACGCTAGTAGCCATTAGTATAGAGCGTTTTTGGGCCTGCGTAAAATATGTGCTCTTAAAGTTGTGATATCTCAGGTTATTCAAATCAGAATCAAATAATTCTTTCAACAATGTTTCTTAAATAGAGGGGTCTTTTGATTAAACACAAAAAAATTACTAATTACTAATTTAAATTTTTTTTGGGCTAGGACGACGATTGTTCTTAGAAAGACACCAAGTTTGTTATGGTTTAGTTTGTAGGTAGGTGCTTTTTGAGAACCCGGGAGGGGACCTTAG